>JAPMUY010005855.1:0-295000 GCA_026901105.3 Galaxias olidus
CTAAGACCCTACGGGTGGGGACAAGACCAGCACCCTGGCCTCCAAGCGTGCGCACCAGGTCAGTGTTGGTTATCATCACCAGCCCAGGGCCTCTGCACCGCGTCCAGCCACAACGCCTTGCCCCTTGCACTAAACCCCGGGAGCCCCTCTGGTACCCTTTCAACAAGTCCCAAGCACCTCCCGTCCTCCTTGGAGATTTACAGCCCTAGGGAGCGAGGAGAGGGGGCCAGCGGGGGCACTGTCCGGCAGCTGTTCGCAGTGGTCTTAAGCAGCCATTTCACACGGAAACAGAACCGCGGCATCCTGAATTCCTCCAGCTGGCTGATTTCCAGCTCCATGCGAGACACATTCCTCCACTGATCCGCTCACTGGCTGCCCTCTCTGGCCCCGGCCCCGCTCGTTGACGGACCCTATGTCAGACCCAAGACACTTAACGGGACAACTACCAGCCCCTATGGGGAGGGCTTCGCTGGTACAGGGTCCAGAGTTAATGGGGGGGGGGGGGGGGGGCACTTTTAACCGAAGCCTCCTGGAGCAGCACAGGGCTGTTCCACTGAGGTCCAAGTTACACATGGATGTGCTGGACTCTGGATGGGTGGTGCTGGTTTTTCTCTGTTGCGGAGCAGGTGGCGGCATAGATTCTACAGTCCTAAAACTCACATAAAAAATGTTTTCCCTCAAAGCTGTGACACAACTTTCATAGTTTAAAAACCCCCGAAAGCACCATCACAAATATTTAAGCCGGAAGACAAAACTTAAATGTTATACTGAAACTCAAAATCTAAAATACTTTGTGTGATTACAATGCAGTCAACCCAAACTGGTTGAGTCTCCCAGACTTAATGGGCAACGTTTTGATACAGTTGAACTAGAATAGGGATTAATCATTGATTAAAAGTGGAGTAGTGAAATAGGTGGGTGCACTGGTAGAAAGGATTCCCTGATCAATAGACCCCTAATATAAATGTTATCTCTCAAACAAACATGACGACTCAGATAGAAGCACAATGTTTTTTGGTTCGCTGGCCATTCAGAGAGCCGGTGTGAAAGTCAAACAACTTTCCCCACAATCAGGAAGAAGATCCATCATTCTCATTTGTTTACTTTAGGCAAGAATCTTCTTACCTTTCAACTGTGTGTGGATATATGTGTGTGTGTGAGAGAGAGAGAGAGAGAGAGAGAGAGAGAGAGAGAGAGCGCACGAGAGAAAGAGAGAGAGAGAGAGAGAGAGAGAGAGAATGGGGTGGTGGACATGGGAGGTGATACATGCTTGGTGATTTTGTTGGATTGTAACTTCTCCCAATAAAAACAGATCTATTATATTTACAAAGCCAAAACATAATTTACGGACACGTTTCTTGACATACAGAGATGGGTATATAAAACAGAGCTCGCGATAGAAAACAACAGGAAATGAACCAACTACAGAAGAGCAGATTACGCCAGGTTAGGCTTCTATCTACTTTTCCTGGGGGAAAAAACACAGAGGTGTTCCTTTCCAGCGAGATGATCCCAACTTTCCAGGCGCTGGAGCAGAGAGGTGATTTCTTATCATCCTGGGAAAAAAAGCTGTGTGTGTGTGTGTGAGTGTGTGAGTGTGTGTGTGCACCAGCATAAAAACTTTGCGTCCGTTTCCCAACAAAAAATTTCTCCAGAAGAGAATCTGTTATCACCGTCTCATGGCCCACTAGACTTCAAGCACATGGATGAATGGACTTCCAAACGGAGCCTGGATGATGAAGAGATCATAAGATTGTGAAGCAACGATAGGCAATAAAGACAGTACATTTGAATACCCTGCCCTGATTGGCCGTGACGTCTGTCTATAGGGGGTCTCAGTTGCTGATTGGCCGTGACGGGTTTTGTAGAAGGGGCTCTAATCCTCTCCACACTCTCCACAGGCGCTCCAAGGGCTTTTCCCACATAAATCAGTGTGGTCTGGGTGGTAAAGTCATCACATCCCTCTCGGTCCACACACACACACTCACACACAGCCTGTTAGCACTCTCATCACAGAAAGCATGCAAGCGTTCTAAGGCCACAGGCCAACAGAGGCTGACTTACAGGTCGCATCCTGAATCGGCTCCTACACCGCCACACCTCTTTGCACCCGGAATCCTTCTGCTTCTCGGAACAGAGACCAGATACCGTGGGCCAAAATGTGAAGAATCCGGCGAATTTTACAGAGAGGCCAATTCCATAGGGAACCCTATAAAACGGCAAGGCCAGAGAGAACGGCAACCCAATCCCGTTGATCTGTAGAACGGTTTTGATAGTCTAGCGACTAGACAACTCGTTAGACAAACCTCGGCCCCTGTCTCTGTTATGTTGGCCTCAGTGACCCCTGCCGTGTTTTAACACACTCCCCCTGGTGTGTGAGTGGGAGGGGGGGAGGTAAGGTTAAGAGGGGCACAGAGATAGCCTGGGTATGCAGCTTTGCTTCTACAAAGGGTGGTCTTTACTGTCCAGCTTTCACTCTTCACTCTTCAAACACGGTCTCATTCAAATGCGACAAAGAACTGATCAAAGCCGTCCGCGGTATTGTTGCCTAACAATACATGACCAGTTTAATTTAACTTCGACTAGTACCAGCTACACAAACACTTTAGAATAGAAACATCCCAAAGTTAAATTAATTAAACCGTGAAGCATGAACGGGTGCTAAACTAGATATAATATGCAAGAAAAGATACTTTATTTGTATATGAAACACATTTCATCAACAAAATATATTGTGTTTCACAAGAACATATACTGTGATTGTTAAAAAATACATAGTATACATTGCCGGTGGTAAGTATTAAAATAAAAGGATCAAAGGGGAATACAGAGGACTCCCCCCAGTGATTAGCGCCATAAATCCTCCCGACCGTCACCTGGTTGTTTGTCTGATTGGAGTTCCCTCCCGAGTCTGGCGAGAACTCTGTCACAAAGCTTTCCTCTCTCACACCCTGGCTCCTGAACACAAACAAAAACATTCATTGCTTTCCTTGTGTGTGTGCGTGTGTGTGTGTATGTTATATGATTGATTTTAACACACCACAGGAGCCGCACAAACTCGGAATGCTACGTATGTACCACAAGCAAAAGTCTGTCATCCACGCAAGATATCGGCTGGTGCTTTTTCCCCCCCAGACAATCGCTGAAAGGTTGGGTTTCCACTGGGAAGGGCTTAGGCTAACACCTTTCAGATCAGGGGAAAAAAGGACAAACTGGAGTTTCCTTTGTCAACTTAAACCTGTAATTCTTTTCTCTAATTCTGTTACAAAATACCATCAAAAGTCTAGTTTAAGTGGGTATAATGTACAGACCTTGCCAAGCTCAAACTCCAAATCGAGCTTTGGCCAACTCCAGCTCAAAGGAGAAGTTGAGGTTTATTAAACAGCTGCATGCAGCATTTCTTCTATAATTGGCATCAGTCGAGGTGAACAAGAAATTCAAGCCAATGTACTTATGTTCCATATAATGTTCAAAGTTAGTATGCCAAAAAAAAGGATCTGAAATTAATTTAAATAGGATTGTGTTTAAATTATTTGATTTGTATTAATAACATGCATTGATTATCTAATAGATCACATTGTATTTTCCAGCTATATGTCGAAAGATGTCTTTAATATTTCAGAAAACTTTAACAAAGTTTGGAAGAAAGTGGCCGTGACCTTTGCGGCTCTGATTTGCTCAAGATCGACAGTGTTGAGATGGGCAAAGTAATCAATGTGTGACATTGGTCTGGTAGAATTTGCCAAATCAGCATCAGACTGTGTTGTGGCCTAGTATTATATTGAAGTAATAGAGAGAGGACAGGAATGGATGGTTATAAACAAACTTTTACAGACAACTCTCTGTCTCGGAGCCCACTGAGATATCTTTCTCTGGGACACGCTCCAGCTGGACGACACTCAACACATTGGGGAACGCCTGCCAGAATCTGCCCAGAGTACGCTCACCACAAGCCCTGCGGTTGTGAGACAGGCCTCGAGTCAGGTGTCACACACAAACGCACCCCATTACACCTCCTTGCAAACTCTCTTCCTACTCGATAAAATATCCGTCCCTCAGACACATGGAGACACACTCACAAATGCACACAGAAACGTGTAGAATCCAGTAGACTTAGGAGTCTGGGGATATGAAAGGACAGTCAATTTAATGATGAATGCAAGTCTTGACAAGGTGGGAAGAATTAAGGCACCGTGTCATTTTGTGCAGGATACCCAAATCATGCGAACGACCGAAATAGAGAGCACACACGTTTGGCGGTGCCAAATGAGGCAGGTGTCTGGTAGGCCTAACAAGCTCTATTCACTGACCCCTATGGGTGACGTCACAGGCCATAACGAACTTCTCTCCAAACGAGTCTGCCACATTCACGGCCCTATGCATGCTAGTAATTTATTCAAGGGCAGGAGCAAGAATTGGGAGGGGGGTTGTCCTTGAATGTTAGTGTGCTGCTGCTGCAGCCCCCTCCACCTCCATCCCCTGTAGAGAGAAACTGTGTCATAATGCTGGACTTCTTTTATCATTCAAATCGTGGCTATTGTCTTTGTAAGCGGCCGGCTCCGCTCTGTACCATAGAACAACTAAGGCACTATACACCGGCTGCAGAGAATGAGTACACACCACCACCACGGGCTGAGGAGAACCAGGCTGAAAGAGCTGGCCAACAACTTGAACAGAGGATGGGCCAGGAGAATAACAGGGATGTCTGCTCTCATTAACATCATGTCAGCATGATTCAGTTATTCAGATTCTCTTACCAGCAAAAGCAACCAGTGTAAACACACAAACAAACAAATTAGCATGCGCACACAGGACAATAAACTCCTTTCTCATCTAGATAGGAGTGTGTTAAACTAAAAAGTATGTAGCAGGTGTATGTGTACACTTTATCTCTCACAATTCTAATTGTTTTTCAATTTGTAAATAGTGTATTTGAAGATATTTTTTTCTTTCTCTATTCTTGGCTATCTGAAATTGAGTCAGCAATCGACATCGATACAATACTAGGGTGAAATATATATAATAATGAATGTGCAGCAGCATACATGACATCTGAGCACTCCCTAATGGCTCTTGTTTACCTTTCTTGTTACTCATAAAAAATCTAAAACGGAAAAAAGTTTATTTATAACACATTAGTTGGCTGAATTGTAAGTAATTATGTCTATCCAATTGGTAGGCTAGATAATTTGCGGACTATTTGTCTTTAGCGGAATAGCCCATCCTTCTAAAAGGGAGAAGAGGGTGGTAGGAATGGGAAAGGAGGCGGAGTAATATCATGTAGACTAGAGTTCCCAGCTCAGACCAAAGGCTGAAAGAAAGTTTTTCAAAAGTTTTAGGAGGTTAACGGAGAAGCACGGCAGCCGTGGACGTGCGGCGGAGGATAATACGGGATTGGACCTACGTTTTTCGAGTAATTTTTTGGAGTTTAGTTTATAAACTCAGTCCTGGTAAACTTTATGAAGATTCGCTGTCACTCCTGGAACATTTATATTTATGTGAACTTCCAAAGGATGTATTACTGATTAAATTGTGATTGATGCGTTGGAACATTTCCACCGAAATGGAAGGGAATACTATATGGATATTCCTTTCGATTATATTATTTATCCATGATTGTCAAGGTAAGAGGAAATAACTTTTAAGCTTTGCTTCAACAAGTCAGTTACAACTTTTGTGACATGTCTGGGCAACATACAGCGATCTTGTCTGAAATGTGAATGAAACATTGTAACATGATTTTATTCGCTGGAGTGGTTCGTTGCGCATCACCCTTGATGCCTACTTGTATTGCCTGGTGACTTTTTTGTATATTATGTACAAGTGGTTGATCTATACTAGAGGCATTTAGCTAGTGTAATGGCCGAAGTTTATTTAAATTGATTGGTATTCAATGATTACTAAGGGTACCACAATTAGTGTGCAATTAGGAGCTGCAAAGCCTGATGCGGACTAGGTTACATGATGCTGGTTGTCATCTCCGAAACAAGTGTAATCGGTTAATGTAATCATATGTTCGCTTTTTAGTCTTGGATAAACCTAAAGATGAAAAGGAATAAGAAAAACATAATTCGAATGCAATAATTTTGCATTTTACCACTTTTTTGTTTTTTTATTGCAGTTTGGAATAAAGTTATTTGTACCTACCGTTGGTTGGATGGGTTTTTCTACATGTTCGTATGGAGAAAGTTGATAGAAGGAAAATCTGTTATCTTTTACTTAGTGTGTCTGCTAATTTCTCTAGCTCAACGGGCACCGTGGGAAAACAATTTGAATGCTTTACATGAAAGCAGCGCAGGGCTCGCTCCGTTCATAGTGCCTCATCAACGAAATTACTTTCACTATGTCCTGACATTTCTAAAGTTGTAGTAGGATGTTCAGTGCCATTTACACACGTTCATATTAGAATTGTGGTCAGTATGCAGCCCATTTAATACCCGAAAGGAAATAGGGTGAGTTGTCTAAGACTAAAGAAAGAGGGGCGATGAGCCAAAACGTACGCATACCCCCTGCTTATCCGAACAAAGAGATTTAAACAATTGTACTTGGTTGTTTTAGACTGGGGGATGGGACAACCAACAATATGTAGAAATTAAAAGCACTATTTAAATTAAAGTTCGAATGTCATGGCCCACATAACATTAGAACAAGCGATTTTCAAGTTGCCTATATTTTGAGATGTAGCATACTACGAAGTGGTCGTAGACAAATAAACCAAGATTAATTATACATTTGGAATGGCCAGCTACTTACTAAACAGGCCTGTTTAGATTTTAAGTAAATACCCGAGAAGCCCCTCGTGCGCTTCAAATCTTGTTCTTGGTGACAATTAAGAAACTCACTTGTAGATTTTGAGTGTGAATAGTAGGCGATTCCAAATTTACCCAATGTGTTACAACGTTTATGGTTCTCCTTCATTCTTACCTCCCTTTCCACAGGTTTCCGCTGCGTGGATAAATACAGACCTTGTGAAAATGGAGGGACGTGCTTAGAATCACCTTCTCGATGCATGTAAGTGTAAAATCAGCTGATGTCTGGGTTTGTTTGCTGCGTGGAGTGCTAAATAGTACACGACAATAGCTAAAATGCCTATCCGCAGGCCTGATTAGTGAAATGTAAATGAGGGTCTGCAGTTTTGTGTCTCCAGTTTCTTGAGTTAGTACTAACGGTATGCTACAGAAAATAGCATACTAAGATTGGACCTCTAGTATCACATTGCAAAGATTTGCACCATAGCATTGGCTAATCTTGCACCTGTTGACTTTTATGTTAAAGATTGTTCTAGATAAAAAATATTCGTAACCCAACATTTTTTTAATGAGCATTTCCATTTTTTACACACTTCAAGCATTTTCTCACGCAAAAGGTTTATTTTGCTCATTAATGGTCATTCCTATTGTGTTTTGATTGCTATTAAATTTCGGACGATTTTATTGGGCAGGACTAATCACAAAGTTGTATGTTTCCCTCCTGATTGGAACCCTTGTTCTTTTACGTTCTTTCATAGTAATGCCTTGTTTTTTCAATTGGGAAGGGGGGCAAGTTAAAAACAAAATCACAATGGATGATCTAAAATTATTTTCAGTGACTTGCCTGGTGGTCATTAGTATTTTTAAGCCTCTGGTAAGAGAAACACCCCTGAGAGTTTGAAATGGGATTGCAGCATTTCATGAAACAAAAAGGTCCAAATTGCTTATGGTTTTAGTTTTGTTTGAAGCCACTTGATGTTGTCAACCACTTCTCTACAGTACATTAACTTTTATTAAGTTATGGGCTGTGGCCCTCCATATCCATAAACAAAGGTCACAGTAGAGTTGATATGCCCTCTCCATTTAACTTTTTATTTCCTTAAATGTTGAGATTTTTACAGTTTTTTACTCTGTATTAGCTGTGTAGCATACAGGATTGGCACTTGCTTTTTTTTCAGCTGTGCAGCCTGTTACTGATTCTAGCAACATTCTATATTTTAATCATTACCTAGATTCACGAAAGGCTAGTTTCCAATAGGTGGCCATTGGGTAAATGTATAATTGTTTTTATTGCCTTGGGACACGCATGTATTATTGTAATTTTTCTTTTAAATGTTGGTTAGCCAGTTCTAGAAGTCAGCTCAATTCCACGCTTCTTCTTATAGTTACCATTGTTTTATTGTGCAGAATCAGCCCTTTAATATGGACCCCAATGTATTGTTTAATATGAGGTCTGAAAATTGCTTTGTCACGCTAGAGTTAGTGTTTTTCTTTTGAAAATGACTTTGTGTTTGTCTGTGTGTATGTGTGTATGAGTGTTTGTGTGTGTTTATGTAATTTGTAGGCATGGAGAGCTGTGCATGTGTCATCATCCTGCTGGCTCAGTGCCAACCACAAGAGGCATTTCTTTAAGTGGGGGAAATGGGTATTCCAAAATGTCCCTCCACACTTTGTAGTTGTTGAACAGCAGTACCAGGGCAGGGGACTTGGGAGTGGAGTACAACGACCACAGGAGTGGTCAGACCGGTCCTGGACAGGGCACAGTGGTGGAGCCACCCCAGCCCCCTCCTCTAGGAGACCAGGGTAACAGGAGAGCCACAACAGCAGAAAAGATCCTTTATTCTCCCAGATACCTGGCTGTAACCGGGCACCGGCAGGACAGGGTGGAGAGGCAGAGAAGAAAGGCGGCAACAGAGAGAGATATGGAGGGAGGCAGAGAAAGAATGAAAGTGTAGATAAAGGTAGTGGCGTAGGTAGGAGAATTCAAAGAACTGGTTGGATGCTTTAGGCCTGTTTACTTCAAGAATCACGGTGGTGATATTAGTTGCATCATTCTCGTCCAAACTACTACTTTGACACTGCTGGAGCAGATTGGAGCAGATATCATCCCTCTGGTCATTCTCTAACGTTGCACAAATTGAGTGATATTTTCCTCTCCTCGCGGCAAGAATATTCTCGGGTGACGGGATTAGGTTTGTGTTTACAGCTTATTGTATTGTTGTTGTAATTGTCCAAGATACGAACGTATCCTGTGTCTTCCTGCCAAAAGTGAAAAGGATAGCAGCCACACACACTGTGCCCTGAACATGGCAGAGCCACTAAGTTTGGCCTTTGTCGGCTGCCTCTGGCCCCATGCCCTGGCCCGCTCCTCAGGTAGAGGGGTGAAGGTCACAGAACCGATCGAGTTATACCAGATTACACAAGAAATCCCCTGTTGCCTACTCCAGTTAATTCCCCTTGTTAAGATGACACGTAGTGGAATTGAGTGGGGTCGCTCGATGGGCACTACTTGCGTGTAAAATGCACTGTTGTTAATTGGACGGTTTATGTTAAGTTGGCACCTGCACTCGTAACACACACTGTAAAGGATGGGCATAATTGTCCTGTGAATCTTGCTAGTTTCAGTCTTGAACATGATATATTACCTTTAGGCAATGATACCTGCAATTGTTCAGAATTTATAGTCCTGACTATACTTTCTTAACGTAGGTGTTAATCTTCCTGTTAAAACCTCGCTTGTTTAAGAAAACCAAACTTGTTGGTTGGTAGGTCCATTGTCTCATTCTGGTGAATATTCATCTGACCTTTTGAAAGGCACTCTTGAGCCCCGGGGGCCTGAAGGCGGGCATGTGCACTTGACAGTGAAGGGTTGAGTGTGCGGCCCTCTAGGTGAGCAGTCAGGAAGTCCAGCTGAAGGGCCACGGCCCCCTGAGCCCCGCCCCTCGCTGCGTGGAATGTGCCGCCCCGGAGAGGGCCAGCGTAACAGGCCTGGAGGGGAGATAATTAGGCAGATTGAGAGGGTGTCATTCAGAGAGGATCCAGCTGGAAGAATTGGCCTGGGGGTGGGGGTGGGGGGGTGGATGGGCAGCAGCAGCGGCGGGGGTGGGCGGCCGAGCGAGCTGTTGCCTGGAGGACAGCTGGTGGATGTTGTGATGGTAATCCAGTGAAGTCAGATCGTGACAAAGGCGGAGCGAAGGGCCAGGTGCTGCCATTGAGCGCTCGGCTGCCCCCATGCTGGGGGAGACGGGGCTCGTGGAGGAGTGGAGCCGGCGGCCCACGGGTCTCTGCTGCACGCACTTGCTCTCTCTCTCCCAGCGGCAGCGACAAGGAGCGCCCCTTTGTCCTCCCCTGTGTTGTCCCGCTCGGCTCGTCCTCCTTCATCCAGACCCAGTGGTGGACCGCAGATTACACCAGGCTGTCCTACCCGGCTGAATGGCGGGACGGACGTGAATGAGAATGCCCTGCACTGTGGGAGGCAGAGCGGCCGGAGGGATACAGTGGCTCTCTGTGCGTTATTAATGGATCGTACTTGACCTCGGTATTTAGGCGGGGTGAGCCTATAAATTCAGCGTTGTGTTGTAATGACCCGATGGAAGCTCCCAGCCTCTTAAAACACGATGAAGGAGGACAGTTTGTCAGTGTGATAGGGAACAGCCACTTGTCTGTGGCCAGTGCGAGGAGTCGTGTCTCCTTCATGAAACGTTTGTGTGTTTTATGTGTCTACTTCCCGTTCACTCCAGAATAAAAAAAACATACAGGAGGATATATTGGACATGAGTTAGGATGTCTTAGGAGCAGGTGGAGAAAGGGGCCCATATGGAAAATGCATCTGGCCCTGTTGCGAGATTCCTATTTATTTATTTTTTTCATCGAAGCAGAATGTTGGAAAAGGTTGCTCTCCAGTACGTTGTTCATGGACAAGCCAAATCGCCTTGAAAGTAGATTTGCACACATTCCCAGGCATAGATTCCCTCAGACTGCAGCAGAGACACGGTTGATATTGTTGGCTTGGCCCACGGCACCTTTGGGCCAGGGGTTTTCTCTGGTGTCTTCACGGTGGATTAGAGAGGAATGCTTACTAAGATTCCTCCTCTCCCTCCGTGGCTTTGGTGCCATTGTCCTCACCTCCATCCCGTCCACCCCAGCAGTCACCCCTGGAATGTGCCCAAACAATGCATCGAGCCGCTCTCATTTACGACGGGATGTTTGGAGTGACTTGTTTGAATAGCAATTCGCTACCGTGAGGGCTGTGTGAGTCCACTCGCTGGCCGGGTTCGCTCATGTCTGGCCGACAGGCAGATGGAGGATTCGGGCAGGGCCCGCGGACCCAGCCAGTAGAGTAGATGTTAGCAGGGCTCCTATCTGGGAGAGGAGACCAGCTGAAGTTGAAGCACCTCAGGGAGAAGGGAGAGGAAGGGTGGTTGTCCCCACTACTTCGGGGTCGTGACTGGGGACTGGGAGCTGTAGTTCCCAGGCCCTATCTCAGGAAGTGCTGCCTTCTGACCCTTCCTGGTAAGCACATCCTGTCCATCTCTCTGCTTAAGGAGCTTGAGGAGCTTACGCAGTGTCCTCGTTCCCGCCTTCTCATCCTCCTCTGCACTTTCCTCGTCCCTGCTGACCACATTATGTCAACAGGGTCTCTTGTGCTTGACCAGGCCTAAAGCCTTCATCGTTATTTACTCTTTGAACTAAAGTCTCCCCGATTCTCTCGCACACGCTCAACCAATCTGTCTGGCTAGATAATCGGTGTCGGGCTTTCCATTATTGAGTAGCCAACCCGAGAAAGGAAATGGAATGATTCCTGTATTATTAGTCTTTCTGGTGTACTCTGTGTATGTCTGAACCACATGCTTAGATAGGGTTATGCCTGCCTCTGATGTCTAATCCCCTGATTGTTTTCCCTGACCTGGTATACGACTTCTAAAGACACACGTAATTGGAATTGCAGAGGTCGGTCTCATCAGGCGAGCAGAGTTTCTCAATTTCCTCCTCCCTCTCAGACAAAACAGGGAACCAGACCTTCTTGTTGACAGCCACTGATATTGAAGTGAACCTCTTCCACCAAAAGCGATCTTTTGAATCTCCCAAAACGTTTTTTTTTTTCTCAATAGCTCACATGACTTCTTCGGCCTTTCGTTGTGGTTAAATGTGAAACGCTACGCAAAGGGACACGGCAAACTAGACAGGGGACCCTTGACTTCAGAGCACTAAAAGTGAGTTGCGGTTGTTTGCCTTGTGTTTATAAGATGCTCAAGGAGATAGGAGAGGACCTCACCCTTCATCCTAAACCTCTCCAGTGGGTTTATGGGTGACAGAGTGGTTGAGATAATGAGCATTCTTGGGCTGTTTTCTCTTGCATTTTCCCCAGTATCTTATCACTGTGTAAGATTGCCTGTCTTACAAACAGAACTCCAAGGGCTGTGAAAATGCGTGTCCCTTGTTAAAAAGGGCTTCGGTCAAACTCTACGGCAGTTTACGACCCGTTAACCTTTCCTGATAAAATAGTTACATTTGCATCTGTCTGAACTACGCAAAGCTATGTCTGTTTTATACTCTCGTCAGTATAGACGGGGCATATTCAGCTGGCAGTCGAATATCCTCATTGGCTGAAGGAATGTGAGGCAAAACAGAGCAACCGGTGTTGAAATGTTTCAGCTATTAGGCTTGGCTTAAGAGAATTCTGGAATTTGATTGGAAGTTCTATCTTCCAAACTGTGCCGGTAGAAACCCCTTCTTTTTTTCTTTTTTTTTTTTTATTTTCCTAAGCCTGGATCACGTTTGGGAGTGGGGTGAGTGTTTTTGTGGTTGAGCACATAGAAGAATGCTTTTAGGAGACCTCAACTCAGGGATGTGTCTCACTCATTGTGGCTGTGGGCGAGTTCTTAGCTATTGCAATTTCGTTCTAAATCTATAGACATTTTAGGTGCGTTTGCTCAGTAACATTAGCACACAGGCTGCACCACCACATGTCTGGACTTCAAATGGGAGTGCTTTGGGGTGCTTAAGTAAGGTAAATGTGTGCTTAGCCATCCGACTTCTTTCACAATAAGGTGCAAACCCTCGCTGTGGCAGTTTCCCTTCTAACCCCTAGCCAGGCTTTCTGCTTTTAACTGTTTGGTACAACCGTTGAGTTCATTTAAGAGAGCAGTGACGACAGAACGTGATCAGTCCTTGTCCTCGTGAAGAGGAAAATAAAAGTAACGATCATGCTGCGCCCCCCCTTCTCTAATATTAGTTTTTCCCTAAGAGGAGGTAGATTGTCATAAAGTTCACATAGTTAATATTCATGCCATGATGGGGGTGCTCCACAGAAATGTCCCTCTGGAGATCTCAATACCTCCATTGTCTGTCCGATCGCCATTGTCCCGGTTAAACTTGGGGATATAAAACGGTGTAATGCTCGTACACACGCATCCTTTTAAAGAGTGATCATAGTCAATTATAGGTTTGAATTGGTCCCACACTGGGCTTGGTGTTGCCTTCGTGCGCACAGGGGGACCAGCCAGTCGGCCCTCTGAAGTGCTGCAACTGTCCTCACGGCACCCTGTCTGTCTCCCAAACCTCCCCCCCCCCTCGTCCTCTCCTCTACCACGGGCTACTGTTGCCAGGCTACAGCCCAGGCCTGTTGGTCCGTGTAAGCTCGGGCCTGAAAGCCTAGCTGTTTGGGTCACTGCCCCCCCCCTCCTCCTCCTCCTCCCCCCTGCTCCAACCCCCCCTCCCCTCCACACAATGGGGTTCTGACTGCTTTAGCTCTTTTATTTGGGCCACAAAACGCTCCCCAACCCCCAATCTGAGAAAGGAGAGAGAGGAGAGCTGAGGAGAGGGGCATTGGGGGTGGGGTAAGGGGGCGGTGGGGGGTGGGGGCTCTTGTTGGCAGTGGTGTCAGTGTGGACTCTCACAAAAGAGTGGAACTGGTTCCTGCCTGTGCGAGTTTGGGAAACGGGGGGCCGTGCTCGGCCCCAGAGAAACGCTTTGGTCTCGACAAAGTTTAGCAAGTGATTTCATTCCATAGTTTTAAAGTCCGTTCCTCCTCCCCCCCCCCCCCCGCCGAACGCCCTCAACCAAAGTCTAGACGTTTCCGTGGCGCATGGCAAGATGGTGGCCGTGTCCTGATGTTGTTGTAGCTCACTGGTCTGCACAGGCTCCTCTGCCTGAGGAATGAGAGCCCCCAGAGAGCGAGAGGAAGCCCCCTTTCAATACTCGCTGCCCGGTGGGCCGTGGCCGTGTGTGTGAACCGTGTCGGAGATTACAGGCTCCTGTCCTCAGGTGAGACGCCCTCTGACCCCGCAGCCGAGGGGGCCGCCATTGTGTCGCCGAGGAGGAGGGGATCGGGTTACCTTCGGGCCACAATGACCCAAAGACACAGGAAAAGCGGCGTCGGGTTACGCGGCGGGGCGGAGGCAGGGCGCCGTGATTCGCACACATAAATCACGCAGCCTTTTATCCGCAGAACAAACGCTCGCCGGGCTGAGCGTGGAGGAAATGGACGTCGCCTCTCGCCACGGCTCGCATGTCACCGATATAATCTTATTGGGGCCGTGATTCGCCAACCTCTCGAGAGTGTTTGTCAAAGTCTTTGTCACACAATCTGTCGTTCAATGCGTTTCTTTTCTCTCGTCATTTCCCAGTTCCTCCACGCCCCGTTTGTACGGGCGCCGAGCACTGAGTGCCCGCCCGTGTCTCCAGCAAAGTAAGTTTCTGCTTGCGTTTTGGGTGTGTGCTCCCTGTGTAAAGCCGTGGTGGCGCGCCACGGGCCTGTGTGCTTTGCTGTGTTGCAGTGGTGCCTGTGGTTGAGTAAGTCTTACTGCATGCGTGTGTTGCCTATGGATACAGTATATCTCCCTCTGTGTGTGTGTGTGTGTGTGTGTGTGTGTCTGTGTGTGTGTACGCCCATTGGCGTTTCTGCTGGTCTTCCCGACAGAATAGCACCATTGTTCTAGCAGCGCGAGCCCGAGCCCAGGCCCAGTGGCCGAGGGCCTGCCAGACAGCCAGAGTTGCACTGACAGATGTGGACAGATGCGCTGGGCGCTGGGGCTGCAGCTGCCGCCAGCCCTCCGATGTGTTGTGACGTATGGGGGAGATTACCCCGGCTGGCTGCCCCCACCACCGCCATCCCCTGTCCGGGCCTTGCTCCACACCCGCACACACACCTCTCTCCCTCTCCTCCTGAGGCTGGCGCTCTCTCTTCCTCTAAGGTCGAAGGTCAACGCTCAGTAAATCTACCTGACTGACGAGGAGAGATGGGGGGTGTTGTGCAACAGCCCCACACCTGCTCTCTCTCTCTCTCTCTCTCTCTCTCTCTCTCTCTCTCTCTCTCGCTCCACGTCCAACCACAAATAGGGTCTGCCCCGGTCGAAGGTGGAAAACACACAGGGCTGTAAAGTCTTCCGCTCCTCGTGGCTGATAAGACTGTGCTCAGGTGCAGCAGAACAATGTGGCGTTCCACACACACACACACACACACACACACACACACAGTCTATCCCACTGATAGCACTCCTCAGGCTTATATATTATGGGAGTAGCATATTGGCAGTGACCAAGGCCTAGACAAAAGAATGTGTGTTTTGGCTCCTGAAAACACTGTGTTTTTAAAAGGAGGACAAATAAATCTCCCTGGCGTTCCCTTCTGGCCCTGTTTAAGTGACACTCACACACAAACACACACACACACACACACACACACACTCTCTCTCTCTCCTTATCTTGTTTTCTCTCTCTCTCTCTCTCTCTCTCTCTCTCTCTCTCTCTCTCTGTCTAATTTTCCTGCATTCTCTCTGCCCAGTGATCTCTGTTAGCAAATAGTTGGTAAACAACTCTCGAAATCCTAAATCTCGTGAATCAACACGGTTTCGTGAAGTCTTCACACACTCTAGTTTGTTGAAACTCTTCTCTCCGGGCTCTTTCCTTCGAACGGGCTACTCGAGAGAGCAGAAGTCAAGAAGATTTGAGTGTGACTGCTCCGGTCTCATTCATACACTCACACACCAAACGCTCACACACACGCACACACGCACGCACGCAGTCTCACCCCCGCCACTTCCTAGAAGTAGCTGTTAGTTATTCTTTGTGGACGGAGCAGCGCGATGGGCTTTACAGCAGAACAACGGGCCATAAAGGCCGCTGCTCGGTGGCTTTCTTCGGCATTTAAATGGCCCTGGTTACAGAATGGCCAGGGGGAAGAGTTTGACTGTCAGCCTGTGTTGTACTGTCCCCTCCTCGCTCATTCCAAGACCCCTCTCTGTGCGGCAAGTCTGTGTTTAATATTTTTTTCTTCTTTTTTTTTTTTCGGTGACACCCTAGATTCCAGACATAGTTAATTTGCCTCTAAATAAACCCAGCCAAGCCATGACAAAATAGCAAAGGGAACCGGGAGAAGGGTGGGTGGGGTGGGGGGGTGATGATTGGTGGGGTGTCAGGCTGGCTCGTTGGCCTGTGAGGTTGCCAGGGCGACGGGGGTCTGGGATTCAGAGCGAGGGTGAGTGTTTTCAGAACAGGAGACGAGGGATTACAGGAAATATGACATGACATTCTCTCCGGACCACCAGAGCCCCCCCGCTCCACTCACCCAACCCTCCAAAGACGGCTTCTCTCTCTATCTCTCCCTCCTTCTCTCTGTCTTTCTCTCCCTCTTTTTCTTTATCTCTTTCTGTTGTTCTCTCTCACTCTCTCTCTCTCTCAAACCAACAAACTCTTTCTTCCCTCCCTCACTCCTATCTTCCACCGACCAGCCCATCCCCCCCAACTCCACCCCACCCCTCTCTCTCTGCAGCCTGACTGACATTATCATCACAATCAGACAGGGGACCTCTGACATTTGACCTTAGCCTGTGAGGAGGGGCCTGTAGGGGAAGCCTGGCCCCCGCTAGTGGTGTTTCAGGAGAGGGAGTAGTAGTCGTGGTAACTGAACTCAGCCACTCTCATTCTCGGCATGGCTGCCCTTTGCCCAAAGTAGCAGTTTAGCTAAGTCAGCTTAGTGCTGACTATATAGGCTAAGCTACGCTATGGAGTAGTAAGGGCGTAATAAGGGCAATTTAAGATGCTTTTACTTCGTTTAAATATCCCAGTAGGTTTTTTTATCTATTGTCTTGTACAGACAAAAATAGTGTTTGGCAACAATTGTCTGGTCTTTTTGTGGGGGATGTGCATGTGCAAACGGCTTAAGTTTGTGTGCTTGTGCTGTTGCACATTCTTGTGCTGTGTGCCGTGTCTGCGGTGCGCGGAGGCCTGTGGCTTTTGCCATTGTCTTGTCAGACTGAAATAACAGCCCCAAGAACACTGAGCAGTGTGGTGTATTTTCCACCGCGGAGCACAGCGGCCAGGCCAGCTGCCGGCAGACCTCTCTCCTCAGGGACGGGAGCCCTGAGCTGGAACCCTTACCTGGGACACGGCGCCGGCCCACAGCCAGGGACGGCAGCCACCAAACCAGGTCAAGGGAGGAGGGAGAGAGTGACCACAAAAGAGGCAGCCACAATAAAAGACGAGCTACCTCGGTGTAAATGTCCTTTCCCCCCCCGAAACAGAGCGAGCAGGAAAAAGCCATTGTTGTCTCTGCCCAGGGGTTTAGCTCCGGTGAAAGAGGAGCAAGGGCCCGAGGGAGGGCCCGGGGACCAGCCATCACAGCCCTGTCATCAGCATCAAACGGCGCTGTTTGAAGTTGGGAGCCCGTCCCCAGGCAGGGGCTCCCTGGGTGGGGTGTAGGGTTACCCTGCTCAC
The DNA here is from genome assembly GCA_026901105.3 of Galaxias olidus. Lineage (NCBI taxonomy): Eukaryota > Metazoa > Chordata > Actinopteri > Galaxiiformes > Galaxiidae > Galaxias > Galaxias olidus. The sequence continues at coordinate 17,466 of JAPMUY010005855.1, forward strand.
CCTGGTCTCCAGAGCTGGCCCCGATACCAACTGTGACCCGACTCCCCCAGGGCCAGGGGCCCCTGGACAAGGCCCTAGGAAACCCTGTGGATGGGCTTATCACCTCTTGGGAGTTCATCTAGGTCAGGCTCAGTGGTTCATCAGGAGAGCTGTGATGCTACACTAGAGAAATAACAATTCATCTAAGACGTCTTTTGTTGCCACGGTTTCCCCAGTGTTATCGCTAGCAGGGCTTCGGCCAATAGTACTTTTACTTTAGTCTAGTTCACTTTAGTCTTTGGGTGTGTGCGGATTAATGGGTGAGGACAGAAAAAGGGAGCTGAAGTGCGGAAAAGCAGTAATGTTTTAGGAATGTGAACTGGAGATGGAGAGAGCGAGCCCATCCAGCTGGGAACAACGGGGCGGGGGGAGGAGGAGGAGGAGGAGGAGGAGGGCGATGAAGAACAAACTGTGGCGATAGAAACGGGAAGAAAGGAAAACTTCGAGCTTGCGTCACTGTTCTAATTACAAATGGATGTTGTTCGCCCTCCTAAAAGTACTATTAAAAGTATTTATAAGGGAGTTGTGGTAAATGTAAGCCCATGTGGTCCAGTGTGGGGCCAAACAGCCCGTGTCCCGCCAGCCAGCCAGGCAGGCAGGCCGTCCCAGGGCCGGGGGGGGCGGGGGGAGGGAGAGTGTGCCATGGTGCCACCATGGTGCCAGGTGCCCGATTATTTAGGGAGTGGGTGGGAAACCCACAGCGCCGGCCTGGACTTAACCTGGAAACGGTCCCCCCCCCGATGTATTCTCACACGCCCGTCCCAAAATGTGGAAGCTCTTGTCTGCCTGTCTAAACCCCCGCCGGCCACAGGCTCCTGACAGGAGGGTGTTGTTTGTGCCCGTGTTTCCTGTGCAGGTGCCGGCAGGGTTACATCGGGCCCCTGTGTCAACACCTGGACCCCTGTCCTCGCTCGCCGTGCCTCAACGGGGCCGTCTGCAGAAGCCAGGTGCTCAACGGCGTGCCTCAGTTCACCTGCGTGTGCCAGCGGGGCTTCAGAGGTATGAAGGGGGAGGAACACGATTGTTTGCCTGAAGGGAACTGCTGGGAGGGAACTACTTTAGTCTTAATATGTTGGGTGTGTCAAATCGAGCTCTTTCAAAAACGGCGGTTCCAATGCTTTTCTTTTGATTTTCCTCACCCCCTCAAGGTCAAGACTGCTCCCTCATCGACGCCTGCGCCACCAGCCCGTGTGCCAACGGCGCCCGCTGCGCCAACTGGAACAACCACTACAACTGCTCCTGCCCCCCGGGCTTCCAGGGCAAGAACTGCCGCAACGACATCGACGAGTGCCGCAAGCCGGCCACGTGCCTCAACGGCGGGCTGTGCTCCAACACGCACGGCTCCTTCCGCTGCCAGTGCCAGCCGGGCTACAGCGGGCGCACCTGCGAGGTGTCCACGCTGCCCTGCGCCCCCTCGCAGTGCCTCAACGGGGGCACGTGTCGGCAGACCAGCGACCACGCCTACGAATGTGCCTGCCTGCCAGGTAGGCCGCTCTCCACAGACACGTATGCTACCGTGACTGTGAACATGTACACACTCCCTCTCACACACACTCACTTACTCACACACACACACGCACTCACACACACTCACACACAGCCGTCCCACCAGTGGGCGGGCGGTGAGACGGTTCCCACCGCTCTCTCCGCGCTGCCTCGGGCTTTCCCAGGCAGAGGGGGATGACGTCGCTGCCAGAGGTGCTGCTGGGATTCATCCCCCTGTCACAGGTCCACTTCCTGTCTGCTATTAATAGCCTGGGAGGCAGTTCTCTCCCGCCCGCCCTCCTCCTCCTCCTCCTTCGCTCTCTAAAAGGAGAATTTACTTTATAGGCCTTCTGCTTTCCCTCCGGGGAGCTGCCAGGAAATGTCTCTCGCTGGGGAGAGGAAGTCATTGTAACAGTGAGAGATGGTAAAACAAGCAAACCCAGCGGGGGGAGTGTCGGCCCTCCGGAGCGGAGCGGTGTCGGGGTCCCGGCGGCGTGGCCGGCACGCTGGGAAAACGCCACGAGAACGTGTAAACACTCCCCGACACCCACTAAGTAAGGGAAGGGCCGTTTACCACCCCACCCCCACCCCCACCCTCCACCACCACCACCACGGTGGGAAAACCAAGCGTCATGTTAGGGGGGAGAGCGCGAACGCTCACGGAGGAAAGTGGGGCCAAGGGCATGTTTAGTAAACCCACCCCCGCCTGCTCTGCTCTGTGCCTGGTGTCTTCACTCAAACCCTCCAACCCTTCCTCTCTCTGTCTCTTTCCCAGGCTTCCAGGGACACAACTGCGAGAACAACGTGGACGACTGCCCCGGCCACAAGTGCATGAACGGGGGGATATGCGTGGACGGGGTGAACACCTACAACTGCCAGTGCCCTCCGGAATGGACAGGTAACGCTTAGCGGCGCACGTGCTCCGGATGGTGCTAACGGGGAATTTTGGCCCACTCGCATGGAGCGTCCCAGTAGATGTGGGCTTGTATGTTCCAACTCTTAACACCTGTGTGTGTGTGTGTGTGTGTGTGCGTGTGCGTGTGCGTGTGCGTGTGCGTGCGCGTGTGTGCGTGTCCCTCTCCAGGCCAGTACTGCGTGGAGGACGTGAACGAGTGCCTGATGCAGCCCAACGCCTGCCACAACGGGGGCACGTGCTTCAACACCATCGGCGGCCACACGTGCGTGTGCGTCAACGGCTGGACGGGCGACGACTGCAGCGAGAACATCGACGACTGCGCCACCGCCGTCTGCTTCAACGGCGCCACCTGCCACGACCGCGTGGCCTCCTTCTTCTGCGAGTGCCCCGTGGGGAAAACCGGTACGCCCGCCCTCTCTGCCGGCTTTACTGGACATACAGCACCAGTCAAAGGTTTGGACACACTGTCCCATTCAAGTGAATGGGACAGTGTGTCCAATCGTTTGGCTGGTACTGTATACGCCGGTTCCTGTCTTTTTATTTGGCTGGATGACTGACGTGACCCCCTCGTCCCCCGTCCCCCGTCCCCCAGGTCTGCTGTGTCACCTGGACGACGCCTGCGTGAGTAACCCCTGCAACGAGGGCGCCGTGTGCGACACCAACCCCCTGAACGGCCGCGCCATCTGCACCTGTCCCGCCGGCTTCGTGGGCGGAGCCTGCAACCAGGACATGGACGAGTGCTCCATCGGTACGGCCGCCGTTTTCCCGCTCGCCTCCGCCGCGAGTTTCTCTCCCTGTCCGTCTCTCTTGTCTTCTTCCTGTCCTCCTCCCTGTCCCCTCCCTGTCCTTCCCCTCTGTATGTCCTGACGCTGAGCCCCCCCCGCTCCTCTTTGCCTCCAGGCGCCAACCCCTGCGAGCACTTTGGGAAGTGCGTGAACACGGAGGGCTCCTTCCAGTGCCAGTGCGGCCGCGGCTACGCCGGCCCCCGCTGCGAGATCGACATCAACGAGTGCCTGTCCATGCCCTGCCAGAACGACGCCACCTGCCTGGACCGCATCGGGGAGTTCACCTGCATCTGCATGCCAGGTAAGCCAAAGGGACGGGGGGGCCGATTTAAAAAAGCCCCCGCCCACCTCAGCGCTCCCTCCCTCCCTCCCCCGGACCACCGACTCGGCACTTGACTTTGACCAGGGACGGAGCACCGCTCGGCCATGCTAAGTAGCCCCGTGTTACACGGTTACGTAAGGCGCTCCTTTTAGAGAGTGCGGGGCCGGAGGGGTGGGGGGGCTCGCACTCGTGGCGGGGAGCAGCCAGACGGGGGGGGGGGGGGGGGGGCCTCTCCTTTCACCGCAACACGCCCGGGGAGAAAACGTCTCCCACCCTAGTCCTACACACGCATCCCGGGGCTTTGGGGAGGACTTTACAAATTAGACCTGGGACCCGGGGCTTCTATGGGGCTGGATGGGAGAGCGGGCGAGCGGCGGAGGGGGAGGAGTGTGCTGCGAATAGTAATGAGCCGTGGAGTGGTGGGAATGGAGGGGAACAATGGGGCCCCTCTGTGCTCCACTTTGCACCCCTCACACACACGGAGAGCGAGAGAGGCTTTTTCCCAGAGCCCCCCCTCCACCCCCCCCCCCCTCCCCCCCAGCCCCCTACTCCATGTCCACAGACGAGCCTTCCTCTCCTCCTCCTCCTCTTCGTCGGCTGGCCTGGCAGAGTCCGCGGCGGGCCGCCAAATTCTCTCTCCCTGGCTCTCTCGCTCTCTCTCTCTCTCTCTCTCTCTCTCTCTCTCTCTCTCTCCCCCTCTCTCCCCCTCTCTCTCTCTCCGCGCGGGAGCCCTGCCATCAGGAAAGGCGCTGCCTCCGCGCTCGGCTTCCCCTCGGTGGAGGCGCCCTCGGCCGCAGGACGGGGCTGGATGCCATACACGGCCCCCCTGTGAAAGGGCCCGCCGACCCTTCGGGAAGGGCCACGGCGCTAGGTGGGACAGTAGGCCTCCGAAAGGGGACCCGAGGTCCCAGCAGAGGGTTTATAAACAGGCCGTTTTGGGATCGTTTTCCCCCTCCAGAGGAAACACCTGCGCTCCATCTCTCTCCCCTGTGGTTTGCGGAGCAGCCGCGTTTATCAAACACCCTCCCTGGCGTCCAGTGTGTGGCTGCCAGAAGCCGCTCCCCACGTCCCCACTCCTCTGGAATAGATACGTGGGGGGTGGAGAGGGCGGTGTGAGGGTGGTCACTGTGCTCCCGCTGAATGCGCTCGCTTGTGTTTTTTGTTTTTACCTCGTCATTATGTACGGGCCCCGTGTTGACCCTTGGCGTGTCTCCGTGCGTCTGTCTCTCCTGCAGGCTACATGGGGACGTACTGCGAGGTGGACGTGGACGACTGCGAGAGCAACCCGTGCGTGAACGACGGCATCTGCCGCGACATGGTCAACTGCTTCACGTGCACCTGCCAGCCAGGTAAGAGCCCTTTCTTCCTGTGTGTGGGTCCCTACCAGACCCCCCCCCCCCCTGGATCTGGGTCTGAATCCCCCACCTGTTAGCGCCGAGACCAGCAGCAGAGTTTAAATGTCCCTGTGAACTGGCTGGCGAAGGAGGAGGGACCCGGCTATTTGTGCCTGATGGCGCTCCGAGCCACCACTCATAAAAGCCAGGCCCCAGAGGCTGCCTATCCTCTCGCCCGAACAAAGGCACTATTGTGACCCCCTCGTTCCCCCTTCGTCCCCTCCTCCTCTCTGGTGGAATGTGGAAGGGACAGCAGTCCCTCCCTCCCCTTGTGGTGGGGGGGGAACAGCAGTCCTACTAATGAGATTCTTTTCCAGGTCCGCAATTTACATCTGGGGCAGACATCCCCCCTTAACCCCCCATCTAGCTATTGAGGCGGTGGGGCTGACGAACGCAGGCAAGAGGGAGGGGGCTTCGAGAGAGAGAGAAAACAATTCCACTGTCTCCCCCTGCCCCACGCAGCAACACACACACACACACACACACACACACACACACACACAGCGCCCATCCTCACACTGTTAACGCAGCACAAGCTGCTGGCACACCAAAAGCAGCCCTCTTTTTTTTACAGCACTGTGCCCACTGATTCTAAGCCTGTTCTACTATTCAAGCTTTAGACTTCGTATAGTTGATTGGCATGCCAGTACAACGTGTGTTTTTTGTATTTTTTAGGTTTGTTTATTTTGTCATTTTGAAGGTTGTTTGTTTAACTACTGACCATAAATCAATAAAAGTCGTGTTTTTAGCATGGTTGACGTGACCGCTGTAAAAAATAACATGTATACCTGCCAACATGCTGTCATGGCAATTGGCAACTATTCCAACTATTCCCAACTCGATGTGCTAAGAAGTGCATCGCATTCTACAGAGTATCTCAGTGTCGCTCCCGCATTCCAAACCCTAGCGCAGACATCCTGTTAATCCAGCAGGCCTGACACTGGGTTCACCGTGACCCCGACGCATTAAAATGCCTCTTTTTATTCCAGACGTTCCCTAGCGCGGCGTTGCTCAGACATGACTCATACTCCTGACATTTAGACGGGACATAGTCCGTGGTCCCCGTAGCGTTGCCCGTCGTCCGTCTCCCAGACCGAGCCAGTCCACGGGCCAACTCTACGGCCGTCCTTCTACGGTGGCGGCTCCTTTGCAGCTCGGATACAAACGCGCCCTTAACCAGTCCAGACCGCTGTCCGGCCCCACCTCGGCCAGACGTCCCCGAAACCTCGCCGCTAACCTCTGGCCCCTGAAGGACAGCGAGGTGCCCCCCCCCCCGACCCCGGGTGTGTGGACCCTTCCACTGGAGCTTTTCCCTGACCCCCTCACCTCTTGTGTTTGCCTGTCCCAGGGTTTAGCGGCACCATGTGTCAGATCGACATTGACGAGTGCGCCAGCACGCCGTGCCAGAACGGAGCCAAGTGCTACGACCGGCCCAACGGATACGAGTGCCGCTGCGCTGAAGGTAAGCCCCGCCGCTGCTGCTGCTTCTTGTGTGTACGCCGTGTGTGTCGGGAACGCCCGCGTGGAGTCAGGAAGGGGGACGGAGAGGGTCCAGGGATCGAACAAAGCCCCGCCGTGCCACCTGTAGGGGTACGTGGAGGAATCCAGCCAGGGGCGGTGTTACGCCGGGGTCAGACAGTTCTTGGGGGTGTCTGCCGGGCTGGGTAGACTTGACATGACACCCCCCCTAATCCCCCCCCCACCCCACTCCAACCCCCTTACCCCATCCTTCTGTCCCCCCGTCGGACCTCAGGATCACAGGGTCACCTAGGGCCAGCAGCTGCTGAGGGGTGACGCTTGGTCATCACCCCCGACATCTGTTCATCTGTACCCCCACAATGCACACCCCTCTGCACCCCCTTATGGCGTGTCTTAAGACCCCCGGTCCACTCTTGTCCACATGCTCCCTGTGTATGAGAATGCGTTAAGCTACAGTGGCCTACAGCTTGTTTGTTGAGCTGGCTCGGCTTGTTTGTGTGTGTGTGTGTGCGCGTGTGTGTGTGTGCGTGTGCGCGCGCGCACCTCGGTGTGTTTGTGTGTTTGTTTGGGGCCCGGCCTGCGGGGGGAGCCGGCCGGCCGGCAGGCTGCATTGTAGTCGGGGGCCAGCTGCTTGGTATTCCCTGTGTTTGTGGGCCCCCTCTGTTGAGTGAAGTGGCCCTGTTAGACGTGGCGCGGCCCATTGTTTCCTCCGCCGCTGGGAACAAAGGCAGGCCTGGGAGGCCCGTGAAGAGCCCTTCTCCACTGCAGGCCAGCGGGCCCTGCGCAGCACACACACACACACACACACACACACACACACACACACAGAGAGAGCGAACCCTCCCTGACTGTCTCACACAGACCGTCAGCATGGAAACTACAGGGTCCAGACCCCAAACTGTAGAGGCTTTCACAAAAGGAGTGGGAAATAGAAGGAGGAAGTTGAAAGAGATAGAGGGAAACGGGGAGGGAGGGGGGAAAGAGAAAAAAAATGAAAGGAAACGGATCAACAGAAGGGAGAGAAGAAAAAACAAAAAGAAGTAAAAGCGGCTGGGAGGAAAAGCAAAGGGTCCGGGGGGTGAAAAGGAGTTTGTTTGGTGGCAGACAGCTTTCCCGTTGATCCAAGCCGAACACCCCGCCGCTCCCGTTTTAGAAGGAGGGGCTGGGAGCCGTACAGTACACGCGGACGAGAGGGGAACCGTTGTCTGACCTCTCTCTCTCTCTCTCTCTCTCTCCGTCTCCCCCCCCCCCCCCACCCCCACCCCCCTGCCTAGGCTACGAGGGCACCCTGTGCGAGAGCAACATCAACAACTGCCAGCCCGACCCGTGCCACCACGGCAGCTGCGTGGACGGCATCGCCAGCTACACGTGCGACTGCGACGCCGGCTACACGGGCTACCGCTGCGAGAACCAGCTCAACGAGTGCCACAGCAACCCCTGCCAGCACGGCGGCAAGTGCGTGGACCTGGTCAACAAGTACATCTGCCAGTGCCAGCACGGGACCTCGGGTAAGACAGGACGCCCTTCTACCTAAAACCTTGAAACGCTCTTTATGGCGTTAGCACGACCTCGCTAGCATCGGCCGAGACTTGTGCTAACGGTCGCGCGTCCACACAGGCACCAACTGCGAGATCAACTTCGACGACTGCGCCAGCAGCCCGTGCGACTACGGCCTCTGCAAGGACGGCATCAACCGCTACGACTGCGTGTGCAAGCCCGGCTTCACAGGTACAGCCCCCGTCCGTCCCGTCCCCCCCCCGTCACGGGCCACAAAACGTCCGGAGCTGTTCCCTCTAGGTCGTGCCTGCGTCCCTGTCCTAACCACAGACCTAACCTCTCTCTCTCTCCCTCTCTCTCTCTCTCTCTCTCTCGCTCTCTCTCTCTCTCTCTGCCCTCCCCAGGTCCTCTGTGCAACGTGGAGATAGACGAGTGCGCCTCCGGCCCGTGCCGCAACGGGGGCACCTGCGTGGACGAGGAGAACGGCTTCCACTGCCAGTGTCCCGAGGGCTTCAAGCCCCCCTACTGCTACTCCCAGGTGGACGAGTGCGGCAGCGGCCCCTGCGTGCACGGCGCCTGCAGGGACGACCTCAACGGGTACGTTAGCCCTCCCTTGTCATCTCTCCCTCCAGTGAAGTTCATTCAAATTGGACGTGTTCGTTCGTTTATTCAGTTAGCCAGAGCGGAGTTCACAGTGTATGTAGTAAGTTTGTTCGAATGGGGTTTCTCTCAGGTACCGCTGTGACTGCGAGCCAGGCTGGGTGGGGAAGAACTGCGACCTGGACCGGAACGACTGTCTGCCCAGCCCCTGCCAGAACGCGGGCACCTGCATCGACCAGCTCAACGGCTTCACCTGCAAGTGCCGCCAGGGCTTCCGAGGTGAGGGCCCCCCATCCCCCCCCCGCGCCGTTTGCACACCCCGAGCACACGTGTACACTGGCAGCACAGCGACATGGGCTGCCCAAACACACGGGCTGTTCGATAAACAAACCTACACGGAAACACATGAACCAGAGTTGTTGATTCCCTGTTTATGCCTGGGAGCAATTAGTGAAGGGGGCTCACGAGGTATGGAGTGGTGGCACATTACTGTCCTCTATCGCCCCCTAGTGGATGGACTTGAGAACTGCCAAACTCATTTTCCTGTCGGGAGGTTTGACCGGGAATATGCATGGGTGCGCTAGGCAAGACCGTTGGACTTGGCATTAACACGGCCCCCCCTTTCTGCTCCGTCGCCCTCTCCCCGCCAGGTAACCTGTGCCAGGTGAACGTCAACGAGTGCGCCTCCAGCCCCTGCTTGAACCAGGGCACCTGCGTGGACGGCGTGGCCAGCTTCACTTGCCTGTGTGAGCTGCCCTACAGCGGGCCCACCTGTGCCGACGTCCTGAGCCCCTGCTTCCCCAACCCCTGCGACAACAACGCCGTGTGCACGCACACCCCGGACTACCTGGGCTACCAGTGCAACTGCCAGACCGGCTGGCAAGGTAAGGACACCAATCAAGTTCTTCATGTATAATAATAATAATAATAATACATGTATGGCACTGGTAAGTCCCTGTCACAGCACAACGTTTAAATGACAACATACACACTTTTTTTCCCCACACTCGTCGTTGAGATTCATCTCTCCTTTCGCCCCCCGTTCTCCAGGTCAGCTGTGCAACATCGACGTGAACGAGTGCATCTCCAACCCCTGTAAGAACCGGGGCACCTGCAACAACAACCTGGGGGGCTTCGTGTGTTCCTGCCGGGCGGGCTACACGGGACCCAACTGTGAGGCGGACATCAACGACTGCTCTCCCAGTGAGTGGCCCGTCCGCAGAAAGAAGAAACGTCCACGCTGGACGCGCTGTTTTCTTGCCGATCTGTTCCTTAGACCTACATCTAACCAGTGTTTGTGTCTCTTCTTTCTTCCTCTTTTTCTCCCTCCCTCTCTCTCTCTTTCTGCAGACCCCTGCTTGAGCGGGGGCTCGTGCACCGACGGCGTCAACTCCTTCCGCTGCAGCTGCCTGCCGGGCTTCACGGGGCCCCGCTGCGCCGTGGAGATCAACGAGTGCCAGAGCGCCCCCTGCAAGAACCAGGGCACCTGCACCGACTACGTCAACTCCTACACCTGCACCTGCAGGCCCGGCTTCACCGGCATCCACTGCGAGACCAACATCCCCGACTGCACTGCCAGGTGGGCCTCCCGCTCTCTTCCTCTCTTATCTCTCTCTTTCTCTCTTTCTCTCTCTCTCTCTCTCTCTCTCTCTCTCTCTCTCTCTCTCTCTCTCTCTCTCTCTCTGTAGTTTTTCTCCTCCAGTTGTTTTTAAAAACGTGGTCAAAGTGCGTGGAGTTGAGTGTTTGTTTTTTTTCCCCTCCTCTCTCGTCCGCAGCTCGTGCTTCAACGGGGGGACGTGCACCGACAAGATCAACGGCTACTCGTGCACCTGCCGCTCCGGCTTCACGGGCTCCCACTGTCAGTACGAGGTGAACGAGTGCGACTCGCAGCCCTGCCTCAACGGCGGCCTCTGCCAGGACGCGCTCGAGTCCTTCCGCTGCTCCTGCCCCAAGGGCTACACCGGCAACCGTTGCCAGGTACAAACACCCTCTCACACACACACACACACACACACACACACACGTCAGGGATTTCAGTAAACGCCGCCCGCACTCGTGGCTCGAAATTAACCGGCCGTCGTCTGTTTGGGGGTGTCGGATGTGCAGATGCCTGTGGACTGGTGCAGGCGCTCCTCCCCCTGCCAGAACGGAGGGCGCTGCCGCCAGAAGGACGCCTCCTTCACCTGCGAGTGCGGCGGCGGCTGGTCGGGCCGCTACTGCGACATCCCCGGGGTCTCCTGTGAGGTGGCCGCACGTCAAAGAGGTGAGTCCTCCGCCGGGCTAAAGAACTCCGTCACCGTGACGTATGTTTGATGGAGTCCACACCTCCACCGTCGGCAGTTTCTCACCTTCCCCCTCTCTCCCCTGTGTCTCTCTCCCCCAGGCCGCCAGACGGACGACCTGTGCCACCACCGCGGCCACTGCGTCAACACGGGGAACACCCACTACTGCAAGTGTCCCGCCGACTACACGGGCAGCTACTGCGAGAGCCAGGTGGACCACTGCGAGGACCGGCCCTGCCGCAACGGCGCCACCTGCAGGGGCTACGTGGGAGGGTACCAATGCGACGTAAGCTCACCGGCGTTGTTTTTAGCCCCCTCCTTTTTTTCTTTGCCCCTTTTCTCTGGCCCTTGGTGGTGTGGCGATGTTGTTCAGCTAACGCACCCGTGTCCTCACAGTGCATGCCCGGCTACACGGGCGAGAACTGCGAGATGGAGGTCAATGAGTGCCAGTCGCACCCGTGCCAGAACGGAGGCACCTGCATCGACCTGGTGGGCCACTACATCTGCTCCTGTCCCCCCGGCACCCTGGGTATGTCGCCGCTCACACCTCCTGCACCCTGCTCAGATAGGAGAATGATAGGAGAACCGAATGCCACAGCGAGCGGGGAGACTGACTGACCCCTGCCTGTGTTTTTGCCCTGTGTGTCCTCCACCAGGCGTCCTGTGCGAGATCAACGAGGACGACTGCGCGCCCCCCATGAGGCGCGGCGCCCCGCCCAAGTGCATGAACAACGGCACGTGCGTGGACCGCGTGGGCGGCTACCGCTGCAACTGCCCCCCGGGCTTCATGGGCGAGCGCTGCGAGGGCGACGTCAACGAGTGCCTCTCCAACCCCTGCAGCCCCACCAACAGCCTGGACTGCATCCAGCTGCCCAACGACTGCCAGTGCGTCTGCAAGCCCGGCTTCACAGGTCAGGACCCCCGCCCCTCCCGCCCGGACAGTCGGAAAAGTCGGGTTTCGTGGCAGGCCGCGTCTTTGCGTGTGTGTTATGTGTGTGTGCGCGTGTGCACGGTGGTCTTAACGCGCGTGTCGTGCGTTTGTGTTTACCCCGCAGGTCGCCGGTGTCAGAGCAGGTTCAGCGTGTGCGAGTCCCAGCCGTGCCAGAACGGAGGCGCCTGCTCTCTGTCCAGCGGCTCGGCCCTGGGCTACATCTGCACCTGTCAGCTGGTGAGCAGACGGAGACAGAGAGCTCCATACTAACAGAGACGTACTTACGTGGTCTGTGTGACCGTTTGGGTTCTGACTGCTCCGTGCCTGCTTTCCCCCCACGGTCTCCAGGGTTACGCCGGGCCCAACTGCGAGCGGAGCATGTCCTGCCGGGAGCTGTCGTGCTACAACGGCGGCAGCTGCGCCCTGACCACGCGCGGCGCCCGCTGCACCTGCCTGCAGGGCTACGGCGGGCCCCAGTGCCAGCACCGCAGCAACGAGGGCTGCTCCGCCCAGCCGTGCCGCAACGGCGGCCAGTGCACCGAGGAGACGGCCTTCCCCTACTTCCACTGCCAGTGCTCCGGCGGCTTCGCGGGCAAGCGCTGCGAGCAGGCGCCGGGCCTGCGCGCCGAGCCCCCGCCGCCCGCCTGCCCGCTGGCCGACTGCCACGGCAAGGCCTACGACGGCGTGTGCGACAAGGAGTGCAACACCTTCCCGTGCCGCTGGGACGGCGGCGACTGCTCGCTGGCGGTCAACCCGTGGGCACGCTGCGCCGACCCCCGCTGCTGGCGCGTCTTCAACAACAGCCAGTGCGACGAGGCGTGCAACAACGCCGACTGCCTCTACGACAACTTTGACTGCCGGAGCAAGGAGAAAGTCTGCAAGTGAGTTGCTCCGAACCCCCTCGCTTTGGCCCCTTCCCACGTCCATCCCGATCCCTCGAACCCAAGACCCCCGCTCTAATTTGTTGAATCTACTTCCTCCCCTCCAGCCCGATCTATGAGACCTACTGCGTGGACCACTTTGCCAACGGCCGCTGCGACCAGGGCTGCAACACGGAGGAGTGCGGCTGGGACGGCCTGGACTGCGCCGAGAAGGTGCCCGAGAACCTGGCGGAGGGCCTGCTGGTGCTGGTGGTGCTGCTGCCCCCCGAGGAGCTGCTCCGCACCGGCACCGCCTTCCTGCAGAAACTGAGCGCCATCCTCCGCACCTCGGTGCGCTTCCGCCTCGACCCCAACGGCGAGGCCATGATCCGGCCGTACAGCCGCCGCGAGGCGCGCCTCAAGCGGGAGCTCCAACCCCAGCAGGAGATCATCGGGTGAGTCCGACCCCCCTCTCCCCCCCCCCTCAATACCCCTGGTCCCGGCCAGCTTATCTCCGGCATGGGCGCTGCGAGGTCCAGTAGTCTAAACTCTGCTCTCGGTGTGTGTGTGTGTGTGTGTGTGTGTGTGTGTGTGTGTGTGTGTGTGTGTGTTTGCGTGCGCGTGCATGTGCCTGCGTGTGTGTGTATGCGCGTTGCCCACAGCTCCATAGTCTACCTGGAGATCGACAACCGCCTGTGCGCCCAGGGCTCCGACGACTGCTTCTACACGGCGTACAGCGCCGCCGACTACCTGGGCGCCCTGTCGGCCGCGGACATGCTGCGCTTCCCCTACCCCCTGAAGGAAGTGCGCGGTGAGTGGGGCGCGCCGCCGGAGACACTGGCCCACCCGCGCTTTCGGTTTTCAACAGTCCTCTCCATAGTCAGTTTGTCAGTGGTGTGAACCTTTCTCTTGTCTGCCTGCCTCCTTCTCCCCAGGTGAGAAGATGACGCCCACTGACGTGGACGACTTGCCCCAGTGGGGTAAGCTGATGCCAGTGGGGGTGGCCTCGGTGTTCCTGCTGGTCATCCTGGTGGTGGGCATGCTGATCGCCCGGCGGAAGAGGGAGCACAGCACGCTGTGGTTCCCCGAGGGCTTCTTCCTCAAGAAGGAGCCGGGCAGCAACAAGAACCGCCGGGAGCCGCTGGGGCAGGACGCGCTGGGCATGAAGTGAGTCCCACACACACACACACACACACACACACACACACACACACACACACACACGCAGAGAAACACACACACACACACACACTGAAATACAGTGATGGCAACCAACAAATACAGGTTAATCACATTGAGGGGCGTTTCTTTTTAAACAAACCATTGCTCCCCTCCCCAGACACATGCCCAAAACAGTGGAGGAGTCCCTGCTTGGAGACCACAGTGACCAGTGGATGGACACGGACTGTCCAGAGGCCAAGCGACTCAAGGTCAGCAGTCACCTGCGCGTGTCCCTCTCCGTGGACAAAGTGTTGCGGGGTCACTTAAGCCCTAATGCCAGAGGCTTGTGTTTTTACACGGAGGGGTTTTCTGTGTGCTTTGGTGCAGGTGGAGGAGCCCAGTATCCTGTCGGAGAGCGAGGACGCCGTGGACTGCAGGCAGTGGACCCAGCACCACCTGGCAGCCGCCGACATCCGCGTGCCCCCCTCCATGGCCCTCACGCCGCCCCAGGGAGAGTTCGACAGCGACTGCATGGACGTCAACGTTCGAGGGCCAGGTGGGTGTCGCTCCGCCAGCCTGTTCCAAGATGAACACGCACCTTTGTCGTTTTCGCAGTTCGTTCGCATCCAGCGGCGCGGCTAACCGGACCCCCTTTTGACCCCCCTCCCAGACGGCTTCACCCCGCTGATGCTGGCCTCCTTCTGCGGCGGCGGCCTGGAGTCGGAGGTGGCCGAGGAGGAGGAGTCGGAGGAGTGCTCGGCCAACATCATCTCGGACCTCATCTACCAGGGCGCCTCGCTGGCCGCGCAGACGGACCGCACGGGGGAGACGGCGCTGCACCTGGCCGCCCGCTACGCCCGCGCCGACGCCGCCAAGAGGCTGCTGGACGCTGGGGCGGACGCCAACGCCCAGGACAACACGGGCCGCTCCCCGCTGCACGCCGCCGTGGCCGCCGACGCCCAGGGGGTCTTCCAGGTAAAGACCACGCACCCACCCCCCCAAAATACCCCACGCCCTGTGGTAATATAGCACGTCTAGGACGGCTCTCAAAGGTGTCGTTTTATCAATTGAAATATATGGAACAAATATATATATGTGTAACAAATATATATTTAAAACAATCTGTAGAGCGTGGGCAACATTGCCCAGGGTCAAAAGGTCAGTTGTAAATAGTGTTAGCGGTGGGAAGTGTTGACCGTCGTTCTTTTTCCGGTGGCCGTAGATCCTGATCCGAACCCGAGCCACCGACCTGGACTGTCGCATGTACGACGGCTCCACTGCCCTGATCCTGGCCGCCCGGCTGGCCGTGGAGGGCATGGTGGAGGAGCTGATCACCTGCCACGCTGACGTCAACGCTGTCGATGAACTGGGTACGTGTTTGTGAGAGTGTGTGTTTGCTGTGTGCCCGGTTTGCTTGTTTTGTCTCTATGCGCTCTGTTTGGAGAAAAACGTATTGTAACGTATTTGTATTTCGTCCCACCTTTCAGGTAAATCCGCCTTGCACTGGGCCGCAGCCGTCAATAATGTGGAGGCCACCATCGCCCTGCTAAAGAATGGAGCTAATAAGGACATGCAGGACCTCAAGGTACGCCATGCCTGACCCCTCTCTCTCTCTCCTGTCTGCCAGCACAACGCTTTCATGTATAGAATGTGGTGTAACATTCAGTGAGCCATGTCTGACTTCTCTCTCTCTCTCTCTCTCTCTCTCTCTCTCTCTCTCTCTCTCTCTCTCTCTCTCTCTCTCTCTCTCTCTCTCTCTCTCTCTCTCTCTCTCTCTCTCTCTCTCTCTCTCTCTGTGTTGCAGGAGGAGACCCCTCTGTTCCTGGCGGCCCGCGAGGGGAGCTGTGAGGCGGTCAAGGTGCTGCTGGCCCATTTTGCCAACCGGGAGATCACCGACCACATGGACCGGTTGCCCCGGGACATCGCCCAGGAGCGCATGCACCACGACATCGTGCAGCTGCTGGACGAGTACAACACGGTGAGGAGCCCCCAGGGCCACGGAGGGGCCGGCCACCACCTGGCCGGGGGCCACACCCTGTCGCCCCTCATGTGCCCGCCCAGCGCCTTCATGCCCAGCCTGAAGAACACCCCCCAGGGCAAGAAGAACCGCCGGCCCGGCGCCAAGGGCATGGCCCTGAGCAGCCAGCACGCCGCCAGCCTCAAGGAGTCGGCCAAGGCGCGCAACAAGAAGCTGACCCTGGACATGCAGAGCGCCCTGCTGGAGAGCTCCGTCACGCTGTCCCCCGTGGACTCGCTGGACTCGCCCCGCGGCGGCGCCAGCAACGCCGGCTACATCACCAACCCCACCTCCCCCGTGGCCATGGCCTCGCCGGGCCTGTTCCACGCGTCCATGTCGGTGCCCAACACGCCCATGGTGCACGGCGGCATGATGGAGGGCGGCGGGCCCTTCGCCGTGTCCCTGGCGCAGCTCAGCGACCTGGGCGACGGGGGCCTGTCCATGCAGGCGCGCGTCTCCATGGCCTCGGGCCTCGGCCAGAGCCCCCACGGCTACGTGCTCAACCCGGGCCAGATGGGCCTCAACATGGGCCTGGTGAGCCCCGTCAGCGTGCCCTTCGACTGGCACAGCCGCATGCCGCCCTCCTCGCAGTGCGGCCAGCAGGTGGTGAACCTGGTGCACGGCAGCCAGGGGGCCATGCACCCGCAGAGCCCGGCCATGCAGCAGCAGCAGCAGAACATGATGATGCAGCAGATGTACCACAACGCCCAGCAGCAGGCCATGCTGCAGCCCACCCCCGTCACCTCCTCCCCGCCTTCCCTCAGCCCCGTCAAGCTGCCCTCCATCGCCGAGCAGCAGCAGCAGCTCCACAACCACGGCATGGTGAGCCAGCAGGGCATGGGCCGCATGGGCAGCTCCACCCCACCCACCCCGCAGACCTCCATGCCCCCGCAGGCCTTCTACCAGCAGCAGCAGCAGCATGTGATTCAGCAGCTGTCTCCCCAGCCTCAGCCGGCCCCTCAGCCCCCCCAGGCTCCGGCCACAGCCTCCCAGCCCGCTCAGGCTCCCCCTCCCCAGGCCAGCAGCAGCACCGCGGGCCTGGAGGATTACCCCACCCCTCCCTCCCAGCATAGCTACTCCTCCGCCCTGGATGCCACCCCCAAGCATTACCTTCACCTGCCCAGCGAGCACCCGTACCTGACCCCGTCGCCCGAGTCGCCCGAGCCCTGGTCTAGCCCCTCCCCCCACTGCGTGTCTGATTGGTCAGACTCCACGCCCAGTCCAGCGGTGGCGGGCCCCGCCCAAACCCAGCTTCCCAATGGCCAGGAGGGCAACGGCAAGATGCAGGTGTTTGCATGAAGAGCCCGTGGGAGGAGGGGAAAAAGGACTGGCACTAGGGCCCGTCCGTGTTTTATCCGTCAGCCGGTTTTCCAAGATTTTCATTGGATTTGGATTGACTGTTTTATAAAGAGGACCGTCTGCTGTTGATGTTTGCAGAAAGCGTAAAGGGAAATGTGTGTTGTCTGAATTAAAAAAAGAACAGACAATTTAATGAAGTAAGACTTATTCTGTCACAGATGGACTTGTTTTTTTATTATAAAAAAAAAAAAAGTATATGAAGAAAACTTAAGCCTTTCATTTCAAAGACTTAGGCACGCTCTCCTGACACTAACAAACTTTTTAAAAAGTAGATAAGAGAAAAAAAAAAAAAGCTAAATGTTGAAGGGGAATTCCTTTTTATTTTGTATTTATTGTTTTTATGTCTCTCTGGACTGCCTTTGCAGGGGGTTTCTCCCTCTTTCTGTCGCGGCCTGTCTTCCTTCGCTTCATCCTCCTGTGACATTGAACATCGATGTTTGCGCGAGGCCAGAGCAAAATGTGATGATCAAATCCCTCTTTCCATTCCCACTCCATCCCCAACGATTCACAGGACCGCAGTCTATTAAAGCTCGGGTTCCAGACAGAAAGAGGACGAGATCTCACCTCTCTTGACTGATGTTATTTATTTAGGCCAGCAACAGGTAAAGATTATAAATTGGCTTTGACAAACACGCGCGAAGTTGGTCAGCATTAGTAGTGATATATTCTGAATTTGATTTAAATATGATAACTGATTACATTCCGTAGAAGTATTATGTATAAGAATGTAGATGGGCATCTCTGAAGCACTTCACGGGGCAAGCCCTGGCGGGTGATGTTATATGATATTGGGGCTCTCAATCTGGCTATAGACGAGTTTAGAGTTCACTCTCCTCTCCCAGCTACAGTACTCCTAGACAGCAGTGCTACTGACTCAAAGGGTACCTGCCTCCCATTATAAAGCCAGCCTCGGATAACTTCAGTCTTGGAGCTTGTTTTCATTGAGATTGGGATATTTCTTTTTGTTTTTCTATTCTAAATCAGCCTGTCACTGCCCTTATTAGTCTTGTTTTTTTTTTATATTTTGTTTTATTTTATTGTCATTTTTATATTTTGTATATTTGTTGAGACCACGGTTACCTTCTTTGGAAGGTGGCCTCGATGTACTATGTTTTTTTTCGGCTGCTATTTTTATATTACTCCCCCTGCAGACATTCCTGCGTGTTGCCCCGTGGGTCCAGAAAGGTCTGGTCATCTGTTGTGTGATGTGGGCGCCACATGGCCCGCCGCGTCCTGACCCCCCCTCGTTCAGCAGTGCTGACCCCGTCGATGAAAGCATGCCCAGCAGCTTTGCTCGCTCACCCCTGGTCCTATGTGTGGGTCTAAGGGGGGTTCCTGTTGAGTTTAAGGGCCAACATGTTCTCTCTCTCTCGGCCCAGCTGCGGTCAGGCCCGTCCGCGAGGGGCTAGCTGTGTTCAGTGTGAAGGGTCGTGTTCGCTGGGCTGGGGCTGCTAGTGCTCTGTCACTCCTCAGGGAGGTGTTATACGGCATGCAGCCCGGGAGCGTTTTCCCCCTGCATCTTTAGTAGCCTCCAGTCCACCGGCCACGGAGCTCGTGGCTTTTAAGATGACCCATGCAAAGGCGTGAAAGGAGAGAACGCTACTATGTAGTGCTGCACACTACTTTCTTTACGGGTTACTCGTAGATGTCACGCTCCCCGAGATTCAACTAACCCTTGTATGTTGGCTGACCAGCAGTTCCCTTTCTCATTGCGATTCCCCCCACGTATCTGGGAGATCTCTCTCATGTTAAAAGTACCTGGCATGGAGCCCTGACTGCCTGACCACATGGGCATAGAATATTATAGGACAGGTAAATGAATGCATAAAGTGTTATTACTGGGTTGTACTTTATTGTGTCCATGTGACAGTTTTAATGGATTTTAAAAGGACACTGCCACTCTACATTCCAGCCGCTGGGGCTGTGATGCCACAACATTACTGTGGTGTTAGTAGTGTATTCCGTATATGTTTTGAGGGATTTTTTTCTCTGTTCTTTATATCGTTCAAACCGCTATTTGACTTCCGATTCCAGTTCGAGGTTGTTTTGATGCGTTTTCATTTCTGACTGGTCATTTCATTTCCCCTCCTGGTTGCACTAGTGGTTGCAGTGTTGTGTACATTTCAAAATACCATATTCCGCCTGTAAATATGTTTGTCCTGGGTAGATTTACTTGTTTTAAGATAAGTCTTATGTTTCTAAAATTATTATGTACTAAAAAGGACAAAAATAAATTGTACTTCCTTTTAGCATTATTGTGAAAGCTAAAGATGTGACTGATATTGTATTGGTCTTGTATTATTAGAACAGTCATAGATATTTTCTATCATTATTATTAATTTCTATACTTGTTTAAAAGTAGTTTAAATCATTGTAAATAAAACCTTTTCACAATGTTTCTTTCTACAGACAAAAGTTGTAAAATAAGTTACTTCTAATAAAAACTGTAGGGAACTACATTTTGGCGTTCTGGTGATTATTTGGAATATTTTTCACGCGTATTTAATGCGGTGTGTTTACATGTACTGTTTCCTTTCAAAATCCCTTTCAAAAACTCTTGTCTGTTTGAAATGGGCTTACACGATACCCCATGCGAGAGAAAATAGTATGTCCTTTTAAGGAAGAAAATATTCTCCCCAAAATAGGGTTGAGCATATCCAGTTGAGCGTAAGTCTGTAAAGAAGCATTAAGAGATCTGCGCTGGTTGTTTTTGTTGTCCAGAGCATGGAAATGAAGGTGAGTCATGGCGATGCAAGATGGAGATATGTTAAAGATGTATGCTTTGTGCATTTGTGAAGTTTATTCTCGCTCGATTTATACTGCAGGTTTTAGTTTTCCTGTTTTCGCTGCTGCTTCCCATGGCATACACTTTGCCAGTATTTGCACCAGTAGATTGTGCGGACATATACGTCAAAGGCTTTGGTCATAGTGGAGTGTACACCATCTATCCAGCTGGGCCAACCTCCCCCATCCTGGTTTACTGTGACATGGACTATGGCGACGAGCCCGAGGGTGCTAAATGGACAGTGTGTACCGACTTCTACATAATTATCCACGCATGTATTAATGGGCATCATTATTTATATAACTCCTATGATTTGCGATTTTACAACCCATCTTTAAATACATGCTTAGGCATACTTTTTTTCATCATAGGGATAGTTACTCTTTACCTCAAACAATTGTTAAATATTAGCCTAATCAGGGAGACCCCTAAAGAGTCCAGTTAACACAAACGTATTATCACAAGAATAGTTCAACCTTCTTATACATAGTCTGAACAAGTTAATCTTTCCCCAGGTGATTCAGAGAAGGAAGGACGGGACTGTTAACTTTTACCGGGGGTGGGACCAGTACAGGACTGGTTTTGGACAAGCTTCTGGAGAGTACTGGTTGGGTAAGAGACGTGTGGAATGTTTCTCAAAAAGGTTGTGTTGGCATGTGCCAGGATCAATAACGTTCAAGATCTAAATAAATAGGGTTTACATACATTTTATATCCTTTTCCAGATATGGCTTCGATATACTCTTAACATCTGCTTTGTTGTCTTTGCTCTTTCATTTATCAATTTTCTTGGCTACCTACTCAGGATTGGAAAACATACATCTGCTTTCACTGAGAAAGAGGTATGAGTTAAGAGTGGACATGGAAGACTTTGACGGCACTAAAGTCTATGTCCAGTATTCTTCCTTCTCTGTTGGTCCTGAGAATGAAGGCTACACTTTACATTTCACTGGTTTCAAAGATGGAGGAGCAGGTAAAGAGGCTCTGCTTTGACGTCAACCTAATCTTCTAGTAAAAGCTCCAGTGTCTTCGGACGTATGTTTAACTGACTGACTGCAAATCCCAATACATTCTGTATTTCAGGGGGTTCTATGACAGAACACAATGGGAAGAAATTCTCTACATTTGACAAAGACCAGGACACCTATGCCTCAAACTGTGCTAAAACCTTTCTTGGAGGATGGTGGTATGGTGAATGTCACAGTGTTAATCCAAATGGCATGTATCTCTGGGGTAGCTCAATTTATGGAATAGGAATTAACTGGGTGTCATTTAAAGGCTATGAATATTCTCTGAAAGCCATTCAGATGAAGATAAGGCCTGTGCAATAAAAGCACTTTAATAAAAATTATACCAGCTGTTTTACAGAAGGCATAATTCAAGTGTTTTATTCATAATTTGTTATGATAAATAAAAGCAACTATATACAATATTGAATTTCTGAAAATAGTGTAGAATTACATCTTGGTATACAGCACTAGCCTTGGGCTGATGACAAACCCCTGGATAACAAAGATTGAAATGACTGGAGAGCTAAAACGAAGAACACTTTATCTAGATTTAAGTACAATATAATGACGTACAGTCTAACCTGGGCTGGTTAGTCAGAGATTAGAGGCAGTGTAAATGTATAAGCACGTCTACAACAGACACGTGTATGTTGTGCAGTCTCATCCTGTTTTGTGGTCTTCATCCTTGTTTCTTTAGAGGCACTCTAATAAAAACACTCATGCTGTGCAGAGAGGAATGTTTGGTTACGTTCCTGGTCAAAATGTTTTACATAAATATAATTCTAGGAGCATCGGGAGATGACTTTTCATAAATGCTGGTCTTTATGGAACAACACCTAATTGAATACGAATTTTATTAATTTTTTTTGCCTCTTATGAATAATTCACGGGCATGTTTTCATGTGAAGGCCTAATGCGTCGGCTCATTAAGAGTGAATTTTCAAATTTGATTAGCATGGGCCAGGGCCACTGTTACCGATACCACCAGAAGTCCACCTACCAGAGTCAATCACGGACTCTGCGCTGCCTATTCTCCTCATCCGAAGAGCATTTCCATTCAAACTGACGCCTTCCCCATCCCTTTCTGCAGCAGGCGCATTAGCCCAAGACTGGCGTTGAACACATGGTCGTGTTTAAAGAGCATTTGGTGGAAGGCGTTCAGAGGGAGACGGCCGGTGGGGTCAGCGTGCTTCAGGGCAGTCATGGGCATGTACAGCCGATTGGTTTGGTGGCGGAGGGGAGGGTCCTTGGCTGTGATCACTCACACTGTTTGCTGGATGAAGAGATTCCAATGAATTAAACACATATGCATGTTTCTTTATTCATCTGTGACCTTGCGCCACAAAAAAAGATTTTGTAGAGTTATTTGTAACACTCTTGCCTCTGCAACTTCGTCCGGCGTCTGGCTTAGAGAGGTAAAGATCCGTCGTGAGTAGGGCAGGTAGAGCTGATGGAAGAGTTTGGCAGTCTCTTCGTCTGTCCCGGACAGCTCCATTTTCTCAGCGTCCTCATACAGCTTCCTCTCGAATTCTGTTGCTACGGAGCCGGGCTCCACGAGAGTCATCCTCGTGACAAGAAAGTAAAACAAAAGGCTACTGGTGCTGTTTAACTGTCTGACCTGACAGAAACAACATATGCTTGCTGTTGAGTGAGGTAGTGTTGACCTAGTTTTGCATTTCACATTTAATGACACCGTTTGCGTAATGAAAACAGATATTAAGATGTGCCGAACAGATATCCGTTGCGCTAGAGCTGCACTTACTTGACGTTAAACTTCAAAGCTTGCACCGCTAGGCTCTCGCAGAGCCCCTCCACAGCAAACTTGGATGCAGCGTAGACGTCATTGAAAAGAAGGCCTGGATGCAACCGGAGGCAACCTGTTACAACCATCACACGTAGACTGAAAGCACCGAGTATATGCTTTAGCTTTGTCTCGCTCTACGGACTGTGTGTGTGTGTGTGTGTGTGTGGACCGTGTCTGGCAGAGAGGGACCCACCGTGAATGCCCATGACGCTGCTCATCACCACAATATGGCCTCTCTGGCGCCGCTTCATGTCGGGCAGGACCTCCTTCAGCAGCCGAGCCAGGCCGAAGAAGTTGGTGTCGAAGAGCTCCCGCATGTCGGCCACGCTTTGGCATTCCAGCGGCCCTATCATGCCCACGCCGGCGTTGTTCACTGTGCAAGGCAGACAATGACAGAGTCACAACTCTGCATCAGGAGCTACATGTAAGCTATAGCCTATCAAATACGTACATACACACAGGCTATGGTGCACAAATGTGATTGGGAGAGTGCACTGCTTTTAATGGTTGCTGATAGGGCTGTGGATTACTATGAGCTGCGTGTGTGTTAGGTGGAGGCGAGGCCTAGTCACCGAGCACGTCCACACGTCTGTCCGGCAGGCTGTCGACACACTCTCTGATGGATGCTTCGCTGCAGGCATCCAGCTCTTTGATCTCCAGCGTTCTGTTCAGAGCATCCCCGGCCACACTCTCCAGAGGCCCTCGCTTCCCCAGGTCCCTCATGGTTGCAACCACTGGTCCAAGTTTAAAAACACAAGAAAATAAAGTAGGCCTACTGTATATATCCTCTATCATAGTTGATGCTTGTTTGTCAGCCTGAGGGCATTCAACACGGTCAGTCTCCTGAGTTGTTTCACAGTGACTCACCTCTGAAGCGCTTTAGTTCGTCCTTAGCCAGCCGTGCAGCCACGGCGAGTCCAATGCCTGAGGAGCAGCCTGTCACCAGAACCCTTTTGGTACCCATGGATGCCTGACTTGAGGTCAGCTATTGGCAAATCCAGTCTGAACTCTAAACAGGGGCGGTAAGCTTTCACATATCCTATTACACCTCCGAAAGATTGGGATCTTTGATAATAGTCAGAAAAACAAGTGGTTATTATGCATATTACTTCTAAAAAGTAATTTTCTAGCTATCACCACATTGTGGTTTTGGCTGGTTTAGTAGATGTTATGACTACACAAACTATGGGGAATGAATATGAATTTTTTTCATGATATTAGTTCAGGAGGTTATGGACTCAATAATCCTATTTTTGTATACAGGCAATGCTCAAATCCTAAAATCCGTTGGTACCTTGAACATCCGTCTTAATCTATTTAGGAATCTTAGGAACGCTATGATAAGGTCTACATTTTGCTGCTAGTCGGATAAGGATAACTATGAATTTAATATGGCATCATTGTTACATTAGAGTTAATTTCAATAATCTAAAATCACGCAGGCCAACTAAAATTACATTTACGTTGATTTTTTAAAAGGACGTCACATAATCCAAAAGACTCTGAATAGCAGTCGAATAACTACATGAAAATACAGGTCACCTGTGCAAGCAGACATAACGATTACAACATTTTAAGAACATTAGCCTACTAACCTGTTCAACGCTGCAAAACTGCCGAGTACAATGTCAACGAGACAGAAAATACACAGCGCAGATAGAGCTTCGGAGAAAAGTACTCTTTCGGGTCATGGGGCAACATAAACCAGCTATGACCTACATTGTGTGGAATTAATAGGCAAGGGTGTTGTAGTTTTTGTTTGTTTTGTTTATTTATCTGGGGATTGAATTTATGCATTGGACGCTCAACTTGATTATAAAAATCTATATATGACATAAATCGTCTAATTTATTTAGTTTGGAGTAGATCTATACAGGGAAAGTATTTTATGTTCAGTTTCTGAGGACCATATATTTATGTATACCTTTTAAATGCCATATCTGAGCCTAAGATCTTAAATTTACCTTTTGTTTGTGGTATTTAACATTTGTATTTTTGGCCACCCATGGTGAATGGAACTGATGGTAAAACAGGACTTACATCAAGAACTATGTTGGATGTATTTCCAATGGGTGATGTGAGCATTCCATTGTGTACAACACTTCTTATCAGATATCGAGAATCAAGTATTTTCTGCTAATCACAATAACCACAAGAGGTCCGTCTTGCGTTGATTTTTACGTTTGCTGCAGCCCAAACAGAAGTTTTGTTTATAATGTTACTGGAGTAGCAAAATGAGGTGCTTGTTGTGACTGACATCCCTGATCATTTGGGTTGGTCGTTTCACTTTTTACTCTCCCGTGAATTGCTCATCATCAACATTCCTACATTAGAGGGAAGCACTTTTGGGTACAGCTAGTCATGTACATCAAGCCATAACGCTTCAACAATGGAAAAATAAATCATCAGTAGTTTCAATATCATCACAAGTTCCTCAACTGGAAGTATTTTCTGAAAAATACATTGTTTATGGACTCGTCATGGACAATATCAAAGATGACTTTCTGGTCATACATTTTAAAGCCATGTTGTTTGTATATTAGTAATTGTTCAATAATAATAATAATAATAATAATAATAATAACAATAATAATAGTAAAAACATTAGAGGGAAGCTTAGTCATATAGTTATAATTGAGGTTTCGCTAAAACTTTATCTACCACGTCTTTTGCTAGCAACAAAAAATTTGACTAAAATGAAAACTATTACTTTTCTGTTTTTAATAAGTGTTTGATTATGAAATGCCAAATTGTAAACAAAGTTCTTTATCCAATATTCGCTTGGTATCTCACTTATGGGAAGCGCCCCTGGGCGTAACCAACCACGGAAGCTCCAATGGCACCACGTCTGTCATGGACAAACAGGTCACGCCAGTGACCCCGAGGGTCCCACCCTCATTTATAAGTCACTGATGGACCCCTAAAGTCATTCTTGCTCTCTTCCCCTTGAAGACCACTTAATTGCTCCTCCTCAGCTTGATTTGATTTAGCCTACTACGCCTTCTTAACCGTTCATGAACGAGCCGTCAAGGACTTCGTTGCCGAATGCAGGAGTAGGTGATCTTTTCAGGTTGAGTGACCTAATTCACAAGTTTGGATTTACCTCCTACTTGGGTTTTATTTCGGAATTGTTTCGGATTTGCTATCGCGTTGTGGCGAGCTTTCCTAACAAACTAGTTTGGGCTTAATACCTGCGACTAGCCAATTTTGCTACACATAGCAGACGCGTCTTTGCGAGCTATTTGAATCTATCTAACCTTACCAGTCAGATAAAGTTTTTCAATTTTGTTATGGCCTCTCCATTGCAAGAGAATGCCAAAACTAAGGACCTTGCACCTCGCCCTTGCATGGCGGCGTGCGGGTCTATGATTTCGAGGAAAGACTCTCACAGTCTTTGTATAGCATGCCTCGGAATCAAGCACGCTAGCGCATCTTTCGCTAATCCCGAAACATGCCAGCACTGTCATGTAATGTCAGAGAAGACTCCAGAAGGGTGCGCGTTGCTGCCACTCCAAAAGAAGACCCTTGTCTCTCCTCCCCCTGCCCTAAAAGCGCGGGGGTCGCCCAGGCTGGCACCAGCTGGGCTGACATGATGGAGGAAAGTTCTCCTGTTCTTCCTTTCATTTTTGAGCCTCTCGCACCTGTTGGAGCCGACGCGGATGAGAGTGGGGGAGACTACGAGGACTTTGACGCGGAGCTTACCACTACCGCTGTCGCTGAGGAAGATGAGGACGATAGCCTTTCTTCCGTGCAACCCTCCAGGCCTGCCAGTGCACAGGGTGGCAGTCTAACCTCTCTACCAGTTGACTCCTTGCTAGCGGAGGTCTACAAGAGGGCTGCTGGCAAGCTTGGGCTTCAATGGCCAGCCTCTCAGCTGGAAGAGGGGTCTAGAAGCCTGTATGATGGAAGGAGACTGGCTGCCCGCCAGCCGCCTCCCAGACAGCTTATGCCTCTGGTGCCGGACTGTCTTGCAGAGGTCAGGCGCTACTGGGAGAAGCCCTTCTCCCTCAACGCCACTGTCAAGGGCCTCTCCTGTGTGGATATTATTGGGATGGAAGAGCTTGGGCTCTCATCCCCACCATTGAGCCCGCGGTGGTCAACCCATCCCAGCGGATAACAACCGCTGGTCCTTCTCTGACAGGTAAACTAGAGCGCTTCACCGCCTCTACTTACCATAAGATTTACCAGGCATCGGCGCAGTCAGTGAGGGCTCTGAACTCCTCCACTCTCCTGGCGGCTTACCACGCTGTTGGAGGACATGGGCCGACAGCTGGATTCAGGCTCCCCTGACCCAGCCCTTTGGGAGGAAATCATCTCAGACCTCACCCTCAGGACAGTCTGCGGTGGCGTGCGGGGCTGTGGCCATGCTATGGGCCTGTCCGTGGTGGGACAACGGTCCCTCTGGCTAGGCCTGTCTAGCCTCAGTGATGTGGAGAAGAGGGGTCTCCTCGACACTGAAATAAGCCCCAAGGGGCTTTTCGGGTCTTCTGTGGCATCCATGCAACAGATGTGTGACACTGAGACCTGCCTGCCTCGCAAGCCTGCACCGCCTCCTCCTCCTCCTTCCCACACCCAACACCCTGGCTTTGCAGCTGCGGCATCATCAGCAGCCAGGTCCCGTCAGACTGGCTACAGACCCCACAAGCCACCAGCTGCACCTCAGGTGAGACCATGGGGTAAGCAGTCTTTTCTGCCCTTCTAACCCCCCGTGGGCAACCTAGGGCTCACTCCCATCATTCTCTCCTTCCCCCTCAAAAGGAAGAGAGAAATGTCTGTGTCAAGCTGACCCCTGGTTCACTGTGCTACGGCTTTTCAATGTTCCCGTCACTGTTGAGGCAGAGGAAACACTCGTTCCCCCAGTGTCCTCAACAGAATTCCCGCCTCCACCCCCAGAGAGGGTGTGTTGGAGAGATGTGGAATTGTGTTCCCCCAGTTGCCGTCAAGCACTGTTCCTTCACTTGCGCCCCTTTCTGGATCTGCGTGTACTGAACGGTCACCTCCACCGAATGCTAACACATTCAGTGCTGTCTCGGTCAATTCGGAGAAGCGATTGGTTTACCTCAATCGATCTTCAGGACTCTTACTTCCACATTCATGTTTTTCCTCATCACAGGAAATTTCTCAGGTGCTTATAGGGCATGTCCACCTGACTATCCCATTCGGGCTTTCTCTAGCCCCGAGGGTTTTCAGCAAATGTGTGGAAGTCGCTCTGACCCTGTTGCGCAATGCGGGCATCAGAATTTTGTCCTACATTGACGATTACCTGCTATGCTCCCCGTCACGGGGACAAGCGGAACGAGACACCAAAACAGTGATAGATATCCTGTCCAACCTAGGTTTCAAAATCAATTTAGTTGTCTCATCCCTTCTCAGAGAATAGAATATCTGGGTCTCAGTCTAGATTCTCTCTCTCTGTCAGAGATGCGAGTTGCCTCGTTCCGACAGTGCCTGGCCCTGTTCCACAGCGGCCGTTCAGTCACGTTAAAAACGTGCCTTCGCCTTTAGGCTTAATGGCTTACTGTCAGTGTTTCTGGGCCCTTGAAATTTTCATTTTCTGTCCCAGAGACTGTG
Organism: Galaxias olidus; assembly: GCA_026901105.3. NCBI lineage: Eukaryota > Metazoa > Chordata > Actinopteri > Galaxiiformes > Galaxiidae > Galaxias > Galaxias olidus. The sequence continues at coordinate 45,762 of JAPMUY010005855.1, forward strand.
TCCCCGCCGTCAACTCAATCTCATGGTGACAGTCTCTCCATATCTGCTCTGTCATTGGAGACAGTGTGGGCACAATACCACTGAAAGGTGGTGACAACAGATGCGTCGCTCACAGGCTGGGGCGCCATTCACGAGGGCAGGGCAATAAACAGCGTTTGGTCTCCGAACCTTCGCCTCGCACAGATAAATTACCTTGAACTATTTACGGTGTTTCTAGCCTTGAAACATTTTCTGCCTTTCCTTCAGGGTTTCCATATCCTTGTCAGGACGGGAAATACCACTGTGGTGGCAGACTGTCGCTCCATACAATTACACAGGCTGGCTCACAGACTTAATTTGGAGCGATACACACCTCCTGTCGTTACACGCGACCCATGTCCCGGGCGTGCTAAACACAGGAGCGGACCTGCTGTCCAGGGGGAACCCTCTCTACGGAGAGTGGCAACTCAATCCCCAGGTGGTCGAACAGATTTGGCAGAAATACGGCCGGGCTTCCGCAGATCTCTTCGCATCACGGGTAAATGCTCAGTGCCCTATGTTCTTCTCGCTGGTGGACGACGACACACCTCTGGGAATAGATGCGCTGGCTCACCCATGGCCGAATGTGCTCCTTTACGCGTTTCCTCCCCTCAATCTAATCTCAGCCACTCTAGCCAGAGTCAGAGAGTTCGGCTTGTCCGTGATTCTGATCTCTCCCCACTGGCCAGGCAAGCATTGGTTAGCGGAGATAATTCAAATTCTTTCCGCCCAGCCTTGGCCACTTCCGTTACGCAGGGATTTACTGTCCCAGGCAAACAGAGAAATATTTCATCCCCACCCCGACCGGGTGGCTCTCTGGGCCTGGCCCGTGAGAGGTTGAATTTAGATGCGGTTGGCCTGCATCCTAATGTTGTTACGACTATTCAGAGTGCTAGGGCCGTTTCTACGCGGACTTTGTATACCGCTAAATGGCGAGTGTTTGAATTATGGTGCGACAGAGCGGGATTATTCCCTATCAATGCTCAGTCGCTCGAGTGTTAAGGTTCTTACAGGAAATGTGGTATAAAGTGTCCTAGGGTGGAAACGACCACCTGTCCATCTGTAAAGGTTTGTCATTTTCCTTCTGTAAACTGTTTTCCTCTCTTAGATTAATACGTGCAATTTTACATCAAGTTTGTCTTGATCTGTAGAGTTGAATATTCTTAAATCTTTTTGTCCATTACAAAATACCCGTCTCTTGCTTTTAGAATGAAATTTGTTTGTGGTTGGTTACGCCCAGGGGCGCTTCCCATTAGTGAGATCCTCACTCATATTATCAAAGAACCGGGGTTACGTAATGTAACCTAAGGTTTTATTACACAAACAGCACTAACATTGCTCTGACCCTAAAGAATTACTAAATGTCTCCTCGCCTCAATGTAATTTTGTGTTTTATACAAAATGGCCAGATAGACATCAGCATGACAATGAGCCAAATGTTTGATATCAATATGATGAAACGGCTCTCTCTAGTTTGGCTTTAATAAGTACTGTGACAACCAACATGTGAGACGAACAACCTTGGTCTCCCCTTTGTTAATAAAAATATTTGCATATTTGCTTGAACATATAACCTTCCAACATGTTCCCTCTCAGCCCAGAGGTTAATGTTCCAGGGAAAGCGTCTGTCCGCCTTTATGAAACCTAAAAGTAGGTGTATTATATAGACTGTTTAGCATAGATAGCAGCACTAGGAGGTATTTGTAAAATCAAATATGCGTGACTCACTCATTGATTTATTCATTGACTGATTGGTTTCAAAGTCAGTGATTTGCATTGTGTTAGCCCAGCCATCCCAGACAAGTAAGAGTGTTGTAAAAAAATATGTCAAAAATAAAAATGAATAGAGCATTCCAAAGTGCCACATCGTTTGATATACTTGTATTAGTTAATGCAATGAATTCAGACATTTTATCAACCACCCACACCACAGCACCCGTGATGATTGACCACAAGGTTTAGTTCTACAACAATCCTGTGATCAGATACCAACATCCAGAAACATTTGCAATACATAAATGTAAATGTCATGTAAATATCTATATCTAATCTACGCACAAGACAGGTAGAAACCTTTACTTGAATGGCCAGTATTCTATCCTATATCCTGTTAGTCAAGGAAGGTAAGAAGTGTTCGCTCTCCAGTGGTGCAACATATATGAACCATTGGTAAACATCTCATCGATCAGGGAAATCATACAATACACGTGATGTAACCAGGTCCACGCTGACAGAAAGGTTTTTCTTGCAGTTTGTTACTTTTGCCCTAGTGTAAACAACTTTGACACACTTTGCGAATGACAAGGCTAGATGTACAAAATATTTGCACACATGTCACACAGGTTCAACAGAGAATAACACATTTAGCTTCAAAATATACTCAAAAAACAGTACAAATCTACTTACAAAAGTGAGAACTCTATCTTTGATAGTTGTGGACAGTTGGCTGGAAGAGGATTGGTGCTGGATTACTGGAAAGGAGTTGTCTATGCGCCTTTGTCTCCAAAACAAAATCAAATATTAACGCTAAAAACTCAGGTTACACATTCTATTCTTGTTCAAGAAATCTGGATTCAAGAATTCTTGAATCCGCTCAATTGTCTATGTTCAAATCAGACCTTAACAAAGAAGTATTGGATATTTTTTGTATTATTATTTGAGTTTTCACTTATTACTGAATGTTCCTATGTAATAGTGTAACAAATTCCATTACCCCTTTCACAAAGACTTCCTAACTAAATGGAGAACTGTAAATCATAGATGAAGCATCATCAAAAGGTAAAACCTAAGTGGTCTCTTGTAGATCTTTGTTTAACGATTAGCCAAGAGTCAACAATACCCATTTGGAAATGTGAAATAGTTGGCACATTTGTCGATTGGGTTAGACCTCCCACTCCTTTTTCTCCTTTAACGTTGGGATGCATTTCAGCTCTATTGTGCCCACGCTGAATAGTATTCCTTACAGGAATCTGAATCTGAAGGGACAAAGACAAACACAGGCCCCAGCATAATGTAAAACGTATCACATGTCAGTTGGTTAGATAAAACCAACAATGAATGCAAAATAACATATTATTTAGGCTAATTCTGTTGGTAACGCTTAGAATGTCTCTAAACTGAACACCACATTTTTTTAATCTGTACCCTCTCTATACAATAGGGTAATTGATATTGTTTGGGAACTGACTGTTCAAATATCTTTGTTTGCATACATTACCCAAAGACCTTATCGAATGTATGGGAATGAGATTAGGTTTGAATGGCGCAGAACACCTGTCTTCTTTATGTGCTTGCTGGTGTGCACACACAAGCACACATACACACATCTTTAGGGCAAGGCAAGGCCAATGTGTGCAGCACATTTCAGTTTCATGCCTTTGCATAAGGCAAGCAGGCAGATACAAAGCAAGGGATAGTAATAATAAATAATAATTAGAATTATTATTATTATTATTATTATTATTATTATTAATAACAATAACAATAATAATAATGATAAAACAAATCAGCTAAAAGCAATCAACAAAATGTATGTGTCGTGCATTCACCTTTCTTTGTTTTAGCTCTCTGAACAGTCAACAAACCTGTTCCAGATGCTCTGCGAGTTATAGATGGTTCAAGTTGCATTGCCTCCAGAACAGATAGAAATGGTCAATGAAGTTCAGTCGGTCCTTTTCATTTGTAAGTAGTCGATCGCCATGTCCAAGTCATCTGCTGAATTTATGAATTATACTCTATCAACTGTTGGCAGGGACTGAATGCTTGAGGTTTTAACATCCCAACTAAACCTAAGAGATCAATGAAGTCGTGCTTTGGGAGCTCTGGTCGCTCTCTGTGAATATCATTTAATCCTACATGCAGAGTTTCTTTAGTTTGCGGTTTATCGAAGAGTCGTTTGGATGTTTTCGGGGTAATGTCCTTTACCGTCACACCCAAGAAATCTAACTTTATTTGTCTTACCATGTACGTCTTTGATGAAGATCCTCCTACAATTTCAGGGGTTCTGCTTCGCATGCGCGCACATTCACACACACCCACACCCCCCCCCCCCCCCCCACACACACACACACACACACACACACCAGCACTACTGTTCACTTCAGCTGACCTCACTGTGATGATATTCCATAGAATTGGACAACCTGTCATGGTTCCAAATCAAGAAGTTGAACACCACATACAAGCCTTACAGAGAGGTTCTTAGTCTAATTGCTGTTGTTGGCCATAATCATTATTTTTCCTTTTCTTAAGGCCATTCCGCTTCTGAGCCCAGGAACAGCTGTGCTCTGTGGGGTCCTTGAGAGACCAGGAGAAGGCAGCTGCTGCTGTGCAACTGATATCAGTCCAATCGAGAAAGCATGGACCTTGAGGGTCTTAGATAATAACATGTCAATGGTATCGACTGATCCCAACACAGCCTCGGCCCTGAACTGACTCGACTTCGGTCGTTTGCGCCTCGTTCAATGACTACATTACAGTTTTTTTCAATTGCTAACAAGCGTTGGTCAAAACTGAAGTCACATTGTCAAAACTCTTCACACAGTCAGCAAAACAGAAGTCTATGTGGAGCAAACTGTGAATCACTTTTCATTGCTTTCACACAAAATGCATTGAGTGACCACAGTCACCAGAATTCATGAACTCCTTTCTCAGTCAGAGTCCACAAACTACAAAACACTGTACTTTAGCAGCACATTTTTCAAATGCTAACACACTTTGTTCAAAACTGTTAAAAACAGAATGATGAAAAAGAAAAGACATTTCTGCTGCAGCCAAATTGAAATCTATAGATAATGATATCAAAATATTGACAATAAAATGAAATAATAATAATTCCAAACACAGCTGAGTGCAGTTTACAGCTGACAACCTACCCAGGTGACCTTTGTTTGGCCTCATTGCTCTTAGCAAGCAGATAAAAGGGGATGGCTTCTGAATGGCTTTTTTGGAAATATGTATCAAAGAGGACAGGTTGGTGGAGAGAGAAGAGTGGCAGGGTGAGGGAGAAGAGGAAGAAGAGGAAGACCAAGAACTGTGGTCTCTGATGAGATAAGGGCCACAGTTATTGACAGGGTTGGGTCAGACATTCTAAAAGATTCTTCCCAAGGTGCATTGCCAGAGAAGACACATGATGTGATGTTGATGAAAACAAGTGGCCAAATGCAGAAAAGAGGGACTGAATTTGTTACTGTAAACATGAAGTACTGTAAATCACTATGCAAAGATATAGAAAATATAAACATAACTGAAACAAATTGCTGCATTGCTGATTCATTCTTGATTCCATATACAATAATTTAGTACACTCAATAAAGTGCAAAGATCTTATTCTATAATAAAATACTGATTTATCTGAAAAAATATCATTCAGACTTTAAAGATAAAATGTAATTTATGTAATGCTCTTTGTTGTTAGTATTTTGTAGTTCAGTGTGCTAAGAGTGACAGTGTTTGCTTCCCGAGTGAGACTCGTTGCCAGTGTTGTGGATGAATGTGCCCATTTTGAGACATGTATGATGCGTTTTGTTGGTGAGAAAGAGTTTTGGAGGTGAAATGAACTGTTTAGCTGAGATGCATGTTTGTAATGCAGGCTGTGTGAAGAGTTTTGAAAAAGTAGTTTGAGTATTGACCAATGCTTGTTAGCAATTGAAAAAAACTATAATTTGTTGCCTGACCTCTTCCTCTTATTTTCCCTTTTGTTTCAGGCTTTCATTCTTTACCGGGTTACTGAGTGGGTGAGCGGCCAATTGCAGTTATTACAACATCCATCCATCCATCCATCTCCTTTGTTTTGATCTCAGGGCAGACAGTTTGTTGTTCTCTCTGCGCCAGGTTTCCCTTACAAAACACAACGTGTGTGCACATAACTGAGCCTGCCTCCCACCTTCTTTTCTCGGTGCTTGGGTTTCCAAGCATATCGCCATTGATCATGTCATGTTATCTAACTTGCGCACAAAAGCTGTTGAATAACCGGTTTCTCCTCCACCATTGGACATGTCCTGATCCCTAGTCATTGTAATGTTATTTAAGGCGGGTCTAAGGTTTCGTAACCCCTGCACAGCATAAATAGCTGCTCCACACCCTCAGGACACAATCGTTGCGCCGAACACACTCTTCCCCACAATGTAAGTAGAAATTCAAGTTTGTCTTGAACTATTATTGTATGTTTCCTAGAGGTACTTTGGGTGATTTGTTAGGACAGATGTGGGGTGAACGGAGTTCAAACTATAACTCATTCTAGTCATTTATCCACAATAGCCTTGTACTGCGGAGCTCATCCCTCTCGCTCTGCAGTTGTTGACATTGTCTGTGTGTGTGTGTGTGTGTGTGTGTGTGTCAGGGTTTGTTTTGCAGTGTTTGTTGGCTTGGTGCTGGCGCTGACGGCTGAGGCCAGAGTTGGGTAAAGATCATATGATTTTTTTTTTTTTTTTAAACATGCGTTTAATACCGTTTTCAGTATGTAGGTTCATTATGGGATAAGTACGATCAAGTAACAAGTATGTGTTGTGATTTGATAGGAACTCCTCTGAGTCCCTCTTCTGTACTGAGACCAAAGAGTGTCTGCTGTATGATGTGGTGTGTGGGAATGAGGAATATGAGGTGAGCCTGAGTGACCGGCGGACATCTTTGAATGCTATTTCTGCGACGCACTCCCTAATCCCCCTGGCTTCTTTTGCAGGTGCGTCATTATGACTCCGTGCAAATGGTGTCAACTGTGGAGAAATCCATGGTCATGGAGATGGGCCAAATGTTAGCGTTCAGAAGGCTCTTCAAATACATTACTGGGGCAAATGAGGATGGTGAGTTTGTGTGTGTGTGTGTGTGTGTGTGTGTGTGTGTGTGTGTGTGTGTGTGTGTGTGTGTGTGTGTGTGTGTGTGTGTGTGTGTGTGTGTGTGTGTGTGTGTGTGTGTGTAACATACAAAATATGTGTGTAGAAGAGTGACATTTGTTTCTGCTAATGTTCCTTTAGGTGCAAAGATTGATATGACTTCTCCGGTGGTCATGAAAGTGGAGCAGGGGGGATCCTTCTGGGAATCTAATACCTACACCATGAGTTTCGTGTTGCCATCCAACTTTCAAACGGCTCCCCCAAAACCCACTGATGACAAAGTAGGCTGGCTATTAAAATGTGCTCCAAAAACGCCAGGGGCAAATATGAAAAAGAACATTAAACATGGATGTTCAAACACAAACAAAATAGCTTATAAAACTTCTGAACTAACCTGTTTTGGCTCAGGCTTTGTATTAAAAACAAGACCCTTTTGGTGTATCTGGTTACCTATTTAGCTTTGAAGTGTCTGACCTATTGAGCTCCCACACAGGTGTTTTTATATCAGTCGACTGACATGAAGGCCTACGTACGGAGCTTCGGAGGCTGGATGATGGGCGTCCGGGAAAAGATGCAGGCTAAAGCGCTGGCCGAAGAGCTTGACTCTGTGAAGGCCTCCTACGTCAAGGAGCACCACTACGCTGTGGGTTACGACAGGTGAGCTTCGGCGCCAACACTTCTGAAATGTTCCCAAAAAGATAAGCTCCATGTGGCTATCATTCACCTGTCCATTGTGTTTGTGTGTCAGCCCAATGAAGCTCTGGAACAGACACAACGAGGTGTGGTACGTTGCGAAGGGAGAGCCTGTGTGCTCTTCCCCCTAAGTCTGCATCCACCAGTTAGACATCCTCTACACTCAAGCTATGCGCTGGGACTCACTCAGGACAACTGAGAACAAAAAGGGCTGGTTCCCCGACATAGATTAAGCCAAGTCCTAGACTGAAAAACATTTTTAATGGAGAATCTCCATTAACGGTGAGATTTAGTCTAGAACTAGGCTCAATCTATGTCTGGGAACCATGGCCCATCAAGGGTTGGTGAGGGGGCATGTTGACATGTCATTATAGTCTGATTATTGGAATCAGTGCAAAGATTTCAAATGCCATTTAGGAAGAATGGTTAATGTACTATTAAAACGTTTTAAAAAGAAAGTGTTGTACTTTTTTCGACCGACTGATTGAAATGAAGGGAAACCTTTTTATATCCGTGCGACAATACACTTTCAATAAAAGATTTTGTAAACTAATCCTGAACCTTCATTGTGCTTACTGTATCACACACATTGTTAGCAACCATTGTGATACTAAAACGATCTTCTCTGGTGTCAGGTCCCTCGGGGACACTATGTCTACATTTCCCATCAAGTCAAAAAGGTTTGGACCAAAGTCTGTCATAATCAGAGGGGAGGAGGGATTTGGGGTAATTGAGTAAGATGGACATAAATGAAAGGCTTTTCATCCATTCTGTGTCACAAGTGGCCGTATGAGATAAACTGCCCTAGTTCCAATCCACAGGACTTTTTAGGATTTCTCCACCAGATGGCAGCATATTAATGCAAAACCTTTGTCGAGCTATTCAAATTGTCGAAACCACCTCTCAAAGGAAACATTAGTTATATAAGTTTTGGTTGATGTAATCAACATGTGTAGTCAGGAGCAGGTTGTAAGTACAGTATATAGAAATGTGTGACTGCCTCAAATTAATTTCCGTATGTCTTAATTTATTCAGTTAATTTGTCAAAGTCACTAGTAAATTCTTCAAGGAGTAAAGTGGAACACATCTTCGAGAATTTTTGTCATACATAGGAAATTGCATGATGAATTCATCGTAAACAGATGAATTTCAATTCACCGAGTTCACAGATGAGTTGATGTGATAGCCAATCACCCTTGGACTGCCTTATCTCTTTGACGTCAGAATGAGACTATGATTGAGCCTACCTGACAGTGCTTTAGACTGTTGATTGGTGTTTTGTAATCGGGTCCCATCAAAGAGCACTGTAGACCTGGAATGGTAGGTCACTGTTAGCTTTTGATAAGGAGGCTCATTAAATTATATAAAGCAATAAACTAACTGTTATTATGGATTTGTATAAAAACGTTATATTGATTCCTATGTTATTAATTCGTATTATAGACATAACTTCTTGGTATTTGTAAAAATGTGAAATACGCATTCAAATTTTGCAGTGTTTGATAAGTTGTGCTCAGTGATTCTGAGAGGTGAATCACTACTGTGGTCATAGAGTTTTGGTGAACACTCTCTAGTGGCCTCTTATGAATCAGTGTTGCTCTAGGATGGCTGGTTGTTGCTCTATGGATGAATGTTCCTCTGTGATTTTCACGGCGGCCTCCCCACAGAATTCCAGCAGATGACTGTTGCTCCTGGCGGGGCTGACCACGCTAGGAGTGCCAGTCAGTCCGTAAACGGGGTTTATGACCCCTAACATGGAGCAAAGTCCGCTCGTGGGCCTCAGCCCGACATCAGTCCACTGGGGCTGCCTGCCTGTCACTCTGTGCCTCTCTCGCTGTCTCTGTCTGGGCTCCGGCTCCCTTTTGGCCATGAGAGTTTAACGCTGGTCCCCACCACCTCTGGGCCAGAATGGACCTATTAGGTTATCACCCGGAACACCACCAGCCTCAGCCCCACCATCCTGCTGATTACCCACTGGACCTGGCCACTTTTGAGGGGTCGTCAAAATGTGAGTACTCCCTGACTGATGTTCCCTGTGGGACTATAGAACCGCTCCAACAGAGCTGAGTCAAGGCTGTGTGTTTCTTTAAAAAATATTAATTGAAAAATGTATAATTTGAAAGATTACATATATGAATGTTTCGTTTGTCAAATGCAAATGCAAGGCTGTTGAAATAGTATTTCCTGATTGATTCATCAGTTTATGAAACACATGTCACGGGCTGAATCGGAGTACAAGTTCATTTTTCTATTCCATGCTTCTCAAACCGATGCACTACTGGAGGTCATTTTACAAACCCATTGTGACAATGGAAATAGGCAAGGATCACATTGCAGATTGGTTCATCAATCTGGGCGATAAGGTGGAGTATGATGTACACTGGCGCTCTTCTACCAAGCAATAAAACTCCTCCGGCAGCCACATTATTGAGAAGACCTGATAGCGTAGGACCCCACTCTCTCCAGCTATTTGACCTTGTCATACTTTTCAAGTCGCAACAACGGCAAGACGCGGTCTGACCCCGTTCCTCTGCGCCACGGTATTCACGTTCACTTTCTAATCGTGTCTTTTTACTGCAGCGTTGGTGTTTCCAAACAGATACAATGTGGACATAGCGCAGACCTCAAAGGGGCTTCTTTTGACCCTCAGCAATGAAGGCCCATGCTCCCAAGTGGCCCATATCATTCCCTTTCAGTTAGACAAGTCGACATTGGTTTGATTTTGTGATTTTCCTTGAATGGGCTTGTTTGACCCTCAGTAATGAAGGCCTATGCTCCCAAGTGGTCCGTGCCATTCACTTTCAGTCAGGATTAAGGGACATTGGTTTGATTTTCTGATTTTCCATGCTGAATCAAACTTGATATATTGTCATATTATCTAGACCTTGGGGAAGCATGTATTTCTTTCAGTTTGTATTTGTTATTAACATAACTGTAATCTTGCGTAGAAGACTTTTCACACTCACAAACCTGCTTTTATTCTTGGCATAATATAAGTTTGTTCAGTTCGTTGCACGAAAGTACAAAATGCCACTTCTTGAAAGTCTAAGTGCTTCGGGGGCTTGCAGCTGAGTTACAGAAGGAAAAACAGAATAATAATAGGTCACGTTGTTACGGAAAGCCCATGGTAGTGATGGTTGTGTTCTCCAGGTCAGGAGCTGAATACAGAGCCAGAGACCAAACCAAAGCCACAGGAGAGCTGTCCAGTCTGTGGGGACAGAGTGTCTGGGTACCACTATGGACTTCTAACATGTGAAAGTTGCAAGGTACAAGCCAATTCATTAATAATTAAGCCAAAAGTACATATTGTTTCAGGCATTGGTTATTTTCTGTGATGCCATTTAATTTGCCTGCGCAAATACACGAGTATAGGTGATTGTCTGATTAACTGTCTCTGGCTCTCTGCTCGCTTCCTCCCTCTCTCTCACGCTCGCTCTCACGCTCTCTCTCCGTCCCTCTGTGTATTTCTCTCTCTCTCTCGCTCCTCGGTCAATGCAGGGCTTCTTCAAGCGCTCCGTTCAGAACAACAAGCACTACAACTGTGCAGAGAGGCAGAGCTGTCCCATGAACCTGTCCCAAAGGAAGCGCTGTCCTTACTGCCGCTTCCAGAAGTGCCTGGCAGTGGGCATGAAGAGAGAGGGTAGAGCCAAAAACAAACACCGGCTCACATGCACAGACACGCTGACACACACGCATACAATGCAGCTGTAAGATGTATAGGCGCAGTGGTCAGGTTTAAGTGCTACATTGTGAAGTACTATCTTGGGTCTGTCGTAACAATGCCGTTAAGTCAGAAAAGGTACAGGGGGCAATTTACCAAACGAAACAACAAATCTGCCTCAGGAAACACACTGTCCATTGTGACAGATCCAACCTCCCGTAGATAGTCATGTTCTGTTCTTCCCGTGTGACTTATCTCTAAACTCATAAACCAGTCCTAGAGCATGCGGCTACAACCCAGATAAAGCGTGCCAACGCTGTACTGTAACCTCGCTGTGAACAAACTATGACTAATTCATAGAATTAGTGCGTGTCAGCCCTTTACGGGAAACAGCCTCCTTTGATTATGAGCGAAGTCAATTATTGACAGAGGAAAATTGTACACATCCAAATGTTCCAGTTACTGCTGTAAGTGGTGCGACGTCATCAAGCGGTTTCAGTAGATGTGCTCTGATCCACTGGTAATTGTGATTCCTCCGTTCCACCAGCGGTAAGAGCGGACCGAATGAGGGGTGGCAGGAACAAGTTTGGCCCTCTGTACCGTCGGGACAGGCAGATGAAGCAGCAGCGGGTCCACCCGCAGCCAAACACCACCCCCTACAGGATCAAACTGGAAAGTACACATTGGCCCTCCGTGCCAAATAACCATCTTCAACTCGTGCAAAGTCACGTCCCCGTGGCACTGCACTCAGACCACTTCCACCAATCCCCAGCCTACACGGCTGGCGTGGGCCAATCCGATTACCCCATGCTTCTGGAATGTACCATGAACAGAGACAGGGGGGTGCCTCCTCCGTCGATGCCCTACGCTGGACTCTATCACCGGGCCGCTTACCCTGCGTACCCCCAAGAGGAGAGAGAGATGGCTTTCAACTGCAGCCGGGCTCCTGCAACCCCTCCCCCACGGCAGACACCCGGCCACACACTCACAACATTGACCACGCCCTCACCCACCCTGTGCTCAACACCGAGCTCCACGCCACCTCTGACTCCCACCGCCACCCCCGGCCCGATGTCCGCTCGCACCCCCAGCTTCCTCACCCTTCTCCTGGAGGGGGAGCCCGACGAGAGCCAGCTCTGTGCCAAGGTGCTGGCCAACCTGCAGAGAGAGCAGGCCAGCCGGGGGAAGCACGACTGCCTCAACACCTTCAGCATCATGTGCAAGATGGCGGACCAGACCCTGTTTGGGCTGGTGGAGTGGTCCAGGAATAGCGCTCTGTTCAAGGAGCTCAAGGTAAGTCCTGCTCACGACTGTCTCTGTGTCTCTGTGAGAGCTCCGGTTCTACGTGTCTTTGTGTGAGTGTGCTTGTATGCTAACATGTTACGTTTGCATATAACCGTACACCAAGCAAGATAAACAAGATGTGTCTAAATACCCAACCTTTCTCTGTGTGTGTGTGTGTGTGTGTGTGTGTGTGTGTGTGTGTGTGTGTGTGTGTGTGTGTGTGTGTGTGTGTGTTCAGGTGGAGGGTCAGATGGCGCTGCTCCAGAGCTGCTGGAGTGAGCTGCTGGTCCTGGACCACCTCAGCAGACAGGTGGCCTATGGCAGGGAGGGCTGCATCTACCTGGTCACCGGGCAACAGGTGGGTCCTTCTAAACTATAACCATCACTGGTGACTGATATGATCCTCCTCCTCTGCAAGGGTTGATACCAAATTTTTCTCCTTCTCCCCCTCGCTTTCTCTTTTTATCTCTCACTTTGAGTGTGTGTGTGTGTGTGTGTGTGTGTGTGTGTGTGTGTGTGTGTGTTTGTGTGCCTGTGCAGATCGAGGTGTCTACAGTCCTGTCCCAGGCAGGAGCCACTCTAAGCAGCTTGGTGTCCAGGACCCAGGACCTGGTGACTAAACTCAAGGCACTCCAGCTGGACAAAGAGGAGGTGGTCTGTCTCAAATACCTGGTGCTATTCAACCCTGGTGAGTATACCTTGTTTGAAAGCTGATATCAACACGTAGAAATTACCTTGCAAATAGGTCTTCCTGGTGAATTGCTGTCCTTAACCCAGGCACCAAATGCCAAGCGGTTTGTCCGTGGTACAGTTCTTCGCAACTGCTAAAACACCAAATTCCATTCTCTGAACCAAATCATCATTGGCCTACACCCATTTGTCGAATCAATCAACAAGTTTAGGTAGTTAGACACGATTTGCAAAACAATTCCACTTTTTTTTGCAAAACTCAACACATTCTCACTCTCTAAAACACAATTTGCGCTGTGATGCACTAGTGTTGCAAAATGGTAAACACTGGTGGAAAAGGTTTAACACAACTTCAACTCTCTTGCCATCGTTTATACACAACAATTGAAAATTATTCACAATTGTTTCATGCGATGAGATCAAACCAATTGGACGGAATATATAAGCCAGTTCAATGTCATTACCGACAATGAATACTGTTGAATGCTGATACCAACAATGGATGGGAACAATCTCAGAGGCAGAGGAGGAAGAGTACGAGTAAGAGGTGGTGGACGAAGACGAACAGTACGAGGACGAGGATGAGGAAGAGCAAGAGCAAGACCAAGAACAGTAATTTCAGATGAAATTCGAACCACTTTGATAGACAGTTTTATCATACAGGCTAATGGAATCGGTCTGTGGTGACGTACGTAGGTATGGACTGTTGTCAGGACTGGATCGGGCACACCAGTTTTTTCCCTGTTACCTGGTAAGGGACAACGTTGCACGTGATGTGGACGAAGTCCTCTGGCCGGACCCAGCACAAAGACGTGACGCTGAGGCAGAATGAATCTCCCACTGACTTTGATTTTGCAGTTACACAACATTTTGGAGTGTACTGTAAATGCGCTACTCATTTACTGAAGTTTTCTTTGTTCTTTGGGCTCTTACTGTAATCTGTTTTTTGCAAGTGCTGAATATACATATATTCAACACTGCATTTCTTGCAGTACTGACAGTATACAATAAATTCACAGTGAGTTGTGATTACTATTATACTTTGTTTTTGCGAAATGCATTTACGAAATGCAACACAAAAGACAGTAAAATCTGTAACTATGTACTCTGGACGATGTGTTTTCCATTTTCTGATGTAGTGTCTGATGAATGATCTGTAGATTTTACATTTTGACTGCCTGTGTGAATGATCGGAAAGTATTGTTTGATTTTGCCAGAAGAGTCCGGGTTATGTGAATGTAGTTTGAATATTTGGATTTGTGTTGAAGTTTTGAGGTAATGGGTGAAGGTTTCAAGCAACGTGTTTTAGCAAATGAAAAACTGTAAAATATATTTGCTATCTAAAGGTGTGTGTGTGTGTGTGTGTCGCGGCGCAGACGTGAAGTCCATCCAGGACCGCTGGCAGGTGGAGCAGACCCAGGAGCGGGTGAACAGGGCGCTGATGGAGCACACCCAGCAGAGCCACCCAGGACACTCAGACAAGTTTGGCCAGCTGCTGCTGCGGCTCCCCGAGGTGCGCAGCATCAGCCTCCAGGTGGAGGATTATCTGTACCAGCGCCACCTGCTGGGGGACCTGCCTTGCAACAGCCTGCTCACCGAGATGCTGCACACCAAGCACAGCTGATAGGGGAGCTGTGGCATTATGGCGTTTTTTTCCACGCCGCTGCACCATGACAGTACAGCAGCTGTTCTGCAATCTGCTTCTTGTTATGCCACACTGACTTGATTAGAGAGGACGTTCCACCTATATCAGTTCTAGGATCAGATTTGACCTCATTCCGGGGGAGTCGGAAGCTGGATGATCACCGATATAAATAATGTTATCCTTTTTTTCATGTTTTCTCCTGTTAAATGCTGCTCCTCATCCAAATAAAATTGCCTGATATCAGGAATAGTATTAAATCATACAACAGCCTAAGTATGTCAGTATTGGTCGAGATAGATGCTAGCTCCAAACACTGCTTTAATCTCTTATTTTAGCTTTACCTATGTAAAGCACCCATTATCTAGACAAACAGAAACAAACAATAGCGTAGAAAATTTCCTGTTTTGTCAGAATAAATTCAGCTAACAATCTATGTTAAAGTCAGGCTTGTTTTTGAGGCAAGTCTCTACATGCTTTTTTGAATGTTTTTGTCTTACCACATATCTTTAGTACATTTCTCGTTTTAGCAAATTGATATGTTGACCAACGCCAATAAACCTTGTGCCGACGAAACCAATGCAAAGTAAAACAATAAATAAAAGCTGAAATAAACTGACATAATTCAATGAACTAACAAAAAAAAAAAACATAAAAAGGAAATGAGAACAACACGATAATGACAAAGTGAATGATCATGATTTAAAAGAGGTTTTATTTATGGGCTCCAACCCTCTGCGAGGGACCGGTAATCATGATATAAATGTTAGACAAACACAGGCTGTAGAAATAAGAAAAGCCAACAGAGAGGAAAAGAAATGGAACATACATGTTAGACATGACTCTTATGAAATGAGTGAGTAAATCACAATCTTCAACCAAAAGGAAACATAAATAATAGAAATCTGAAACTAAACATCAAATGCACCTACTCCATACCCAATAAATACACCCCAAGGGGACATGGGATATAGGACAATTGCACAAAATCCAGTTAGTGTTGTACTACAAATCTTTTTTCTCTCTTTTACAAACAGATATATACACACATTCACCAGTTTCTCTCAACTCATACATACCCCATCAACTGTACTTTTGAATTTTTAATAAATGCTGTGTTAGACGTTTAATTGGCAGCGGAATTTAATTCAATCAAACAATCTATTTGTTGAGGCAGTCAGTAATAAGAGACAAATAGATCTACATTAGCTGCACTAGTGCTAAAATAAAAAATAAAAATAAAAAAAGAGGAACAGTGCCGACATGTTATGGGAAAGCTTGGCCTAGGATGTTCTTAGACCACGTGAACCAAACGTAACCAACAAAGTGACCACCAAATTCTAAAACTTCAAGGGTTTTCTTAACAGGAAAAAGGTATGGCCTAGTGTTCATTCTTACGAAAAGGAGCAGTAGGAGACAAAGAAGGGACTCCTTAAATCAGGAAGCATACCGTATGTGCAACGCATACGGGAAGTTACAAGTATTATTTCAAATGACACACATTCTGTACTGACTGCAGGGTTTATTACGTCTCAGACTTAGCAGTTTTTATAAACTGGAATTGACCAGACAATCTCTACTCATTCTCGCTGTGCTCACTTCTTTCAAACAAAAATACACCCACTTCACCAAATGCTAAAGCAGCAGGCTAGCTTATTCATAGCAAGTTCAACTTATTTGTACAAATCATTGTCAAAAATCGGCGGAATCAGCAATAAACAGCATTCATATATTAAATCAGCATTGATTATCTTTTTTTTTTCTTCACAAAACTCTATCCCGGTAACGCTAAGTAGAGTATAAAGCCCTCCTTCATGTTCTAGTATAATTCCATATCAACATAACCATTTCATTCATAACATAGCACTGAAATGGAATATAAAGCAATTAGGGGGGGGGAGAGAGAGAGAGAGAGAGAATAAGAGGAAATTCAGTCTGATATTAGCTCCTGAAGACTGAATCAATTTGTCCAGCAAACACGTTCAAATGTAGTATCAAAAAAAAAAAAAACATCCAGACGTCTACAGCTGAGGGGAAGGTGGAGTCGGGCGGGGCGCTCCTTTTCATGGGTCAGAGGCACTCGGTCCACTCTGACAGACAGGCACAGCAGCCATTCAGCTTGTGGAACCGCCCTCTACAAAAGGTGTCTCTTAGTCCTGACTAACCAATGAAAACACACCTGGTGAGACCATGTGGTCGGAGAGTGCCCCTACATTCGCTCAGAGCAGTGATTTACTACTCCTTGATTTCAGCTGAGATCTCCTATCTGAATGTAGACAGGAGAAAGAGAGAGATACAGAGCCCTGGAATCAAAGAACATAAGGCAGGAAAGAGGAAAGCGAGGAGAAGACAAGAGCATAGAGGGGCTCAGGACTGTTGTAACGTAATGTTGTAGACACAGTTGGCAGTGTGACAGCCGGCCCTCTCACACGCCGCATGACGTCGGTGTGGGTATGACTCTGCGGACGGGGAAAGGCAGGGGGACGCACGGCGGGCAGAGGGGAGGACAATACCTCATGGCAGACCTATTACATTATTATACAATCTAGGTAGATCAGGTCGAGCTGGGGGAGGGCTGTTGTGGGGTTGGGGGCGGGGGTGTTTAGCTTGTGACAGGGTAGATTTGAATGGGTGTGGTTCTGACTGGCCGTCTGTCACTCAACATTAACATAACATAGAGCTGGTCAGGGTTCGTCTCAAAGTCTAGGCTGGCACGCGTCATCATATCTCTGCCACTCTCTACTGGTCTATCCTGGTACTTCAGCAGTCGGAATATAAGTATCACCAACACTGTCCAAAAAAACAAAACAATGGCAGATAAACAAAGATGGGGATTGAACTGAAGGAGAGAGGGTCAGATTGAGATTGTCCATGCCTCGCTTGTGATGTTTGTTTTTTTTTTACTTTGGGGTCCCAAGCTTTTTGGGTGTCCCCGGGCGCTTCTGCCACAGGTGACCGGGGATGGTGAAGGCGTCGACGCTCATCGACATGGTTTTGGACGGGATGGCGGTGAACTGCTTGCGGTCGGAGCTGTACTTGTAGATGGACTCTACCATGTGGGGGCTGATGGTGCGGGGGCCGATGCCTGCGAGCCGTACCATCTCCTCCGTCTCGGGGTTCATGGTGTACACTGCCCGGAACTGGCAGCTGGCGTCTCGGAACAAAATCAGGAAGTGATTGGCATCGCTCTTCTCCATCTCCTGCGGAGGCATTGAGAGAACGAGGGCAAAAGGGGGAAAAAAAGGAAGCGTCAAAGAGCATGGTAACGCACAGGGATTGTGATGCTGGATTTTGCGACAAAGGATGGGTGCGAATAAAAGGGTAACGACCTCTACAATCTTGTTTTTTTGTGGTTCGTTGACTTTCCCGGCCAGGCAGCAGCGAGAGATAGCGTTGTTGATGATGAACTTGTTGGACTTGAAGCTCGGCTCCTTGTACAGCTTTGGGCCTAAAACAAACATTCAGGTATCCGCATGAACGCCTGGGTCTGACAGCAGCGGTAGGTATAACAGTAACGTGACTTGCCGTGAACGTACCGGTGTACTCAGGGATTGAGGCAGCAGAGGAGATGCAGGACTCGTTGTCCCAGTCCCTTTCTCCATTCGGCGTGGCCATTCTCCCTGGTGACATCAGTCTCGAAGGAGAGTGAGAGCGGCTGGAGGGGAAAACAGCGGTTCAGATTGAATTGAATTGCTCTCCCTTTATGGTTCATGTCTAAACGCGGCGACGTGTGTTGTTGTCAAATAATGCCGTGGCTGACGCAGAGTTGCTTTCATATAAGCAATTGTAACTAACAAGTAATTTGCTTTTGGTGGAGATAAAGAACTAAACAGTAGTTAAAAGCAAAAAAAATTTGTTTTGCAGGAAACTCCGAAACACTCATTAAAATCTCACGAGGGACCCGCTAATGCAACAAGCAATGCTTGCATCAAACACATTGCGAGAAACCTGAATGATTACCATGCTGAAGCTGACAGCATTGAAGTAATCTTATTTTTTTTAGGGATTATTAGACAAGTAACTGAACTAACTACCGATTCAATGAAACTGCACATCATTGCTAATCCATGACATGTTACCTGGGAGACTTCCTGACTGTCAAATTGCCGCTGTCGTTGGCCATGGAGGACAGGTTCATGGTGGAGTGAGAGTAGACCTTGTTCAGCCTGGACCCTGTGGGGAGGGAAAGAGAGACAGAAAAGAAAGACAGAAGGAAAGAATAGGTGTATGAGCAGGTAATCCTCTAATGCATTAGATTATAATAGAAATACTTATTATTGATACTACTACTACTACTAATAATAATAATGTATAACGAATGCTACCACTGCTGACCCAATAAGCCCTTGGCGGGACTGCGGGAGAGGCTGGAGTCGTCCCTGAACATGGTCTTGGGCCTCTGCTTCTTGACCCCGCGCACCGTGGTGGGTTTCTGACGCAGCACCTTGTCCAGGTCCTCCATGATCTTCAGCTGGTGCCTCCTCTCGTACTCCTGCTTGGTGAAGTCCCCCCGGCGCTGGGGGGTGCCCTCGGGCGGCAGGGTGCGGGGCGTGCCCGGGGTCTGGGGCCGCTCCTCCCCCGCCCAGCCTTCGATCGTCATCCACTGGGGCCTGCTACAGGATGGCAGGTGTCAGAGCATCTTTTAAGAACATGCCAAATTGAACCCTGGTTATTGCTAATCCTGTTTGTCTTGTCACACAGAGGGGAAGTAGAGTTTGACCTACTTGGCCTCTTTTTCCTTCTCCTGCTCCAGTTTGCGTTTCTTCATCTCTTCGGCCCTCTTCTGTTGTTTCTCCAGTAGGGCTGCTCTCCTGTGGGCCATCTCGTCCTCCGGGCGCACCTTGTCGTCCTGCAGAGGAACACACACACACACACACACACACACACACACGGGACAGTCGGTTTCATAACGTTCAAAAAGCATAGACAAAAAGCTCCAGACCGAAAAGATGGCCGACGACCCACCTTGAAGAAGAAGCCCACCCCCGCCCTGGTCTCCGGCTCGGTGACGTCGCTCATGGAGTCGGAGAACATGTCGGGCTCCCGGTCGTCGTCCTCCTCGCCGTCGCCGCGCAGGGCCGACAGGGAGATCTCGATCAGGCTGCTGCGCTTGCCGTTGAGCGCGGCCGCGGGCACGTCGCTCTCGAAGGAGCACTCGGAGGGCGCCCCCGAGCTGCTGCCCCCGGCGGGCGGACGCTCCCTCCTCGCCGAGGGCCCGGCCTCCAGGTCCATGCTGAAGATGCTGCCGCCGTCGTCGTGGGAACCCGTGTCCGAGGCCGTGTCCTCCGCAGCGGGGCGGTGGCCGTGGGCGGGGTCGGGCACCGGGGACGCTCCGTCCGGGCGCTGCTCGTCGGCGCCGGAAGGGGAGCCGATGTTGAAGGAGGAGGAGTTCTGGTCGCGGCACTGCCAGGGGGAGACGCGGCGCAGGTGGGGGATGCGGTCCACGTTCTGGTGGGGGGTGAGGATGCGAGACAGGGCCGGGGCCTTGACGTCCAGCGGCCGCGCCTGGTGCCTCGGGCTCTTCGGGGGCACCGACTGCGCCCTGCGTTGCACCAGCCTGGGCGACTTGGGGGGAGTGTCGTGGCTTGTGACTTTGCGAGATGGCGAGGGGGAGGAGGAGGCGGAGTTCAGGTCTCTGCTGGGCCCTCTGGATAGGCGGGACGGGGTGGAGGCTGGGGTGGAGGTTTTGGGGCTGGGTGGGATCACCCAGGACTGCTGGCTGGGAGCCGGAGCCTTCTTCCGGATGAGCTGGTGCTGCTGGTCAGCCAGGCGCTGCATGTCGCTCTGCAGGGAGCTCAGCGCCGCGTTCAGCTTGGACACGGCGTTGTTGTAGTCCCCCAGTGGCGCCACACCTTTGTCCCCAGCCCCCTTCTCCCCCGGCGTGCCTGCCTTGTCCTCCGTGAAGGTGACCTGCTTGTCCGGGTGGAGCCCCGGCTTGACGTTCCCCTCCTGCTCCAACGAGGACCGCCGTTTCTCTGGCTCGGCGGGGGTCTGCAGCTCTTCCTCCATGCGCGCCAGCCTCTCCTCCAGGTTGAGGCGGCTCAGGTCCTCCTCCGTGGAGGAGGAGGCGCCGACCTCGCCCTCGGCCTCCTCGCCCTCCCCATGCTCCTTCTTTAGCTGGAGGAAGGCGCTCTTGCCCAGCCGCTGGCGGTGCTTGGCGAAGATGGCCTCGATGCGCCTCTTCTGGGCCTCGATGGCCTTGCGCTTCTCCTCCAGCCGCACGCCCAAGTCCGACATCTCGGTGGTGAGGGCCGGGCTCTTGACGGGCCCCTCGTCCGCCTTCGGGGCCCTGGAGCCGGCGGGGGGAGCCTGGGGGCTGCCGGCCTTGGGCGAGTCGGCCGCCTGCTTCTTCTTGCGCTCAGCGAAGCTGGTCATCTTCACGCCGCTGTCCACGCCGTCAGCCCCCCCTGCTCCTCCTCCTCCTTCTCCTCCTCCCCGGACGGCGCGGCCGCCGGATGCCGGGGTGGCCGGGGTGGACTGGGTCTTGGGGAGGTCCTCGGAGGCGTCCGAGTCCACGCTGCCGTCTCTCAGGACCGAGTCGTCGTCTCGGGAGCCCTCGGAGGTGTGCCGGGTGCGGCTGGGCTCGCGGGCCTCCCGCGGCAGCGACTCCGCCTGGGGCCGGTACAGCATGCCCGAGCGGGAGGGGGCCGAGCAGCTGAGGGGGGCCGGCCCGCCGTTGTGCCGGCCGCTGGCGGGGTCGTCGGGGGAGTGCAGGTAGAAGCCGTCCGGCGCTCCGTCGGGGTGCAGCCGGGGCTCCATCTTGCCCTCGTTGTGGATGATCTGGAGCGCCTCCTCGATGGTGGGCAGCTCGCCCGTCTCGCTCTCCCCCAGGCCGTTCTCCTCGGCCAGCAGGGGCACGCCGGGGGCCTGGGTGGCCCAGGAGGCCCTCTGCGGGTGCAGACTGCCGTTGGCGTTGGCGGCGGGCTTGCCTGCCAGGTGGCTGAAGTCCTCCGGGGGCGAGTAGGGGATCCGGGTCATGGCCTGGCCCGGGGGGTTGACGTTGTCGGAGCTGACCGAGCGGGTGATGGCGCTGCCCATCACGATGTCCACGTCGCTGTCCAGTCCAAAGGGGATGCTGAAGGACACGGCTGACATGGGGCGGCTGGAGACGCAGGGAGACACACAGGTGAGGACACTACCTCCACTGACCTACTAGTGTAGTGATGGTATACCTGGGCAACGGACACACCGAGGCCGCACACGTAAGAGGCCCTACCTGAGGGGTTTCTTGCTCCATGTCCTTCCAGCTCCTTCTATATGAGACATTGAGGTAGACTGAGTCAGAGACCCTGAACACATTGGGGGACACACACAGACACAAACACAAGTAAAGGCATGCACACTGGGATGCACAAACACAAAACACACACCAAGATGCATTCACCATTTTTTATATATACTGTATATATACACAAGCAACCACAAGGCACAGGGATTCAAACACACAGGAAGAACAAAACAAACAACACCGAGAAAGATTCAATAGTCGGGTTCTCAAAAGACCAACCTCCAGGGGACATGGGCGAGGAGATGGGCAGGAATGGCTTCTTGAAGATCGAAGGAGAGCCACTGGAACACACAGAGAAAAAAAGAGTGTACTGACAACCAATCCAAAGCAAGTTCATCTTTTTCAATTTCGAATAAGCAAGAAAGAGGCTGTCGCCAGGGTTAAGGAACTATTCGACAACAAGTCCAACTTACCTGTTTGAGTTCACACCGGAAGGCGCCAATGGTGCAGAGCCGGCTAATAAAACAACACAACACTTATTATATCAACACGCTATTTAAAAAGGTGTTGTGATAGATCAGAGGCATTATGAAGCTCTTCATCTACACTCTGAAAATCAAGAGTCTCAGGTCCACAAAAACCTTCCCACTTACCAGCCATGTCTACCGGTTGGACAAACTCTGGCCTTCGTACCTCAAACCAGCAGAGCAGCTCAGCGAGGAAGCTCAGCAAATTGACCTAAAAGACAGTTGAATACATCCCACACAGTTGAATACATGCCAGACAGGCAGAGAACAGTTCCACCCTCCTCAACAGAATCATGTTGCATGCTTAATACAGTATAGACTACGCCAGGAGAAAGCGTAGATGGCTAGGAGCGCATCTCCCACCTGGAGTTCCTGTGGGGTGTAGAGCATGTCCTCCAACACTAGGGGGCAGCAGCTCTTTAGACAACTGTCGCAGAACTCGTGGATGAACTGCAGGTTGTACAGGCTGTCTGCAACCGACATGGACTCCTTCATGCAAACGTCTGGAACACGAGGAGACCAACAAACAAACGTCTGGTGAGCATATTACAAAGCTGGTTGCCAGATAAGTAATGGTTGCCAGGTATGGCCCTACCTTCCAGTCGGAGCAGGCCAGGGCAGTAGTAGTGGATGACAGCAGCAATGGCACAGCCACTAGACAGGTCTTTGACTTCCTTTACCAACGGGAACGAGGGCTTCTGTTTAGAGTGCGTCTTATCTTTCCTGTAGCGAAGCTGGGAAAGAAAGATGGAGGCAGGGTTAACGAGTAAACACCGAGCGAGTCGACGAGACCTCATCGGACGGCGTTTCATTTGTGCAATTTCACATCTCCATGAAATCCCCCCCCACAAAACAAATCATGTGTCTCGATGAGTATGTGTGGATATATAAACAGCTCACACCAAAAGAGATATATGGGTCACACAGAGAAAAAAAACCAGAGGGCAGACAAAGGACATGCTAATGGAGGAGCAGGCAGAGAAAAGAAGGTGCAGGCAGAGGGGAGGGACTTAATGAGGAGGCAGACAGTGGGGCCTCTGTCAGGAGAAAGTGGGACAAGTGCCCCCGCTAGGAAAAAAAAAACAGGATATTTAATATTCAACCACTCCAACAGGTAGGACGAGTGAACGCCGAAACGCGGCTCTCGAGTCAACACCGGCCACCTTCTTGCCTGGCTGGCTCAGCGTCCTCCAAAGTCACATACACGCGCGCACACACACACACACACACACACACACACACACACACACACACACACACACAAGTCTCAAGCAGGGAAAACCAGACTGACTGGTTTCACCGTCCTTCCGACAGCAATACAGGTGGAGCTCATTCCAGAGTGGAGAATTAATTGGGGCCACATGCATTAATTGAGTGTCATCAACAACAACAATGCTTGGTCGCCCTTCCCTGCTATTTTCCCACACGACCCTGTGACATCAGCGAAAATGACACGTGCAGTTTGGTGCAGGGCCTGGCACACAGGGTGGCTGAATGGCATTCTCACACAAAGATAGAGAGAGAGAAAATAAAAACAGATCTGTCATTTAAAAACACTGTGGACAGAGAAAATGGGAGATGGAGGAGAGAGAGTGTGTGTGGGGGGGGGGATGAGTCAGAGGAGGAGGGGACTTACAGGAACAAGTTTCCAGTACCAGCGAGTGGGACACTGTCAAAAAGAAGGGCACAGGACAGGAAAAGGAGGAAGGGAGGACAGAGAGGAGGGATAGTAGACATGTTAAGGCTACCGTGACGGGGTTAGAGAGACAGAAAAGAAGACCGGTTCGTCAAGAGGGGTATTTGTTTTTTGGCAAGACACAACGTAGAGTAACCCCTGACCCAGTCTCAGTAAATTGAGGATACAGAGAAACTATCCCCTTACGGCCTTTCAAAGCGGATTGCGTATGCAGAACGCATATCCAGGAGAAGGTTTTTCCCAAGTTACAGACTACACCACCTCACCAACCCTGTGAATGCTGGGCGAGCTTAATGCCCTGAGCAGAATGTGCTTGTACAAAGTAAATGTTTCATGTGGGGGAATGTTAGTCTGTGTGTAATCCCTGTGAGAGAGATTAGCATGTGGGGAGCGCGTGTGTGTGTGCGCGCCGGGTGTCATGTGTCGGGGGCCTTACTCACTGAGGGCTGAACGGGCTGGGGCTCCGTGCTGGTTTGGGACGGGTCCGACAGCGCTCCCTCCGCGCTCTCTCTCAGCTTCTGGTTTAACTGTCGGACGCAATAAGGGAGGCCGTTACAACCTTGCGGTTTAGCAGTCACGGTACACTGTGCACATCCGACGAGACTGTTTACTCCTCAAGGGGCCGTGGGGCAGGAGAGGAACGCATCACAAAACGTTCGAGAACCACTCGTGACACGTCGCCGGTCGCGTCGCGGCAATGGGAGTGGATGCATCGTGACGACATTACATAACATGAAATGAGAACACAGAGAGACGGGGGGGCTGAAGTGGGCGAGAGGAGACGGACAGTCTTCACGAAGGTGACAAGAGGGAAGGGGCAGATGCCCGTGACTTTCCATATTGGACAGCGTCCGTCCTTACCCCGTTAACCCAATGAAGAAGGGTCTTTTCCCAGCTGGCGCCTCCTCCAATCAGCATCTCTGACTTCACCGCGCTCACCGTCTCCATGGCGCCCATCGCCATCAGCGAATCCATCACTGCCAGGTGGGCACTCTGCACCAATCACAGGGGAGAGAACAGAGGGCAGTCAGGAGCCACCAGACGACATTAAGAGCATCCATCTGTGTTAGCTAACTCAATAATGGCCGACAGCGACATTTGTAGTGCTCTGGCAGAGAGAGGCCGGGTAGTTATGCAGCAGGTCCCAAGGCGGTCGGTCAGTCACTGCTGCAGTCCCAGTCTAAGTTCAGCTACCACCTTCAGCCACTAGGGGTCTCCAAGAGTGGTCAACTCTGAGTCAGCACAAACCCTTCATTACATGCAATAGTTGTATCGGGATGAAGTCAAGCCGATACACATGTGTGTCTATAAACGAGCACTTTGGACCGTTTGAACCATCAGTTGGGAAGCCATGAATTAGTGTGATCTAAAAGCACACGCACACAAATCACCCAGACGTCTACTGGGCCAGGTGGGCCACCTCTTTCCCTGTTATCTGCCCTCTCCTCTTTTGCCTCCCTTTTATTCCCTTCGCTTCCTCTTTGCTTCTGTGAAATATGGCGCTGTGACTCATGTGTAACAGGCAGCCTGAGAAAAGTGGAGCCACAATGAACTCACTGGGGAACCAATGGTAGGATTGAAAGCCAGTCATTTATCTGTTACCGTGTGTGTGTGTGTTCTGTGAACAGTAGAAACTACAGCGTGGGTGTAAACACTAAGCTTCATCTCTATCGACGTAGAACAAAATAAAAAAAAAGTGCTGCTGCTCCTCCTCCTACTCCTCCACCTCCGCACACCCAAGCCTAGCCGTTGTCATCCCCACCACGCGCCGCGTAGCTTCCCCTCCTCACCCTCATCACGGCCTGAGCCTTTTACAGAGCCTTCTCCCAACGCCGCAGCCTATTAAAAACACCCCCATCCACAACCACGACACGATGAGCTCAGCCAGACACAGCCTCCTCAGGTCCCGTAAGACACTTAGCTCATTAGAGCTACTGCTGCTGCTGCTGCTGCTGCTTCCATTCACAGTGGACACCCTGGGGCACTGTGGGCCATATCGTTCCAACTCTAATCATACTGTTCCAATACGGCAAAACCGTAGAGTATCCCGCCACATGGAACACATTATTCCAAATAATATTGTTCTGTTTCAGGGGGACTTCTTAGTCACATGTACAGTAAAAACAGTCCACCGCCTGTCACAGACACGCATACATGACCCTTGGCCTGAAACGCATAGTAGCGCTCTTGTCAACAGTCCACCTTCTAATCAATTCCAGCGAGGAGCAGCCAGTAAGAGCAAAGGGTGGTTTTCTTTTTAGATAAGTGCGGGTAGTTTGTTTTTCTGTTCACTGAGGTGTCAAGGACAGACGGCAGAGCACAGCGGCCCTCTGGGTTCCCAGGCTTTCTCTGGCTGTCAGAGTGATAGAGGCCAGGGGCGTGGCTAGGACCAGGAGGACCCCCCTCTCCAGCCAGGAAATATCCCCCCCAGAGCCAGGAGGAGCCTGGCCAGCCGTAGACAGACAGCTCCAGGGTGAGGGCATGTAGGCTGGACCAGTATCCTATGTGACTAAAAAGCTCATTCCAAGGCTAAACTCTGATTAGTAGAGACGGGGAGAGGGCAGAAACACTAACTGGAAAAGTGCGCGACAGTTAGCGAACAACAAAGACAAAACGTCCCTTGTCGCTGTCGCACGACGGTTGAGAACACCGTGCCGCTTGACGGCGGGAACATTTTCTCCTGTGCCTCGTCTCGGTTACACTGCTACGGTGAGATTAGGTCTTCTGGATCTGTGTCAGTTTGTGTTCCACATAACACACACCATCCCACAGAGGAGCACTGGGACTCCTCCCTCCTCCCGGTTGGCTAACCACAACGGCTCTCTGTTATAATCATTAACTCCAGCCAATGAGGACAGGACAGGCAGGTCACACGGCAAAATAACACAACACATTCTCGTCGAGGGGCATTTCTTACGATCCCCAGATCCTACTCGTTTGAGCCTAACCTGTACAACCCAGTGCCTGTCGGCCTTTTCACTAACACCCTGCTTCTTACACATTCCAGCCAAAGAGTCATGGCGCTGAGACTGTTGTACTGTCTGTTCCAGCAGAGGGCCGGGGCCAGTTTTACCATAGCTCAGTGGTCCTCCTCTGTCCGGGCAGCTGGATGTCCAGCACTGACCCGAGCAGAGGCTGGTGCAGGAGGAGCGCTGCCAGCAGAGGTCTGTCAGAACGCATTGGGCTCAGGGTCTCAGCGTGCGCGCGGGCAGTCACTCCGAGCGGCACGGCCCGGCGTTGGCCTCTCTCAGCCCCAGCCTGCTCAGCAGTGCCGCTGCCGGGAGGAAAGGGGTCACTGGCTGTCTGGGAGCTACAACTTGTCCGCTCATCAGTGGAAATGTTGGCGCAGCGTACAGGCGGATAGCCAGACAGAGAACGAGGGCAGAACAGGGCCAAAGTCGCGATGCTAGGCAGGGTCTGTGCCCAGGGGGAGGCAGACACAAGGATGGGAGTGATTCAGGGCACTGTTCCCTGGCTGACACTGGTCAAACAAAAGGCAGAGGAGATGGATGACCAGGGGCTGTTGATATTCTTGCAACAGTATATATAAAAAAAGCACACTACTTTTACACTGACAAAACTAGCAAGCTAAATTTTTCCATGTTCAGAAACTGAACTGAAGTGCCCTGCCAATAGGAGGTAAAGCGAATACAGTGAGGTTTGACTGTTAAAAAAGGGGGACGCACAACTGGCAAAGTGAGAGCAGGAATGTGAGAGAATGAGCGACGGCGAGAGTGAGACCGGCCGGCCCTGTTGTGCGGTACAGTAATTATTTTGAGTAGGGGAGTGGAGGGCAATTCATGACAAAAGCGAGTGATGAAAGGAGAGAGGAGGGGGAGGAGGAGGGGGGGGTGGTCATGGATTTCCCGTCTGCGACCCTGGAGAGCTGGTTAAGCCAAATCACAAGTTTCCCTAATGAGAGGGAAGAGGGGAGCGACCCTGGGACACACAGCCCACGGCCTGCCAGATCGCCATAACAACCGGCCCGCTGACCCACAATGCACCACAGCACAATCCTTAGCCCAGCAGTGCTCTCAGCTTAGCGCCCGGCTCTCCGCTTGGAATCCTCCGGCCGGCCCACTCTCAACCCAGGCAAAGAGATCTGACAGGCGGAGTGGGAAAAACACAGTACTATGTCAATTAACCCCGTCGACGACCACTCAATACCGTTCCTTTTTTAAAAATACTGCTTCCGTGTCAGCAAATAGTCAGACAAAGAACGGCAACATAATCCCGCTGATCGTTAAAAGCGATTATGACGAAGGTGAAATCTGATTATGTCTGAATTATGACTTAACCCCCACCCCCCCAGTCTCTAAGCCAGTGACTACAGGGAAAGGGACACGAGTACTGGGATCAGGCAGGACGGGGGCCAAGAGAGAGGGGGGGAGGGGGGTGCTGGACGAGAGCCCCTCATCTTCAACACGGCTCTGTGGACATCAACATGCTTAAAGACTTCATCCGCTGTCGAATCAAAATTACTACAAACCCCCCCCCCCCCCCCCCCCCCCCCCCCATCTGGATCCCATCTTTTCCTTCACAAACACATCACAACAAACGATGACTCACTCTGGAGGCCCTATATCGCCGTCTCTTTTCTAAAACAAGTACCATCGACCAAACAAACCAAAAGTTTGTAATTGCAAGCACACATCATTTCCCCCCCCGAGTTGAGGCCCCTCGCAGACCGACTGTTGAGAGACGACGTTTGCCCTTCCTGATCCGAGGATAAAGTATGCCATTTCCAATTCCAACTGAACTCTTGACGGGTGCTCACTTGACCGAAAAGCTGCCTACACAGCGGCGTGATTTAAGACAGAGTGCCAGCGACGCACCAAAACCAACAGGGCTTCGCCCGGGGTTACGCACGCCATGGATACATTATTCTGGAACTGGGCACACAAAATGGGCCATTGACCAACTCTGTACTACTTCTTGTAGTTCCCAGCTCACATTACCTTTGTGAAATACACGGGTAGGATTATGCCCGGTTAAGGAATGTATTTACAATATTACGCCGGGTCGTTCATCCCTGCCTAAGGCCCCGATCACACAGGACCCACACACACACAAACACACACAGTCGCACATAGGCACACACACACACACACACACACACACACACACAAAAACCACACATGTAAACACAAAACCCTGCCACACACACACACACACACACACACACACAAAACGCGTCCTGTGTGATCGGGGCCTAGGACGCATGACTCAGTGGACAGTCTGGTTCTTATAGACGGGCCATGATAATGACAACGTTCGGTCTGAATTGCAGATTATCCCTAATCTTTACAGATCTTTATCCCCAATCGGAGGAGGGAATCGGGGGCTGGGTCACCACCAGAGGGCTACGGGCCCGGGGAGGTAAGCCAAGCCAAGCCAAGTCAGCCAGCTTTGGCGCTGTGGGTTCCCAGCACAGGGAGAGGCCCCAGGAGTGGTGCTTCTAGGGAAGCAGGGCTAGCACTCCACCACCACAAAGCACAGCGTACACTGTTACACCCCAGTCAAGTATGCAACCAATCTTCACCCAGTTGGAGCTGAAAGGCAATTACCAGTACGAAATGTAAGCCAAAAGCTTAAAAAAAAAAAAGAAGAAGCAAATAGCAAATCAACCACACGTGGTGCAGTGGCGGTGATCACAAAGCCAGAGAGACGCCGGCAAATCGTCATTGTAATTCTATAATTAAATCGTCATTGTCGTTCTATAATTAAATCGTCATTGTATAGCGCGGCCCATCCCTGCTTGCGTGACTCTGCCTGTGCCCCGGCCCTCTGCCACGTGGTTATGTGTGACAGCTATGTTGAGCTTTATCATAAACCAGCGCTGCGGCAGCAGATTGCCGTCGTGCCAAAGCCGTTTGCTGGCCGTGGCCCACGTTCGCTGCTCCACCTCCTCGTAATGCCTCTGCGTGACCCACTTTTCCCCCCTGCAACGCGCGCACACTAACGCCGCGGCTCCGGGAGAGGCAGGAGGGGTACAGGAGAGATGCAGGAGATCAGAGAGCAGAGCAGCAGCCAGGCGGACGGGGACTGGGTTAGGGTTATAGGTCCACCGCAGCAGCAGTGGCAGCCATGCTGGGGGTGTTGCTGGGTGTCAGCCCCTGACCAGCTGAGACAAACCACCCTGGCCCGGTGGCTTCACCCGGCGCTGAGGCAGCCCTGGCCGAGCATAAGCTGCCGCGCTTGCATGAACACACACACACACACACACACAGCAGGGAGCCCGTCATCACCCCAGCTCCGGCAGGGGCACACCTGCTGCCATGGTCACCGGCACGAGGCGGTGGAGCGGACAGCTTCCGCCTGACGACAAGAGGAGCACCGCATCTAGAAGGTTCCCCTGGGTGAGGTAGACTCCCCTGCCGACGTTCAAAACACGGAGCCGAGGGAAGAGCCGCATGCTGAATAATGGAGGATCTAAGGGAGCAATCCTATGGTTCAAAATTAGGTCACGGCTAAATCCTCTCAGACAAACGAGACGGTTAGGCCCCAACTGTTTCCCCTCTAACAGGCAACTAAGACAAGAGAGAACCAATTGAGCTCAATATGAGCTTAAAAAGCCCCGGGTCGTATAAACGGTGTACGGAAGAAAAGAGAACGCTTTGTGTTTCTGAAGGCCGAGAGGGGAAACTAGTTCCCCGTGCCTGGGGAGCGGTACTGAGAGCCAGCAGTGAGAGCCCGTAGTACAGGCACCATAGCGCTCAGATCTCCATTGAGGAAGTGGCTCCGGTTTCACTTGCACTGCTCCGCCATTGTTCCTCGGTCTGCTCCGCGCCACCTTTTGTCTACCTCTCCCGAGCCCTCCTTCCCAGCCTCCCAGCCTCCCAGCCTCCCAGCCTCCCAGCCTCCCCCCACTATTTTAAGCCGTGTCCCAGCCGTCCTGCGTGTCACCCCGGCTCTCTGGGGCCTCGCAGCTGGATCCACTCATCCCCCGGGGATCGGCTGGGGTAAGGGTGCAGGGGCACGGGGGTGGGGCGTAGGGGGTCTGTTTGATGTCCTTTTAATCCCCTGGAATCAAAGCATGAACACGTCCCCCCACATCCTCATTCTCCCCCAACCCCCCTAGGCTCCTCACTATCCCCCGCCCCAGGCCTGCAGCTCTGCTGGGGGGTGGGGGAGGCCGGACTGGAGGGTCCCTCGAGGTTCTTTCTGTGGATGTATGGATTGGCAGGACAAGCGGTTTGCAGCCACTGGACTCGCTGTCCCTTAATTAAAACAAGTGGCGGCAATCACAACAGCAAATTGCGTAACGCTCCAAAACCACAGTAAGCATCTATTGACTTTTCCCCCCGTCACGGATGGCACAGCGGGACACGTCCTACTCGTCCCGAGTCGATGTTCCACACCCCCTTTACCATTTTGATGGGTTTGTGCCGGAGATCCGCGTCGGTCACCGGCGTGTCCTGGTCTTTGGGGGCTACGCCTCTCTGGGTGAGGAGCCGTAGTAAGGCAGCGTTGTCTTTGGGGATGGGGGTGGGGCCGGCCCCGGCCCCGGCTCCGGCCGCGGGGCCCCCCAGCAGCAGGCCGTAGGTCCGGCAGTAAAGCTCGGAGGACAGCAGCAGGCGGGTGACGGGAGGTTTGAGGTGCTCCTGCTCGTACTGGTCACAGTAGAAAGGGTCCCGCAGCTCCACCGGGACGTTCTCTACAGGGCAGAACACAGAGGGAAGAAAAGGCGTGGTGATCAAAACTAGGACGGGCAGAGATCGATTGGGGCCATTGTGGGGGATTGAGAATGTGGTGTTGGGGGGGGGGGGGGGGGGGGTCGAAGACAAATAGGAGGGGAAGTCTCCGAGCACTCTGAAAATGGAGCAGGAAATGACCTACACAAAACATTAACTTAACAACATTCACAAGAAGTCTCTTTTTTTAAAGGTAACACACAGGTGGAGGTGGATGTTAGTGGGGGGAATCAGTTGTGGCAGGCAGTGCTACCTGGTGTGTTGCGTGGTGCAATAGCGGAAAAAGTCAACAGGCCCTTGCCTACAGCGAAAATCACCCGAGTGAGTGCGCAGAGCTTGGGTTAAATGAAGCGTGTGTGTGTGTGTGTGTGTGTGTGTGGTAGAGACAGACTGTAAGAAAAACAGACCGAGCGAGAGCAGAGGAAAAGGGGAGAGAAAAAGCTAGACTGTGTGTCTCACAAGCTAAACGTGAACCAGACAGCAACTCCCAAGGCCAGCGGGGTGTTGCGTTCAGTGAGAAGCCGTACACTCGTTCTAATTTCATCCACCTAGGGGTGTAAACTCCCTCTGCGTGTGGGACTTTGACTTTTCGGGTGGCTCTTACAAGAAAGTGCGACGGTGTCAACCCGACCCCGCACAGCCATCACACTGCGCATTCCATCCCCATCCGGGTCGCGTGTGGGAGTCCGGGGCCTGTCAACACGCACAGCAGTGAACAGAGGACGCTTCCACTATTCAGGATATGGGAGAGGTGACGGACACGGCGCCCAGCACCAGGGGTTAACGGAGGGAGGATTAACAGACGGATCATCGTCACCCTCTCGGTCAAATAACCCAACCAGCCCATTTCAAGAGGAAGGTTAAAGGTAAACCTGGCCGGAGTTTTCACACAGCAGCAACGCAAAGGGACCCCGTAACTAGATACCTAAGGAAACGAAACCCAGACAGCCTATAGCTCCCACTTCATTGTGTACCCACCCACCAAAGCAAGTATAGTACGCTTAGGTTCAGTATCAGGGACAGGTTCAGGAGAATTAGCCTAGGTCAACCACTGGGACTGGTTTCTCTGCAAACCAGAGGGGAATGTACACAGCCCTGAAAGATCCTCAAACACGCACCTGACTTGGGTGACACACCTCCTAGTAAACTGGTTTCCCTCCATTTAGAGCTGACGAAACTGTGCTATGAAACAAATATGAAATGAAATCTAATATGAAACAAAGCTAAAATAAATGATCTGCCTCGTGAGGCCAACAAGGTTCAAGGTGAAACCGACATGGAGGCCTGTGTATCTGTCAGAGAGAGAGAGAGAGAGAGGACTGTGGGCGTGGCATCACCATGTTGTTGTGTCATTAAGGCTCTGGAATGGCTCTATTGAGAGGACACAGCACAACAAAACATTCATCCCACGGACAATGGCCCTGCCTCTGGCCCCTGTCTCTCACTCACTGAGAACTACAGGTGTGAATTATTTGGCGGCGCACAAAAGGTATGAATGTGCTATTGTGTGCCTATAAAAAAAACGCCAAAGGGAAAGTGAGGAGTGCAAACATTACAGGCCAAACCCACTCTGTCCCGCAAGCTGCACGTTCAGTTATGCCAACGGTGAAGTAGCTCAACAACACCACTGGAGGTGGAAAATTAAAAAATGTAAACAAACATACATGAGGAGGTTGAGAACAATTCAACTCTGCATGCAAAATAGGATGCAAAGGCCGCAGCTCAGTGCGATGGATGTGGTCGATAGAGGTGTATCATTTCCCTGTGGAAGAGACAGACCAGTAAATGAATGGCCGGTCTGTGTGACCAACGTCACAAAAAGGAAAAAAAAAAATACTTCAAGACGTGGAACAGCGAGTCTGAAAATAGACTTGAAGCAAATCTATAACTTAATGTAGCAAGCCGGGCCTGCATATACCTGCACTCCTTGGCAACGGCAGTCAGCATAGAAATTCACATTTGAAAAGGTTGGTTAGAGGGAGAGTGAGATATGGACAGACACAAGTCTGAGCGAGAAGACGATAACACCAGCCAAGTTTGAAATAAAAAGAACAAAGAGTAGAAATCGGTAGCTTTCAGGGTAATATTTATACAGCAAACACAAGTGTCTCTGTGGGCGGACATGAAGCGGAGCACCAGCCTCTGTGTCAGTCACAGGTCAGAGGTCAGGGCCTATCTTTTGGGACTAGGCGAGAGGGCAAAGATCAAATTTACAGAGATAATGATTGAACCAGGGTCGTAGCAAAAAGAAACGTGGAAAATGTCAGGCCAAGCGCTAAGCTAAGCTTATTTTAAACTTAATAATAATAATTTTTTACTAAAGTTAAATGGAAGTGCCAGTGTAGAAATGACTTGAGTTGTATATCTTTTGTCTTTTTCTAGCAGTACTCCTCACTCTACATAGGATGGGGGATGTAGGGGCCTTGTGTAGCCTTCTACATACATAATTGATTGATTGAGTTAGCGTGCTGGTCATGTCACAAACATTACGGACATGTGTCCAACTAAAACCAAACACACAAAAGAAAACCAAAACGCAAACAAACAAGACCCCCAAAGGGTCGTACAAATTCAACCGCAATTACGGACCTTGCTAGCTCCCTGGGGAGAATTTAGTATGGGTAAATCCCCGTCCCTCTCCATTCTACTTGAAATCTAATACTGGCCAGTGCACAAGTGTGTTGCCATAGGAACCCAGAACATTAAGACCTTGTTGTATTAATCAAGGGCCCACACAGGCTCCGGAAGGATGTAGATGTGACGATGGGGGAGTCGTCTGGCTGTCTTACTAGAATCCTTCAAGAACCCACCCCTGGATTAAATAATTCATTCAGAGCTCAGATGTGTAGAAGGGTGCGAGGGAAGAAGAGTGAGAGAGGAAGCCAGAAATCAAATGTCAAGTCTTAAGCCTACAACCCATAACTGTTCTCCTACAATCTCGCTCTTGGACATTAGCAGTGTCACCTATGGGATGTGCAGCAACTCATTCTTTAAACTATCTCAGAGAGAGGTTCATAGTTGACATAGTGCTAACATTCGCTGTACTGTACTCAGTCTACGTAGTTTTCAGATTATATAACAGTCTTACCATGCAGTGGGATGGATCAAAGAGGCACTTAGAACAAAGTCAAGTCTTGCTTTAATTATACAAAGCCAACAGGAACATAGCTAAGCTGTGGCCTGCTCAGCACCAGTGTGGAAAAAAAAACAACTTCAATAAGAACAGGCCGATCACGGCAACATATATAATGCTACCGGAAAATACTATACTCCGCTCAGTAAAAGGCAAAAACTTGACCTGTCACATATTGTATCTAAACTAAATCAATAAAACTATGTCAGTCAATCTAAACTACTTTGGTAGTAAATCCCAGACGGTTTCTGTAACGCACGGGTGAGCCGATGAACTCAAGGCCTACAAGGGATGAAAACAAACGGGCAGATAGGTAGCACTCCTCCACAGGCCTACCATCTGCATGTGACAGCCACCCCTCCGAGGTAACACGGGCCTGGGCCAGCCCGCATCAGGGGTCCCCTGCTGACCTAGAAATTCACAGACCCACTTAGCATAAATATGATATCCTCATATTATGTATGCATAGTTACCCCCATGGTCGTAGTTTGAAAAAGGCCTATTTTGACCATGGACAGAAAACATGGCATAGTACAGGTCTAGCTTGCCAAGTGTTCCCATAACGCGACAGTAGGAGATGTCGCAACGCCGACAGAGGAGCTGATCCTGCTTAGTTCCTCCTCACCTGTTGACTCACACCCTGTGTACACTGATGGGGAGAGGATGAGTAAGCAGTCGTAGGCTCCAACCTAGACCAATCCCACCGGCCCTGTGGGCAAGAAGTGGAACTGCAGCAACAGCTTTCAGCAAAGCTAAAACACACAGGAGGGGTTTAAAACCTCCCGACAAGAAACTCTCATTTCATCTGGAATTCCCCGAGGGGAAGGCTTGAGGGAAGGGATCAATACCACTAGCGGAGCGGATGTGATAGGGCCCGATCATTAAAAAAGAAGATGGCCCGCTGTTCTCAAGCTACAAAAGACCCTGCACGGTCTATGTTCACTGGTGGGCCTTGTCGTGAAAGTCTGACAGAGACGCGAGGTACGAACGCATGCGTCTTGTTAGACCCTATAGTTGGGCAAATGAATGTAAGGACTACGTGACTCATCAGCTTGAGAATGGTTGCAACTAATCTCTTAGTGGATTGGCCATGAAAACAGACAGGGCCAGGGAGCCTGGCGGCCAACCTGCTGTGTTATTTGTTGTTCTACACCACCAGATTTCTAAACATGTCATCCCGTTTAAACAGGAAGATATCTGCTGTCTTGGGCTGCCTCAGCAAGAACCATTTGCTTGAAAGATACCCCACACACAGCCCAACGGACAAAGTGAAATATGCGGTCATTCTCAATCCTCGTATTTCTTTAGCTTAACATAGCGACTTTGACCAGAGGGTGTGGTTGAATCGCGGAGGAGGGCTCAGGCGGAACAGCCAAACATCAGCCCCAGCCTGGACCCATGGCCAGGGATTGTGTAACACATGACTCATAAACCAGGTTGTTAGAGAGTACAATTGAGTTTGTGTTACAACCTGGCCAATCCAAACTGAGTTCGTTCTTGCACGTTCATTCCATTATAAGTGAGAGATTGGGACATTTGTTTACATTTTAGGAATGTGGGAGGAAGTTACCATCCCTATGTTTCCAAATTAAGAACATTTACCGGATATTGATTTGGTCTTTATCTAAAGTATATTCAAAGTTTAGGCCAAAGCAAATGAGTAATAGATAATTGAATGATACTACTTTAATGAGGATATGTCTGAGTTACATTTCCACAATCCACAGCCTGTTAGAAAGCAGAATTATTATTTATAGTTTTGGCTATCCAACAATAGGATTCTCCACAGTGGGTAAGTGGCTGGTTTCTAGCTTACAAGCGCCTCCTAACCTACTGTAAAGCAAATAATAAATAGCTTTTCCTAAACCGAAAGGTATAGATTTCTGAAAAATAAATAAAAAAAACGTTAAAAAAAAAAATGTAGGCCAGCAACATCCTTAATCCTTAATAAACTGAGTTTAGGCAAACTGTCAACATCCGAACCATGCATAGTGGGCCAAAAGCAGCAGTACAATTTTAATTGTTCTAGAAATATGCAGCCTATGGTCCAGGAAAACAAAAAGCAAAAATAGGTTGTTTATTGAATGTCTCTGCTATTTTATCGGACTAAATTGGTGCACCCCAAAAGTGAGCGGTCTAATAGCAGCTATTTGGTTTCGAAGGGGTTGCTTTCAGCGCACGATCACAGTTTTGAAATGCTTCTCTTTGTGTGGCCAAAATCGCTGAGTATACACTAAGCACATAGTTCACCTTCATGCATGCGCTTTTAACACAGGCTAAACTGGTAGGTAGGGGAAAACATACTGGGCAATTGGGAGGGGGTAGGCAGGGGTGTCTTTGAAACCCCCAGAACATACAATACATTGGGCTAGGCATTTAACCTACCTGCAATGCCGTAAGATTTTGATAGGAGCCATCCAACACTTGCACATATTTTTGCCCTGGTACAGTCATACAAATCCAAAGGCTTAATGTCCGGTACTGCAAACGTCTTTCTGATTGCATTAGAGTCCACCATAGCTAGTCCGTGGACCGGCCGTGGAGAAAGAGGAAAGGAAGCAGTGGAAAAATAGTATAAAATGCAATCTAAAATTTAAGCAACCATCCCATCCATAGAAAGGCTGGGAACACGGATGTGGTAAGTGTTTTGTCGGGAAGAAATATCCGTCCGAGTGTTGCTTCTAGTCCAAGATGTACATCCAGTTTTACTTCATATCGGCAAACACATTTGAATTTGGTTCAATTATTACACTCTAGAAGTGTTCCAAAATCAATGGCTTATTTGAGACAGCAAATGTTTTATCCCTTGTTTCGCCCTTCGTCCGCATTGCTGTGCGCAGCTCCACTGTAGACTGTATAGCCCCGCCGATGACGGATTTCCAGGTGCTCCAAACTGGCATCACTCACTCAGCCGACCGTCCAATTGCATTTAAGTATGAACAAAAAGGGCGGGACCTTCAGAGTGCGAATGAAGCCAGCAGGTACGGGTATGGTTCTCTGGAACAGGTGCATCTTCTGCATTAAATCGACAGGTGTACTGTGTGAATTTTTTTCTGAGTGCCATTATTTCTGTTGACTTACACCTCTGTAACATTAGTAATAATTATAATAACGTATTAAAAGGTAACTAAGGTTGGTATACAATTTGAAAAGTAGGCCTCCTATTACTAGATATCATTGTTTACTAAATAACATGTAAGAAGCAAAACAAAAGGCGTTTATATTACTGGTACACTAGCCCTCATTCGGTAGCAGTCACCATCTTTGCTTCCTGTAGTACATCCACAAGGAAAGCAAAATTCTCAAGTAGCTCCCTATCACATGATGACCCTGAAAGTTCCAAGAGATCCCTGAGTGTTCCTCCACTGTAACTTTGTAAGAGGATTACCACTGAACTATTTTAATCTAATTACAGACAATCATTCCATTTATCTGTATAAATTCGTTATTTCTATAGCTTTTCTTTTAACTTTAACAAAGTGATGTAACATACTGCAACTTATAAACATACAATTTCATTACGTACTGTTATACTAAAGCTCGTACTCTCCATTGCAGACCAGTAAATGAAGCTTGTGAAGGTTTGGTATGACCAACATTTGAAGTATTATTAGAAAACATAGGGGAAAGCAAGCCAACAAACAAATGGTGATCAAGTCAGTGTTGAATGGATTTAACTCTCAACTCTAGTTCTAATCAAGTACACACTTAGCCACCAGCTAAGCTCCTCCCTCATGCTTCCCAAGGGCAGAAAATAGAACTTCTGATACTGGAGTGTTTCTGTTGGGCAAATGTGTTATAACTCCAGCCAAACCACACGGTTAATTAAACTAACGTTTCCAGGCAACGTCTGAGCTAATAACTTGTTATTATTAACAGAAATCACATCTAGACAACAGTATGTTTTACGCAATGACTTAAGACTCCACAAAGGGAAAGAGTGACATCTTGTGGCCAATGTCAAGTAGTGCTGTAATTTACCACAAGACTTTCAATTTTCCCCAGTCTTAGCTTCAGTCACATTTAATGAAAATACGAAGTTGACCAAAGACACTTTACAAAGTTGTAGTACAACAAACAGAGGAATTTAAGCTGTTGACATTATCATTTACTGATCTGGTAGGGACAGGCCATTACATGTTAGAAAACATTAAGGGGGAAAAGTACAGTCAAACGTGTAATGACGTCCATTCACTCAATAGTTTTTCAAAAGACACCCAGGTTTCACTATATCGTAACCACACGTACACGGACAAATTACGATGTTTCCATGTCGTCTTTGAGCCCTCCAAAGACAGCTGTGGGAATACTCTTCTGTTCGAGTTGCACCTCTGTAGAAAGACCAGTACATTATAAAAACATTTGAAAGGAACATACAAAACAAAAGTATAATATATTAATGCTCAGCAATCATAAAACATATCCGCTCCCTGAACTGTGGCGTCTGCAACTCACCCTCCGGCCCCGGATTTTCTTCATCGTCTTCCTCCTCATCCTCATCGATGTCAATCTCATCGGGGTTAGCTTGTTTGGCCAACTCAGCCAGTTCACTGCGAGAGGTGTCACTTCTACACCAGAACACACAAGAGGTACAACGGTTAAGAAAAGCTTTTGGATGCTAAATCCTTCCATATACTTTGAAAACATGTAGCAGCTGATTATGGGCGCCACCGACCTGACAAAGAGGATCTTCTCTTTGGGCACGAGCTTGTCCTTCTCGGCCTCGGCGGCCAGCTGTTGGGCCTTCTGCTCCAGCATCTTCATGTCGTCCACACCGCTCTGGCCTGGAGCCAAGTCTGACACTGGACAAAAGTGTGAGAGTTAGAAACACAATCCCTCATAAAACAGACCCTGCCGGTTCCAAATGCTTAGCTAGGTGTTAGCACACTTCTGTTTGTTCACTGCGCTCTGTTCTCACCGGTTCCAGAGGAGCTTATGGCTTTCATCATCTGGGAGGTCATGAAGTTGACCTGGGTGTTGTACGTGGCCTGGACACTGCGTTTGATCCTCAGCATCTCCCTGATGGTGTCCTCGTTCCCGTGGCGGATCTCAAACTCCTTCCACGTCTGCCAGAACGTAGCCGTCATCTGCAGGAAGAGACAGCACTCGCGTAAACATTGATCTCAACTGACAAAAGAAACCGTTTCAGGGTTTGGGTTGAGGACAAAGGGGTTGAAATCTCACCCGCGGGTCACAGATCTGGGAGCAGAAGGAGTAGATGGCTCGGCCCCGGTCGATCTCCCCCAGCTTGCTCTCCATGTCGGCAAAGCGCAGGCACATGTCCCTGGAGTGCTCATCGGGAAGCACCTGAGAGGCGGAGGAAGCACGGCTGTCAGCGCTTGACAAATCCGACAGGGGTCACGTTGACGCACTTAGAAAACGTCGCGCGCCGTACCTCGATGGCCTTCTGGTAGATGGCTCTGGTGTAGGTGACGCCGTAGATCTCGGCGGCTCTCTTGATGTAGATGTTGAACATGTGGTGCCTTTCGCCGTCCCCCACGGCCTGCGTGGCCCTTTCGTAGACGGCCATGGCGTGGCGGGCCAAGCCAAACTCCTCCTCCAGCTTGGCGTAGAGCAGGTAGATGGCTGTAAAGGTTAAGAAACACAGCCCACTCTTTAATCAAACCCGACACATTTCCCTTCAACACATTTTGATCCTTTAGCTATCCAATGTAGGTATTGCATTCATAAAGCATTAAAAGACATAAATTGACCCACACAGCCCTGTTTATTTTCACAGAGACTCGTGTAAAC
Organism: Galaxias olidus; assembly: GCA_026901105.3. Lineage (NCBI taxonomy): Eukaryota > Metazoa > Chordata > Actinopteri > Galaxiiformes > Galaxiidae > Galaxias > Galaxias olidus. Next base: position 86,612 of record JAPMUY010005855.1, read on the forward strand.
ACCACTTACTCTTTGCAAACTTGGCTGGGCAACCGTCTAAAGCCTGCTCAAACAGGTCTCTGGCTCTTTCCAACTTCTTTCCTCCGTAGCGGTCGATGAACTTGGTGAGGTAGGTGTTCCAGATGTCGTAAACATTGGGCCACCTGAAGAGGGCGATGCCACGCTCGTATGCCTTGAGGAAGCAGAAAGACCGAACATATTCAGGACAAAATGGTTTAAGACAGAATAGGGTTTAAAAGGAACGTCCGGTTAGCTGCATGGCGCGCACCTTAAAGCTCTCCTCAAAGTAGGTGTGCTCCTCCAGGAACATGGCGTAGTTGATGATGATCTGTGGCGTGGCAATGCGGAGGTCAATGATGCGGTCGTACACTGCCTTGGTGGACTGAGGAGCGACGAGGAAAGATTCGATCAGTTCAGAACCATTCAAATCAGTAATTTTTCTCACGTTTAGAGGCTTTAAAAAAGTTCTTGTACGACGTAATGCACATAGGTGTTGGCCAATTACAACTGGCGCGAGTACCTGGAACGTGCCCAGGCTCTCCTCCAGATCTGCCAGCATGGACCAGACCTTCAGAGACTTGTAGACACGATTCTGGACAGGCTCAGACACATCAAAGTACTCAGCCTTCTTGGATGGGATGGCAGTGGCTTTCTACACACGCACACAGACAAGAACCAATAACGTTGTAAAATCATAATATTCAGATTACAGTGAATACATATGAGAAACAATGCCTACATAAGCGTGTCTTCTGTATTTTGCCGCCTCACCCTCAGAATGCGCAGCGCCTGTTCGTAGTTCTCGTGGCGCAGCTCCATCTCCCCGTATTCACACCACACGCCCGCCAGGTCGTCCACCTGCTTGAAGTTGACCTTGGTGGACTTCTCGAAGATGGTTCGGGCCTGAGGTGTGGTGGTGAAGACAAGAGGAGGAGGATAAAAAGCATTTCGAAAATCAGATTTATTTTGGGGGAAACTACGTTGCTGCGGATGGCACAGCGGAGGGTTAAGGCCTCGGACTCACGTCGTCCAGCTGGTCGTTCTCCTCGTAGAACTTGGCGAAGGAGACCCAGAGGGAGTGAGGCTTCCCCGTGGCCTTCATGGGGTCCACTGTCTGCACGGCCTCCGTGTAGGTGTTGATGATCTTAAGACAAGCACATCAGTGGTCGTTAATACACTGTAAATGCGGACAATAATACAATCCTCGTCAAATGGAAAGGACTAAAGCACTGTGATTAGTGCAAAGAGAAAACCTAGGACCCGCGTCAGAGGTCGTGGGTGTCTCGCTGTACCTGTCGGGGGTTCCCGTCGTACAGCTTGACCCTCTTGTGCCACTCATGGACGTTGTGAGGGTTCTGACGCAGCAGCACGCTGTTCAGCAGGAGAGGCCGGCGGGCTATGAGCTCCTCAAAGCGGGCCAGCCTGAGCTCCAGATCAATGTCCTCTGTAAGAGAAAGCACAGCAGAGAATGTACAAAAAATATATATAGACATAAATATCTAGATCAAATAGAAATAAGAGGTGATAGCTATGGTACTGCTAACGCAACGGAGACGCAGAGCAGGAAAGATTTCTTTGTTTCGTTTTTAACACTTTCACACTTACCGTCCTCATCCTTCCCCATCTCAGAGGTGGTCTCCATTTTGGCCGCGATCATGCTCTCCTCAAACTGGGCGTAGCTGTCAAACACCTGCGTGAAGTCCCTCACGGTCACCACCGTCAAGATGGCTTCCTCGTAAACGTCACGGGCCTGTCGAGGGGAGACGGGCAAGTCCACACGTCGCTCACTCATCAAAACACATGTGAACGCACGCCTCCACATGACCAGTTGAGGGACAAAAGATTGGCTGGTGGTGAGGTCCTCGAAGCTTACCTTCTCAAAGTGACCGCTGCGGATGTAGTAGTCGGCGAGGGAGCACCAGAGCTTGCCGAGCTGGTCCGTGAAGCGGGTGAGGCCTCCCCGGATGATGGCGCCGACGTTCAGAGAGTGAACTTTGTCGGGGTTCTGGGAGATCAGGTCGCACAACTCGTGCCACAGCTGGCACGGAGATCACGATCCCAACAATTGGTTCATCATCAACATCAGATATGTAAATGTGCCTAAGAAATATAATAAATCTGTTGTTTTGAACGAATTAAATGGAATATTGTACCTGGTAGTTGGACTTGCCCTCTTTGGAAACAAAGCTTTCGTCGTTGACGACCGCTGCCAGTCGCAAAGCTGCCTCGTCCAGACGGCCGACAGAGTGAAGGTAATCTATGTATTCCTCTGCGTTCTCTGGAGACAGCTGCCGGATGAGAAGATGAGAGTCAACAAGGTGGCAAACACTGCTTGAGTAAGGAACTCAACGTCAAATAGTGTCTGTCTATTTGCTTAAAGTCTCTACTACATGGTCAGATAGCGTGTGTTAAGTAGTCTTGTACCGTCCTACCTTGAGGTACCTGCGGTAGACACGAATGGCCGTCTCTGGCAAGGGTAGGTTCCGGGCAAAGCGGAGGTACAGGGGCCAAATGCGAGGATGTTGAGTGACAGGAAGGGCTCTGAGGGCACGGTCAAATGTCCTGCGACTCCTTGTGATCTTACACTGAGACACCAGGAATTGGCAGTAGTCCATCCATATCCTAGGCATCTGGGATTAGGGAGAGAAAAAAATTTGAATGTACAATCTACTTCTAGACAAATCTTAGAATATTTCACCTTGATAACAGGGTAACTGTGGGCCAAAATACATGGGTCAATGCACTATAACACTACCTTGTGCATAAACACCAGTGCTCTCTCGTGGCAGTTGTTGATCTCTTCATAGGTTGGCTCTGTGATGCACTTGCCTTTGACTTGTTTCCGTCTCTCTCTGAGGTAGTTGTACCATAGCTTGTAACTGCAAGCGAGATTATGACAGCTCATGTTAACAGGCAATGGCTGATATGATGACTCTTCTGGACACAATAAAGTGGATTGGCAGAAGGCAATTTCAATGTGTGCGAGGCCACTGCACATACCTGCCAGGCAGCTCTCTCAGAGCCCTTTCATATATCATGTTCAAGACAGATTTTGCACTATTCTGCTTGAACTCGATGTACCGCATCCAGCACTTGACTGAGTATGGGTTCCTGATGATCTCCTCCTCGTAGGGAAGATCATCTTCCTCCTGTGAGAGTCCACAAAAGGCACCATTTAGTTAGAGGGTGTACATACGTGGCTGACTCCAAAGCTAAAACGTTTAGCAAATAACTAGATAGCCACACGTGAATGAAACTGTCAGCGTGAGAATACTGAGCGATAAAGCTCAAATAAAGTTAGCAGTCACTCAGTGTGGGAAAAGGGAGACAACAATCATCCAGCCCTGGCAAACGTCATAGGGACGAAGGGAGCAATTTAATCTGGGGCCGCGGCTTCAACGAGGCCATACAATTCAAATAGTTCAAACCACTGTCGTAAAATAAACACAAATATATCATTGAAACTTACGAAAATTACGTCCGGTTTCCCATTTAGCGATGGCATGTTTATTCTGAGCGCTTAATCCACGACAGCAATGATTGTAAAAGTTCGTAAAATCTCTTATTGTTACGTTAGCTAACTAGCTTGAAGGCTAGCAAACCAGCGAACTTCCTAAACGTGCCGTGCACGCATTTTGCCTTGCCCCCTTGCAACATTTTCCACCAATCGTTTGTCTCAAATAATGTTGCCATGTTTGTTCAAACTATGAACAGCAAATAAAGAATCACTGTTTTAATGTGGCTTTTTTTTTTACATCACATTTTACTAAACTCATGTAATGTATATACTGTCTTACTGAAGAAGTTGTAATAACGTCCTAAAATTATGATGATCACGATTTTATGAAGTCTTGAATAAAAGTTTCATGTTGTCCAGGTAGGCTTGTTATTGTTTTTTAAAATATGATTGTATAGGAAATATTATAATAGAGTAAAAAATCTAAAACTGGCGTACAGTACAGACCTTTATTTTGAAACAAATGTTTTACATATTTTTATCTTATTAAACCATAATTAAAGGAGGTTGGAAACACAATATCAGCAATGAAAAGCTGAAAAGGGAATTGAAAACAGCGACATAGTACTTTATTGCGTTGGAAGTAAATGCAGACTTCAATAAACTATGATTTATAGCATAAAACAAAACAAAAAACATAGATACCAATGTGATCACAATAAATATTAATTTAATTGTACATATTGAACAGATACAAATTTGTACCGGATAAATAAATAAACAAATAAATGTCAAACTAATCAGTTTAGCCAAATGTTTTTTGATTGAAATGGATTTACATTAAACAAAGCTTCACATTCACCTCACATTTAAACGCAGCTAAAAAACAGCCGACTATCTTTTCCTACCACCTTTATCCCTTCCTCCATCTCTTTTACCCTTTCCTTTGACTGTTTCTGCTTTTCCCTTACCCTCTGCTGGATCCCCTCCCCCCCTTTCCCCTCCCCCCATCCCTTTCTGTAGATGTGATGACTGGACTCTTTCAATCAGGGAAAAGCAGTTATCTTCTGGACTAATATTGTTCTCGTGCTTTCTCTGTGCATCACAATGAGAGGAGGAGGTGGATTTTGAACAATGTTTCCTGTTTGTTCCTGGGTTAGAGGACGATGCTCTTCGATGAACCCTGCTGGGACTTGCACATGGGGAGAGGGATCTAGAGGGACTGTCTTCCTTAGGAACCAGATTAAGGTTCAGGGAGAGTGTTCTGGTTGGGGATGGGGTCAGTGGAACTACAATGGAGTCTCCTGGCACTCCCAATGTGAGGAACAGTTCTGGAAAAGTATACGATGGGTTGATATCCTCGCGTCCCTGTGAAGGCGGACAGTAGGCCATGTTTAACATATTTCATACCGGTAATGTATTAATAGGGGTTTACACATTGTCATTTAAATGGTTTCTTATTTGTATTTCTGACTGACTTTAAAAAAAAAACTAAACAGTGCAGGTCTTAATCAAACTGACCCTGACAACATGTATGTACTAGCTCACCTGTTGTGGGGTGAAGCTCATAGACACTCTCACAGTCACCTGAGAGGAAACAAAATTACTTCCATTAATTGGGATTAAAAAAGAATGAAAACAATAAGACGTCCTCACAACTGGGCTGCTGACATGACTAAAACTTGTAAGGATGTTTTGATTGTGATTTAAAAAGAAAATATGTCTGAGGAGAAACACAAATAATAACTGAGAAATAAACAACAACAGCAGCAGCAAATACTTGGCCTGCAGAATTCTGAATCTCATATTGTGAGCCAGGGCTGAAGGAGGCAGATCTGGAGGGGCCAGAAGGGGATCCCGGCTCTGAGCGTGCCGTCTGGCTTTGAGAGTCTAGCCCAGAGAAGGACTTCCTCGCTGTATCCGGGGTTCCCTCCGTCAGAGTAATTTGAGGTGCAGTGGGCTGGTTCTTAGGGGGAAAAAAAGAAGACCAATATTTTGCTTTATGGTACCGTGTTTGCTACCTTTTACTGGTAATACGTACAAATGATGAATTGAACTCTGGATACGTCTTAACTCTTCCTAACCTCAGGGAGACTCCTTTCAATCTGAGGCCTGTCAGAGGTCCTACATAGCCCTGGTAAAGAAGGAAGTGCAACACGCTGATCATCCAGACGTCGGCTCTGATTATTGGACAAAACCCTGAAGAACTTCTCATCCTTTAGACCTTTGAGGAGGAAAGAAAGGTTTATTAGAAGAAATTCTGACACATTACAATCGTTAACCAGACACTTTAATCCAAAGCATATTAAAGTATCTTGTCATCCATATTAGCAGTATCTAGTCAAAAACAGGAATAAAAGATGAATCTACTTTCTAGATCTGGCCTGTAGTACAGTTTTTACTGTTCTTCCATTGTTGTATGGAAGGATTACCATTGATAAGCTCGAGGGAGCAACGCTGCTCATCCATACGCCCGCATTGGGAACGTTGCATTATGGCAAACATCTGGTTCTGCTCGGATGCAGACAATTCCTATAAGAGACCACAAAAATCGGTGAAACTTCAGGTATAAATGCATACCGGTGACAAAAGACAATCAGATATTAGAGTTAGCTGCTGAGCAGCATGTATAACTGACCTGATGAGGCTTCTCTACTTCTGAGCCAGGGCTGAAGGAGGCAGACCTCCTGGGTTTAGCCACGAGGCCTAACCCAGGCACAGTTAGACCAGGGGTCCCATCTTTAGCCTGGGCTTTGAGCTGAACAGACGGGGTCTCGAAGTCCTGAAGTATGTGGGGTGCAGAGCACCTCTGTTCTTCCATCCTGGAACCCTGGAATGTAAGACAGGAACAATGTCATTGCTATAAGACTAACGGTTTTTGCAGACTTCCTTGCATAGTCCATTCCATCATGGGTCTAACCTGCACTTTGGAGACCATGTAGCATAGGTAGTTTGAATCTCCTCCACCTGCTGTAGAAGAACTTCCATTCTGTATCCGTGGCGATGCACCAAGTGATGCTCTCTGGTCATCGAGCCGTCCACTTTGAGTGTTGGCCAAAAGTCTGAACAAATCGTCAGCATCTGGACCTGGGGAGAGGAGAAGTAAGGCCTTATAGATTCTTGGCTGAATACAATAAATACCCCCCCAAAAATGTAGAGACCAGAATTGAAGCCATCTATGTTTGGGTCTTGTTTTACGTGTTTAGTCGAATACCAACCAGTGGGTGCATTACTTCCAGAGGATCTGTTTTCATCAAGTCTCAAGGAGACAGAACCTGGGCTGAAGGAGGCTGATCTTGGGGGGCCTCTAGCAGCATCAGAGGAGTCACGACTTTGTGCAGCCAAAGGTAGAGACCTAGGGGAGATGACAGGCAAGGAGCACCTTTGCTCCTCCATTCTGGAGCCCTGAAAATGATATTAAAATAAATATGTTAACTATTCATGAGACCAGAACATTTAAAGGGGTATGCAATGGTGTTCTCAACATGAGACTAACCTGGACTTTAGAGACCATGTAGCACATGTAACTTGCATCTCCTGCAGTGACTGATTTGCTTTCAACATTCTTAGTCTCTGGCAAGGAAACAAGCACCGCTCTCTGGTCGTCCAGTCGCCTGCTTTGAGTATCAGATATGAGGCTGAAGAATGTCTCGGCATCAGGACCTAAGATAATAAAGGTCACATATCCAATACATGATTGAGGAAAACACTGAACCGCGTTTCATTCGGGGGAAGGTTCATTGCAAAATAAGCTGGTGAAAAATAAGAGGCGCAGGGTGGAGTTTCTGTGACTTTTCTTTCATTGTAGCGGTTGTCTTCTCACCTGTGGGTGCAACGCTTCCCCTTTTCATGTTGTGTTTGGGTGTCGTGGGTGCGCTCCTGACGGGCTCGAAGCTGCAGCGCTGCTCGTCCATACGGCCACGCTGGGAGTGACTGATCAGCGTAATGAAATCATCTTGTACATCTTGGGACGCTGCCTGTTACAATCATAAGGTATTCAACTCTAACAATGTGTGCATACAGTTATGAACAGCCAGTCACTGTTGGAATCCCTATTCTACATGTCTTATGTTATTTTCCTTTGTAAAAGAGTCACATGGAAGACATAAGAAAAGATTGATTTGTTGATGAAAAGACACCTCTATATGACTCTCTGGCTCCGTCTGGATCTTGTCTGGGTTGGTGGAGGAGCACAGCACTTTTCTGGTTGAAATTGGAGTACTCTCCGTTAGAATGATCTGAGGAGGAGGAGGAGGAGGACACGGCACTGCGGGAACCTGACAAAAAAAATAAAAGTAGAAAGTGACTTTCTCTTTATGGATAACAAAAATGTCTGGGGAACATATAAGCTCCTTTATAGTATTATACCTGGTGGCAAATCCCTGGCAGGGAGGCAAGTGACACTCGCTGGTCATCGAGGCGTCTCGTCTGGATGTTGCTTAGAAGGCTGAAAAACTCCTCAGAGCCAGGACCTGGGAAACAGGGAATCAGGGATTAGATGGGACATGACAACACACTGAGGGCAGAAATGTTTATGTTTCTCTGTGAATGCTGTTTTCATTTTTTACCAGTAGGTACAGTGCTCTTGTGTGCTGGAGTTGAGGGGTTGCTCCTGCTGGGTTGGAAGCTGCAGCGTTGCTCCTCCATGCGTTCACTCTGGCAGTGACTGATCATGTTGACAAACTGATCCTGTTCACTTGGTGTTCCCTGGTAGAAAAACAGAATGCACAACAGATACACTGAAAGAATACCTTCCAAATAGAATTCACAGGTCACAAATTAGGTCACTCATAACAAAAGACGTCAGTAAAAAAAATAATATATATTGATTGAAAAAGAATATGATTAGTAGCACAATTATATTTATTTAAAAGTTGTAATAAGTGCTCAGTATAAATAATGTATTTTTAGAGAGCCATATTAATGGCTTTAATATCTTACCAACAGGATGCTGTCAGAACTCACTCCAAGCTCCACTTCAGTAGCTGTCATCATTTATTTTCCAAATGGCATAAAAAGGGAAAACAAATAACAGTGCAAAAGTCAGAAAGATAACACTAAACTGAATATGAATCAATAGCTTCTGAAGTTTCTTTTTAGATATAATCAAATGAAAAGTAAGAGCATATTCAAGAACATTCAATTCCAATGTTGTTGCCAGTAGATGAGAAACAGGTCGAGGTTTTATGGAAGGCTTTTATAGAGGGTTTAAGCCCCAAGTATTAACCCACTGCTATTAAGACCCCAGCCGTTGGCCCCTTGTAATGTCCCCATCCGTAATCCCAGATAAAAATATATAATCCTCGACATGGAGAGATGGTCTTTTCCCCATCAGATAGATTTGTAGGCTCTCCTGTTTAGAGAACGGACACTTCTTGAAACTCAGATTTCTTTATTATCGGAAGTTCCTCAAGCAAAGGAAATTAAATGAGGTCAGGACAGGGTAAGTAAGTTACACACCTTAATGTACTGCGGTGCAAGTAAGGTTATTTGTAAAGATACAGGTAATGTGAAAGCTCTAGTCTGTCTGTCATAATTCTTCATAATACATTGAAGTATAAAATCCATGCTCAAGGTTAAAATGATCCTTTAAAATGAGGATCAGGGAACGGCCAGAAATATCTCCAACTGCAAAATATTTATGAAGAAAGACAATAAGGTGTACAAGATTTTTTTATTGTCTAGTTCTGTTTATTAATAAATTTGACCGAGAACAACAAATAAAAGGGCCCAACACACACTCCAAATCTTTACATTAAAAGTGTTTCATAAAAAGTGCATGATTTCAGTAGAAGATAGTATATTCAACATGATCACTGAGACGAAACATCCAAATTACAGAGAAGTAAAGGCACGAATTGTGTAAATGGCAACAAATCTAAATCTTTTTTGTGAAAGTTGGCTTCCCATCTATCGTCTCACACCCATCCAACCCCACAAGAAGAAAACGCAACACACACAAATAGAAAAAGACAAAAAACAAGTTTGGGGAAAATAAAACCTAACCTTTTCTAAGTATCTAATTTGCGGGACATGATATAACTGTGGACCATACACAAAAATATAAACACGAATGTATCCAGTTGCAATGCAATTACAGTAGAAGGCACAAAAAATATATAGATATAATCTTGAATTTAAGTTTGTTTAAATTAAATGTTTTTGAACATACTCAATTACAGCAGTAATATTTACACTATCCATTTGGCTTCAAGCATTAAAATAAAGATTATACGCTGTATGCCAAAGACAGAATCACAAGACAGATTTAGTTGTTAAAGGAAACTAAAAGAAATTACATGTTTTTCTTCAGTAGTCTCAAATCCTGCACCAAAAAGGATCAGTAACTAATCATCGACAAGTGAAAGAGTCTCCGTATACCCAGTCTAGGATTGTGTCCTAACTATCGGGAACCAGGACTTGGTCCAGCGTCTTCAGGTCCGTCAGGAAGCTGCTTGGGGTCAGGATGTGAGAGGAACCTGTTGGGGGGGAGGACAGAGAGAAGAATGTGAATACAAAACGCATGACCTCTTCGGATCCGGAGTGCGACGCGAGGCTCCCGCCACTTACCGATGATGACCTCCCATTTCCCATCCGTGGCTCGCGTGACCTCGTAGGCCGAGCGCATCTCCGAGTGGGACACGCCGCCGATCACAAAGATGATGAGGCGAGGGCCGGCGCGATATTCTGATGGAGATTTTTTGTGCCAATGTCCAAAACGTGCACTGCTGTAGAGCAAATAGAGAAATTACTTAATTGTTTTACTCGTAATAATCTATATAAATATAAACATATACTGTGGGTACGTCTCAAAATATAACATGTTGACTACCTCTGGAAAATTATATAATATTTCACTGCAAACTGGCCTTTTCTAACCTTCCTATCCCCTGCTAACTTTGTCATAAGCTCTGTTCCAATGTAGATAACGAAATAAAAGCTTTGGTGTCAACCTGGTAATCCAACCGCCTCCGGGCTATGACCCTCTAATTGCTGCAAATGTCTGGGACTTTGTTTAAAAATAAAGTCTTTAAATGGAACCATGTCATGTCAGCGTGGGCGCTTCCTATTTTCTCCTTACCAAGCGTTGCATTCACGTCCCAGTCTACTGCGGTTTAAAAGCCTTGTTCAGTAAAGTACCTGACTGTTGTCTGCGTGGTGCTAATGGGAGCTGGGTCGGAGATGTATGGCCATTGCTTCCTGTCCAGCTTGTCTTCTATGACATACTGGAAATCAAGCACAAGGAGAACGTGAGGCCGGTCCTTTAACCCTTTGTCAGCCTCGTCCTTCGGAATAAGATCTTATCCCTACCTCCATAATGTCTTTGATTGTGGGCGTCCATCTAGAAAGCTGGTAGGTGCTCTCTGTGCGCTCTTTTTTATCCGGCAGCGTCTTACCCGCATTGGGGCCCTGATCAAAGATACATTTGATCATACAATCACTACAAACAATCAAAACAGGCAATACGCGACAGGCTTCAACAATGACTTCGGAAAGGTATTGAAAGTAGAGAGGTGGGTGTTTCATTGATAGACTACCCCGGCAATGATGTTGCAGCCTAGGTGCTGCAGGTTGGTGAAAATGTTGCGGTCGGCTTGCACATTGGCGTGTTGGATGAGCTTGGTGAGGTTCTCCTCCGCAATGCCTGTAAGAGGCAGAAGACAGCAATTACACTTGTCAGAACAGATTAGAAAAACTCCCCTTCTAGAATGGGAAACCTAGTAAAATAGGTGTGGATGTGGAAAATAACACATTGTTTACTAATACCACCAGAGAGGAAATGACTATACCAATGTGCAAGTACAAATAAAACAATAAGATTGTCCAACCCTACCCTTTTTCTTGTGGAATATGAACAGCAGTATAATGCGGATCTTGTCAAATGTTCCAATGTTGGCATCGAGGAGCACTGGAACAATGCTTTTCATAGCATCCTTCAAGGGTTCTCCCTCTGCATCTGTCCCCATAGCCAAGTCCTATGAGAAACACCACCAAAAGAAAAATATGTCAGTCCAAAGTGGCAAGTCACTACCTTGCCCATGGCACTTATAGTTGCTAGTTGTTAGTTAAAAAAAAGTAATTGCACTTTACCAATGAGTGAGTCAGAAAAGTGTTCAGAGGAAAAAATGTATTTAATCCACACTACAGTCCTAAGGTGTGGAAGTTGTAATAATAATAATAATAATAATAATAATACATTTAATTTACAATGTGGAAGTGAACATTGATATTTGTAGTTTGCATTTATAAACTATATATTTTTCTATGACACATTTTCCATTTTCAATTACAAAGGTGTACTAATAATAACTACGTTTTATATATACCATAGCACATTGAAACCTTTGGATAGATTAACGACCAAGAATTACGATAAGATATTTTTTACTTATTGCAGAAAATGGCCCAAAATGTCAGGGGCGCCGGGATGTTGCCCACGACAGTAGAAATGAGGGGCAGCTGCCATGTGGGAGACCAAAGCGCAAGCTGTCCTGCTGAATGGAGCCCACACATGTCCCTGGGATTAGCTAAGCGGAACCTTTCAGAGGCACTGATGATCCATTAGTGCCGCAAAGCTGGCCACACACACAAGTAGGCCATTTACACTTATTCTAATTGTACCTCAATAAATGCAAAGATTATCACTCCCGCTGGGTCCCTGACTCATCTGACACAGGCCTTAATCCTACGGTGTAAACACTCCCCACTGAAGGGCAACTCACGGCTGTTGAATCCAGACAATGTGTCGCGATTAAAACTAGTCTGTGAATGTGGCGTGGGTCAAGACGGCTGGGGATCTGAAGGATTTCTCTGGATGACGATGTAGAGCTGTGTAGCCTATTGACGTTACGCGTATTTCCTCTTTAGCAGTGATATAACGATCATCCGGTCCAGTGCGCACTGCGATGTGTGTAGGAGCGCAGTGCTGTCTCACACTAACGCCATCACACTTGACTGCACAGTGTGTAAAGTGAACACTGATTCTAGAGATTCTAGTGGGAGCGAGTGCGTGGGAGTGTTGCTCTACAGCACACGGTGTGCAATGTTAGATCCTTAGTCTGACACTCTCAGCTAGACACATTTCCAGTCTGAAAGAGTTGCTCAACCTTGGATAGAAAAAGAGGCTCCTTTACATTTATTTTCATAAAAGGAGGACGTTTTGACTGGTGGCCCGGCACGACGGTACTGACCTGTTCCACCTCGCACAACTTGTCCAAAGAGGATTTAAACCTTTTCATGCAGGCCTCTGCCAGGTGCAAGTGAGTGGAGTACTAAGAATCAGACACAAAATATTACAAGTTAAACATTTTTGAAAATGCAGCAGACAGACAAAAACCAACAGCGTATTCTTTAAGAGAACCATTGGCATTTTCATGCTTGTATCAGACAGTGCTTCTTCAAATCCAAGAGAACCTACCAAGCTCAGCTCCTTTTGGTACTGTGGCATCTTCTTCAGCATCTTAGAGAGATCCTTGATGTCCGCCTGAAGAATAAAATACCACATGATGGGATTCAGAAAACCCAACCATGAATGATTGATATGTGAAACAAGCAGTTATTCATAATGACAACATTGATGACAAACACTTATTCAAAAAAAATTGTATCAACAGACCTTATCTGTGCTCATCCTCTTACTCTCACAGAAGGTCCGAAGCAGTTCTGTCACTTTCCTGTAACATTAACAGGGCACCCATCATTCCCATATATCCAATCCCCTTTGCTCATTTGAAAGACATGGCAGAGTTATAAGTATATAACAGGCAGTAATAGAAAACTCACTTGGTGACATCTGCAATATGCATGTGTCTCAACTGGACCCACAAGTCATCGTCCTCATCCAGCAGAACCTCCTTCTCCTTAGAGTCATCTATTCCAGTGGTTTTATATCTAGGCACACACAAACACGCGTTGATATCAGGAGGACAATTTAACTACTTTGTGCCGCTGTATTTGGCTTATTTCAAAGTAGAACGGTGAAGGTAAAGCACAGTTTGAGACGCTAATCTTTACCACCACTTGGACAAGGCAGCTAGGGGGAGACTCACTTGTAAATGTCCTGTTGGATGTCAAGCAAGTCATAGGCCATGGCCTGGAAGGTCAACTCGTGAAGAATGGGTGAGATGGGGTCAAAGCCACGATCAACAATCAGCAACTGGGATCGAGCCTTATCAGCGCCCTGTAGAAAAACAGGAAACAGCACTGAGTTAAGATACAGGACTGATAGATTATAATAATGTTTCTCGTTTAAGACGAGAGATTGCTCTAAATTATCATTATAACGTATGAGGCAGCTAAAGCACAATTAAACTGAAATGATACATTTTAGGTAATACAAATCTCAAACATCTCATTGCCTAGCAGGAATTTGCCCATGGAGTGTACCAATTCTTAGAATTAGCAAACAAAAGTCAACAATTCAAACTCCATGCACCGCAGTTTTCCCTTTGAAAACAGATATCAGGTGACAGGCTCAGCCATATAAAATATATTACTTTCTTACAGGCCACAAAGTGCTACTTACATTACTTACTATAACCTATCGCGACGTTACATTCAGCACAATGACAGAGTCATGTAAGAGGTATGTTGGGAAATGCAGTGCAATGCACTAAATGTAGAAGGGAAGATACCAAAATAAGGAATAAAAAGTGGAAAAGAATACATGCCTTCTGAGATTCCACTCAGGGGCAAGGGCATGAGCTATGAAAGGCAGAAAAAGAGAAGAGAGAGAGAGAGCAAGGTACGGCAGAGACTGTGAGAAACTGACAGGAAATTAAGGCAAACACCCAACAGCTGAGAAAGCTACAGAGCAGCAGAGTGAAAAATAAACAACTTTTTAGCATCATCTGGGCGGACCACTTTTTGCAGTAACAATAAAAAGGTTGAATGAGCGGGTGTTGATGTGTCGCTCTCCCTCTCTCCTTACCTCCCCCATGCTAGGGTTGTCTGCTTTATGAGCATTGAGGCGCTGATAAACCTCTTCAGCCAGTCTGACATTCCCCTCTGGTCCACTATAAAGTGAAGAAGGTAAATATCAAATAGAGACCCACGTTACGTAAAGAGTGGCGTATGAGGTTTCATGTTTGGAAAAGGGTAAAGCCAATGCCTTCGGTAGCGGATGGCCGGGTATTCTTTCAGCGTGTCACAGAGGGTGGCTATCTGCTCTGCTATGCTCTCCATCATCTTGCTTTTATCTCCCGCCTCAACGGGACTGTAGAAGGAGTGCAGTGAGGTTGGGTCATCCAGGGAAAACACCTGTATAGGTCAGAAACAAATTCATAGGTATACACACCAGGCGTTTTACACATCATGGAGAGAATGGAGACCAGTATGTTCAGGCAACTCCCAACATACTACTCAGAAATGTTACTAAATCATTAATTGTAAGTGATTTAATGGATGAAGGTATTTATGCTCTTATTTACCTAACATTGTTCAAAATCCCATAATAGCAGGTATCATATTCCTTTGTTGTTCTAATTTGAGCATTAAAATGACACGGTGATAATGTGATAAAGTCTACATTTTTAACAAGAACAAGGGTAGCGACCTGCGACTCATAGGGCAAGAAAGCCACATTGATCTCCTTTAGAGTCTTTATGACCCTGGCAACTCTGGACTTCCCAATCTCAGCAAAGAGACCATCTGGACAAGCTGGGCACAGGTGAAAATATAGTACAGTCAGATCATAAGCAAAAAGTGTAAAACAAAAAGTGCAGATCTGTGATAATTTAAATTTTATCTTACTGTCAGTGAAGAAAATGTGTGCTGCTTTGTAAGTGAAGGCAGTGTCTTTGAAGTCGTTGATAAGAGCATGAACAGACTAAAAATGGGAGACATAGAATATGTTAAAGAGGCTGGATCAGAAGGAACAAGGTTAGCAGCTGAGGCAAAATGTTAATAAGTACACCTTACAATTGTGACAATAATTAAAAGGGGAAACACAATTCTCACCTTCTGCACTGGTGAAATGAGATAAATAGCCTCCAAGCTCGAGATTGGCTCTCTTCTTTTATTAACGTCCTCCACAACTGGTGAGGGAAAGGAAAATATTATAACAGCGCTCACTTCCTTGTACGCTTACTCTTCTGCTACCATCATGGTTGGATCGGCCTTATTTCCACACACTATTGCAATATAGAGCAATTCATTTTAGCAATCCCGACACAATTGCACGTAAACAATACGAAGTCACAGGCCACAACCCATGGTGATGTGAGAGTCATGTCATAGCATGAAGTTGGTATGAAACGTTTGCTTTTATTATGATTTTACCACACACAAACACATGAATCCCTAACACCACACTTACTAGTTACTCCTTCTGCCATGATGTCAGACATTTTGCAACAAGAAGACAGTATTCGCATGCTGATATGATCCACAATGAGGACCTGGAAGAAAACGAATGATATTTGTGATTTCTAAATTTAAATCAACCATTTAGCATGCAAAATGGTCAAAAACTGCATAATACCTTCCATTCTCCATCTTTCTTCACACTCTTGATGACACCGTTAAGGATTTCTGACAAGAAATAGTATAACATTTAATAACTGTTGCAAAGGATTAGTCTAATGAAGCGGACACGTACTTTGCAGCTTGCAACTATGATTTCCTTTTGAGAAAAACGTGTGAATATTTGTACCACTTGGTTTGTCTTGATTATCCTAAATGATGTTTGGCAGATTTTAAGTCAAGTTGACAACGCATTTCAGCTCATTTGTATAGATTCAATGGCTATAACATGTAGGTCAGTGAAAATGTGAATACTAAAATCTAACTAAAATAACATCTCAAACAGTGCTATAAGCAAGTTTGCTAACATTTGGTTGCTAACAAGGAAGCACTCATTTGAGTGACGTCGGCAGTTCTGTTCTCAATCGCAAAACTTTGCAGAAATTGAGCTGTAGATCAATTATAGGAGTACATTTTGCCTACACTATTTTGAACTTGTTTGTTTAAGTGTTCCATAACAACTTTAATTGCTAACTTACTTTCCCCAACCACCGCCTTCAGTCCAGTCGGAGCCATCTTCTTGACAGATCTATTCGCTTACCCTTGTGACTTCCGTGTTGTTGATTTTTTTTCTAGCAACATTCAGTTTTGTGCAAGCGAAGTAGTTCCCCTTTCGCTCCCATTTTAACAAAAAATTGTGACAAAAGTAATTAGGCTGATCATATAAGATAATTAAGCCCCCCCCCCCCCCTCCAAAAAAGGTTTTCTATGAAGAACTGAAATAAGCACACGTGAACCCATTTAGTCTTCGACTTTATTTCATTACAATTACATTATCTAAACTGCCAGCATTGGATTCCCTGTGAAATGATATAACTGAATTATTACATGCATTGTGAAGTTCTGAATTGTATTACATGAACCAGGTCTTCATTACCTTTTACACATATGCACATATGTGCGTGTATATATATATATACACACACACACACACACACACACACACACACACACACACACAACACAGGACTAGGACAAATGTGATATAAGATAAGATAAGATAAGATAATAAGTGTACCTTTTCTGTTGATGAACTAGTCCAAGTGTTGTGCTACCATCATGGCCAACATATAAGGCAAGTCCTGCTTCTATAACAACATGGATATGGCTCAGTAAAATTAACTATAGAACTTACATTGATAACATAAGATGATATCGAAGCTGATTTCTCTGGTACCTTCCATTGCAGTTTGACCGAGCTCAGACACTGGGCCAAAGTTCTCAAGACACAAGTTATCTACCACATCCAATGCATTAACACGTGTCCCTTGTACTCTGTTGAGTTGATCTGCCATGCTGGCTCTT
Organism: Galaxias olidus; assembly: GCA_026901105.3. Taxonomy (NCBI): domain Eukaryota; kingdom Metazoa; phylum Chordata; class Actinopteri; order Galaxiiformes; family Galaxiidae; genus Galaxias; species Galaxias olidus. The sequence goes on from JAPMUY010005855.1 coordinate 103,896, forward strand.
TCCTGTGCTTCCAGGTCCTGACTGGGCAATGCATCCAGTAGTCTACCTTTGATACCTATACACCTTCTGAAGGTGTCTAATTGAAACCCTGAAGAAAAACATTGAATTGTAATTTCTGACTAGTTGTTGAACCTGTTTTGCAAATGACAGTAAGTGACTAGATGGCCAGTAAATACCAAGCGCAGAGTAGCCTGATGTGTCCTTTCCAGGAATCTCAGTTTCCTCAGATGACAAAAATTTGTCGGAGAGATCGGTGACAACAGATTGCTGAGTCGGCCTAATTGGGTGTCACATAGGAGATACAAATACATTTGACTCAGTAATTATGCCTGTATAGGCCTGTACTTTCACCTAAAGCATTAGTTAAAAGCTAGTGTAATGTGTCAAATGGTAATCTGTAATGAAATCTTACACCCTAAAGCAAGGGTCGCCCTGAAGCAGCTGCATCTGTATTCCCACCTGCACATAGATTGTTGACAGATTTCATGTCACACAGTTCAGCCAGGAAACAACGTTAGATGTCATGTCTTCTGGTGGTTTATTATAGAGCTCTTCACCTCTCACCTTGAGAATAGAATTATCAAGCTTGTAATCCTTCATATATCCTTCTAGGATGCAGTTCTTTGTTTTATAACCAGAACCCGCTAGCTCTGACAGGTTCAAGTCAACATAACCCACCTGGAAAACAATAAGACATGACCAAAAAAAAGAGAAGACATAAACGCAGCTAGGGATAATTGGTCAAAATTCTGCTTAATGCATATTATGTGTTATGCATACTTATTTATTCAAAATCATTATACTAATGTGTACAACTTTATCACAACTTCCCCTCATAGCTCTTTGACTGAAATTAATTACTAACTGTAAGCATTTTTTTATTTCCAACATACCTTTTTGAAAGACTTTCCTCCCTTTCTATCCTGTATGGGGGGAATATACAGTATGTATTAAAACCTTTATGGAACTACTCTTATATCAATATTATACAATACCATAATTTAAATGTAATCCATTGATATTGAGGCATTACAACATACTAATACAATGGTTTAATACCCTTCCTGTTAGATCACAGAGCTCCCCTGAAAAGCACACCTTGTTTCATATATCTGTATAAATAAGCTAACAATTAAAATGATGAATAAAGATTTCAAATGCTTTAACACACCTGTTACAGAATAATAAAATTGAAATAAATTAGTAATTGGAGCATTTGAGTGAAGAGGTTTCTTTATTTTACAGACTACTCAATGCAGTGAAATAGGGAACTATCAGATTCTTGCCACGTGTACGTTGACCAATGTAAAGATTTTACTCTGACCACAAATGAGAAGGGCCTGCTGACCTTGCGGACTGACAATCTGCATATGCAGCTCTCCAGGATCCCAGTTGAGCTATTGACGGCAACTTTGCATTCAAACTCAAATGTTTTACCCCATTGAACTGCATTGTTCAACACTTCAGACCTGTCGATTACATGAACAAATATAAAATGTAGGCCATCTTTAAATACAATTTTAAAGTGTCATTTTTCTTCCATTATGAATTCATACCTAAAAACCCATGTTTATAATCACCTTGGAGACTCATCTGTGTAAGAACCATCATGCAAACGAACTTTGCAAAAGAGCCACCCAGTTACCCGTGGCACACTACCCAATTCATCCAAAAGCAGGGAAACAGAAAAGTTGTGAGTCCAGAAATGTTTTCCCAGCAGTCTGTGAGTTTGTAAGATATTTACCAACCTCCTACCAACCTCCATCCTCTCTTTCTCTGCAGACCGTCCCACACAACATACATTAACATAGTTTATTCATGAAATAACTTGATATTGGATCTCTACACATCATGGTAAAGCATAATCTAAACATCTGTGTTGCATAAAAATGTCACAGTAAACTTCTTTGTGACATCATATACTTACTGGCAAATAAAACAATTCTAAAACTAAATTCAAACACTTTATTGAAGAACAACATACCATATACATCTGAAGGCCAGTGTAACTCATACAAAATAAATAACTATGAATGCCATCTGAGAAATCTGCTATTTTATCAGACAACAATATATTCTTTATTTACACACAAATAATCTTAGTTTACGGCCAACAACAAATGAAACACAGGCATACTCAAAGCCAAGGTGCACTTCATGGTAGTCTCAAATGTTCCAGATCCAGTCTCACCCATGACAGCCCAACTTCTTTCCCCATCGACCAAGACAGGGAACAATCCAGTTGTAACTGTCTGCGGATAGTTTATAATGCACACCATAATATCCTTAGTTCTCTTCGGCCATTTCTTTTAGTATACGCTGCTCCTTACGATTTCGCATCCGCTCTTTAAAGTCTTCCAGCTCTTTCCTCTACAAGACAGATTACTTTTTTTTAAACGCATGTTTTTATCTCTGGTATGACTATTGACTTAATTTCTTTGTTCATTGTAGGCATTAACATAATGAAAGGTGTACATTGTAAGACGCAACATACACTGCAAACTTACATGGTGTCTCTCATCAGGTGGGAAGATCTCTCTCTACATAACAGCAAATAAAGCAAGAACATTATTGTTTAGTCAATGACAGAACACAGTAAAACTAATTATGTGCTAAACATAAATGCAGAAATAGCTGGACGACCAATACGACATCACAACAAACCTTTCTCTTTACTATGTATTCTTCGAAGTATTCAGCTTGGTTTGAGATCCAGAACATGGTGACAGGAAAAGACAAATAAAGCATCATCTGTTCAACAAAAAAATCCAAGACGTACATAATCAGAGGACGGTTTGATACGTAACGTTAGCTTTGAAGCTAGCTAAAATAGCAAGTCAACAAGCTAGCAATAGTTACTTGTGCTGCAGTTGAGACATTATATTAGTCTATTACAGTATAGCTCACACACGTATAGGTTGAACCAATTGGTTTGATAAACAAAAAATACTAACTAATATAACGTGATTAACAGGTAAAATAACCACAAATCAAACTCGACTTACCCGAAACACTTCTATTTTAACACCCATGTTTCCGCCTTTGGGCCAACCTTCACTGAACTTCCGTCTCACAAAACACCAATCAACAAGAAGCGTTTAGGCGACTTTCGTGTTGCCAGATTGGTATGGACAAAATCCAGATCGATTTGGTGGACAAATGATCACTTCAGTTTAGTGGCACGACCTAATTTTTTTTATTTAAGATTTAGGTTATTTGAATGGTTTTTACCATATCACAATGCTATCAGACACAACCTACGTTATAAGATTATGTTTGTCATATTTCAATACCGCAATTTAACCACTAAGTGTCGCTGTACATTACTATTGATTAATTAATACAGGGTACACAATTATGAACAAATTATACAAATGTGTTTAGATCCTGTAGCCGTATCTGATAATGCACCCCTATGACCTAATAACAGGGTAGTAAAGCCAATAAACATCTACAACGATGGCATTATTCGAGCATAAATAATACATAAGCACACTCAATGACATGTTTTTGGTTAACAGTATTTTTTTGTCTTTATTATTGTTACGATTTTAAACTTTAAGTAGAATGTTTAAGCTTGCACTCGCCGCTTCTAAAGTCCTTACGTTCTTTACGCTTGTGACGTCACTGACAACGAGATTTGTTTGTTCTGGGTCCTTGGACAGAAAGATCCCGCGCACCCTGACAACCGATTAAACCGAGGTAAATGTTGTTGTTTCAAACATTTTTGTATTTTCACATGATAACTCATACAGTATGTTTAAAACTGTATAAGTGTTAGTTCATGTCTGGTCGCTCAATTGTTGTTGGTACGCCATGACATGTCTTGTGTGCGGGGCTAACAGAAATGTACGGTTCTGAGACTGTGTATAGGCTATTCGATTGGCGGCCTTCTACCTTTTAGGATTGTAATTCAGCTACCGCTTCAATCGATTCCTAGCCAATATTACTAGCAACCGTGTACGTTAAATCCACATTTAAGACCGTCTTCACAGATACACAGAAATGTCTGGTCGGAACAACCTAAGCACAAAAAGATAGCTGTAGTGGTCTGCTCAGCTAGCGAGCTACTGCTGTCTGTCCTGTTAGTTAAGCTAGTTGGCCTTTTGGAATGGTGGTGATGATGACGTAGAGGTGATGGCGCATACTCAGTCAGGCTCAGTCTATTTGCTGGAAAAGAAATATATACTACACTACACAGTTTATGACGTTGGCTTAAGAATGTCCTTAGCCTGAAAATAATTCACTGCAACTATGGACACGCATGAGGAGCTATTGCTATAATCATTAAAATTGAGTGTATAAACGTAGGATAGGGTTTATATACAAATTCCATTGAAAATGCTCCCTCCATTTCCAGTGAGATTCCGGACCCTGCATCGATGGGATAAACTCTTGGCAAATGCCTATCAACCGTAGCGCTATTTTCTTTAAACTGTTACTTTTTTGGTGTAACCGCTATTTGCTTGACTAAACATGTAAAGTGCTTTCTTCAGTGTGCCTGCGTGCTTCACTACACGTAGCCTTCTTTTGCCATCCCTTTGTCAGCCACTTGGCTAGTATAACCGTAAACGGCGTAGGATTAACGCTAGTTCAGAATGAGAAAATGTGTTCATGTTTAAAGAGTACTAATTAGATATAAGAATGGCATATTGTCATTTATTGTACTGTTATTATACCAATAACTAGAATGTCAGTTATGTGTGTTATGCCAGTTTAACAGCAGTGTCAGTGTGGTAAGTATGTCAATGCCCTATCAATAGTGTACCAAGCTATGCTTAAATACTGAACAAGATTTTAAGTAGTACCAGGGCCAAGTGAGATGCTGAATTCAGGGAAACCACATGATATTAGGAAAAATAATAAGACTGACTAGAGTCTGCGTTTTCAGTAGTAATCCAGCTTCATGCATGTTTATCCCAAATAGGTCTGGGCTGCATCTTAATCAAATTTTTTGCAGCCTTGTTTTGGTCACATAAACTTACTGGTTTATTTGAGAATATATTCAACCTAACGTGTTGATTTTGAAAATACATAAAGTTTCTATTTATTTATTTATCTCTGTTGATTATCATCATGGAAACAATGTTTCCTTAAAAATCATTCACTCTTCTTTCTGGTTTAGTTACCATGGTAACTCCATCCTTGGCCTACTTGTAAATGACCTCTGAAATAAAGAAGAATGGCTGGACAGAGAGGAAACTGTAGAGCACATATTATTGAATAAGAAACTAAAATGTTTTACCATTTTTATTTGCAATTATTTGTCATTAGTATGATAATTGTTAATGCTTTGCCCCCCGGATGTTTTTTCATTTTTACTCAATCCAACAGTCCAAGCGAATATATTGTGAGCATTATCTTTTGTAGTATGTTTCAAGCAGACCTAAACTGTGTTAGTGTAGATCAATAGTTTTCGTTTAGTTTTTGACCATCCTCTCTCCTCTCTCACCCAGGTGTGGACGGTTTTCTGCTAGCTGGGACGTGTCTCTGGAGCAGGTGACACCAATTCCTCTGTTACATGAGACAATGACACACCCTTTCATGTGAGGGAATCCACACGCAAAGGCATAGTACATGTAAGTCTATTTTTCTCAGACTCAAGCCCTTGACCCTTGTTAGTCACGTGGGCTCTTTCAAGTGTTTAGACCAATTAGAATGATGTTTCACGCTCTTCAAAATACTGAAGTTGCACTGTTAGTGCCAAATGTTTACGTTTATCACTCGATCACTACATTTTAAGCGAGAGATAAATGGCTAAAATAGGCTAGATTGTTCATAAGACTAACTTGCAAAAAAGCATTAGACCAACTATTGCTATCACACTTTTTTTTGTATTTCACATTGTAACAGTACATCAGAAGTTTTGTTTTATGTTTTGATGGACCATTAAATCCTAAATTTAAGATACACTGTCTAAGACATCACACTGATGTTTCTCTCACCAATAAAAGGTTCCCTTTTCCTAACAATTATAGCCAAATTTAAAATGCAAAACAAGTATTAGACCATAACAATAGTTGGTCTAAGGCTTTTTGCGTGTTAGTGTTATGAACAATATGGCTTACTTTATTAATTTGTCTCTCGGTTAATGTGTAGCAATCAAGTTTTCAATGCATTGTGAAATGAAAACATTTGGCGCTTACATAAAAGTCCCGATTCAATGGAACAGTAGAGGAATGCTTTACAGCTATTACAAAAAAAGTTTTGTCAGGTATTTTTTTTGTTTATAAAAAATACAAAGTCTGCGAGTTTCACATATAAGACCTGCAATCATACAAGAAATAGAGGTCAAATTTTATAATGAGAGCTAATGAGTCAAGTAACATTAGTTATTGACTATTCCAGCCACTTCAGCCTCCCTACTTTAACATCATTTAACATCTAACGTCAGAAGCCATTTATTTTACCGCTTAATCTTATGCTGGTGTTGTGTACTAGCAAAACGTTTTTTAATCTGACAATAAGACCACCCTAGTATATAGAAACCCTGTATTGATGTCAGAGACACATATTGAGGGTAGGTTCTACTTTAAAAGGTATTGGTATTTACTTACAACTTACTTATAACACAGTTGTCACAGCTGACAGCTGTGTGGGGGCGTGGTGTTCTGTCTGGGTGTGGAATGCAGGTTGTGCATGTTTTATGAATGCTTTTTATTTAGTTTACCGAGTTCATACTTCCAAGTATCAAAAGGGCTGCCCGACGATGTATGTTCTTGTTTCGGTAACCCCAAAATGTCACCTGCTTTATTGGTCGTTTTTTTTTATAAACTAGTTGGCCTACTCTCTCTCGCTCGCACACACACGCACACACACAGGATACCGGCAGCTTGCCTTTCCCCTCTCCTCCACTCAGGATCCCTGTTGGGTTTGGCTGCTGCGATGCCCAGATGATTAATGGGCTCTGAAGTCTGAAGGCGCTTCCTGGCCCAGGCTCATCTCCCAGTGTGCCGCTGCGCCTCCCTCTGACCCAACTCCCCCACCCCCTCCAGATACGACACTCCCCTACAACTCTCCTTCCCTGTCTCTGTAGCCCCCCCTCCTCCTCCTTTCCCAACCTGGCAAGGGCCGTCATCTTAGCCTCTCCTTAAGCGCTGTAGGTCTGCAGTCTTGTCTCTACGGCAGCTGCTGTGTTGTCCTCGGGGGTGGGGAGGGACAGAGGGAGAGGTAGGGGTACATATGGTACGTCGTGATGGCTAGGACAGTGTCTGTGTGTCTGGACGGACGTGCAGAAGGGCTCCTCCTGGCTCCGCCTCTGAAATCGGATAAGGCCCGTGGAGAGGAGAGCGTAAGCCACACGTCAGAACACTTTGCCTGTTTCCGATCTCCTTGCCGATGATGCCTGACCGCTCTGTTAAGTGGGTCCAGTAATTGAATAGGCACTGTGCACTCTGTAGATTTTGGGGCCTCTGTGTGTGTGCGCGTGCGCGCGCGTCGGTCTATTGACTGAAGGGGTTACTCGAGGTAAAAGGTCAACGGTTTGGTCGCCCTCAGGCAGCCCCGGCCTTTTATGATAAGTGAGACGCATGGCACGGAAGGCAATTTTGATTGACTCTATCGTTTGACCAACATCAATTCTGTTTCATGAGCCGAAACATGTTGGAAGTAACCCGTCACGCTGTCCCCAGCAGGTCTCTCGTGACCAGACTGTCCAGGGCCTTTCTTTGTTATTGTACGGCGTGAGGCTGAGCTGGCGTTTTTGTAGTAGTGTTTCTGTCTCGAGCAGGGTGACGTGGAGGGTTAGACGGGGCTAGTGTTACAGGCAGAGGTGTGTGACCGGCTGTATTCCTCACATCTGCTCGCCGACATTCTACCCAGAAGCGTTAGCTCAGGTCGGATTCCACACTTTGCACGGGCCAGGCATGAGCTTGTTGGCCGAGCCAGTGGGCTGCCATTCCCTTACTCTCCCCACTGACTCGCGAGGAAATGTTTGCATTTTTCAGCTCCGTTCCACGATTGCAAGCCACATGCGAGGGTTGCGGGACACATTTCTCAAGTACTACACCTGCGTCGAATTATTGATGCAGCCCCTCCTTCTCGTTCTCTCTCCCCCGTCAGTATTTAACAACAGACACAGTATGTGTTCGGAGGTTTCTCCTCTCACATCAGTTGATATCATGAATTATAGCAGGCGGCTTTCGCCCACAACACGATAGGTGGTCTCTTTCCTTTTCTCCCTGCCTTTCTAACTCTGAACTTTTCTTTCTATCTCTCAACTCTTTTTTTTTTTTTTCTCCTCTACCGCTTTTATGTGGTGGTTGTGTTTCGTCGAGGGCACCTGATTAGTGGAATGAGTAATTATGACATGCGTTGACTCTGCAGACAGATGGTGGGCTGCTTTTAAAGGGGAAAGAGAACAGTTTGGGCCATGAGCAGGCCATGTGTGCCCGCACACCTCCTTTTATATTGGTCTATATATCTCACTACGGAGACTTTCTCGCTGTGCTTTTATTTGCTAATCCAATTAGGTTTTATGGCGCTTACACGTGTTTAGCCAATACCAAGAAGGGGTTATGTTTAAGTTGGCTCTGTGCTGCCGGTGTGTTTTTAATATCACGGAGCATATCTCAGGTCCCCCCGTAATTGAGACTGTGGTCCCTGCTGCTCTGTGTTCACAAAAGCCTGTCGGGCTGCTTTGGCACTGGCGTGGTCTGAATACGTGTTTGAATGTGCGTACGGCGCGCGCGGAGAAAAGGACGATTGGAAAGGGAGTCTTTAGGTTTTGTGGGGGAGGCATATAAACACTATCGGTCTGAGGAAAGAAGAGGGAGTGGGGGTGGGGCAGGGCATGCAGGGTGAAACGGAGGGAGGAGGAGGAGGAGGAGGAGGAGGTGGGGTGCCAAAGGTGTGTGTGTGTGTGTGAGTGAGAGAGAGAGAGAGAGCGCGAGAGAGAGAGAGAGAGAGAGGGGGGTGAGGGAGCCACAGCTATTGATGGGGAATGAAAAGGGGAGGGGTGGAGAGCGTGAGCAAGGGAGGGAAGGAGGGAGGGGTGTGAGTGTGGGCTGAGACTACGCTGAATGAGGAAGCAGCAGAGCCATTTTCACTGTTGAGTAACTACACGCTGCTCCGTCCGCGTTGAGAGAGAGCGAGAACGAGAGAAAGAAACTGTTCCGCCTGGATATTAAGCGGAGCCTTCTCTCTTTTTTTTTCCCCCCCCTTCCTCTTGTTCCTCTTCCCCGTCTCTGCTGCCGCTGCTGTCCGTATGGGTAGGGGGAGGCCCGGGGAGGAGGACACACAATGGAACGAAGAGCCTGTGGCAACTGGGCCGTTGTGCTGCTGAGAGGGGGAGGGGGAAGAGAGACGACCGGCACCCACAGTTAACACAGCCTGCCGGCTGCAGGCCTCCGCTGCCTCTCCTCTTCCAGCTGAAACCGCTCTGCTCCCAAGGCTTCTTGCTGGGGACTTTTTTTTTGGGGGGGTTTTTGTTCTGGAATAACTGCCATTTTCTGGACTGGGTTATGTGCTATTGTGGGTGGCCCTCCTGCTGGATTTAGGGAGGCATATCCGAACTCGGACCTCGAGAATCCAGCTCCCCGAAGCCTCCTGTGTTTTGGTTCAAAGGAGAAAGGGGACCATATTGCCTTTGTTTTTATACTTTCTTTTCGTAGTTTTGATTTCTAGTTTGAGGGGATCATAAATGGATTACAAGATGCATGCCAAGTCAAATGATTTGCTGGATTTTCAGAAACTAGATGCCCTCTTGGAAAAAATTGCACATTATTCTGTCTCTGTGAAAAGGTAATGCTATGCTACAGTGAATACTCTCTTGTGTAGGTTTCATTAATGGAATAGTTAAGTCATTATGACTGAACATGACCAGACAATAGTCACTTTTTTATAAACAATCAAAAGGACCTAAGCTCAAGGAAAATACATTTTTTTATGGCAGTTTTAAAACATGTTAGTTTTTGGTTTCAAAATATCTCTTCACTATTATTGTATTGATCCTTGAACAATTACCTTTACTGTAAAAAGCCCTTAAAATCTACGATTTCTAAGGGTTGCAATGTGAAGCAGTATTTGTAAGACCTGAGTAACTCGCCTCCTGGTGAGACGAGTGTGTGTAGGGGGAAGGGGGACTCCAAAGGGGGAAAGAAGGGGGTGGTAGATATTTGTTGTGGCAGCAAGCTGGGATTGGGAAACCTTATTCCTGGCAGTGAGGGTTTGGTTCCCTAGCTGAAAGCTTAGCCTGGTGGAGTGTGTGTGTGTGTGTGTGTGTGTGTGTGTGTGTGTGTGTGTGTGTGTGTGTGTGTGTGTGTGTGTGTGTGTGTGTGTGTGTGTGTGTGTGTGTGTGTGTGTGTGTGTGTGTGTGTGTGTGTGTGTGTGTGTGTGTGTGTGTGTGTGTGTGTGTGTGTGTGTGTGTGTTTCCTGTATCTGGTCTTGTGAGTCATGATTCGTCTACGCAAGTCAGCGGTGATGTCACCGGCGATGCCTTGCAGTCACGCTGGTGTGGGACGGAATGGAAAAGAGAGAGCCTCTGAAGCTGCGAGCAGCCGGTGCCTGTGGAGCCGACCCTTGTCCCCGCCACCCGACCACAGTTCACGTTGTGGTCGATATGTTTGTACGTGTCCGAATATCGCAATAGCCCAGAGTGCTGCGGTGGGTGTTCCACAGAGGGCTGGGTGGACCCGACGGGACATCGGACACCAGCGTTTCGGTGCGTTTTTTTCACCCAGTCATGCTGAGAGGGCAGGGCTCTTCAGAGATCCGTGACCTCGTAACCTCGCTGTGTCGCGATCCCACACCGCTCATGAAAGGTCCAGGACCTTGCATAGTCATGTCTTTCCTTGCCTTGGCTCCCCGTGCCGTGTTTGACCGGCCTTGTAGGCGTGAGCACGCGATGTGGCTGGTAATAAGAGGACGTCTTGGCAGTGTCGCCGACGGTCACTGTGTTGCGTCCACTGTCACAGGACGTGTGCGTCCCTCACCGACGTTGCCGTTTCATTGTTTCCTGAAGACCACTCCAAACGGATTGTAGCGATGAGTTCGGAGGTTTCCCTGTTCCTATTCGTTAGACCAGAGCTTGTTATGCTATGACATGCATGTCACGTGATGCCGTGGATGAAGCATGCATTTTTGTTTCGTGTAGGTTGGCTAGTCCATATGACAGACAGGGAAACATAACAAAAGCAAGTCTGCAGTGCGCCTACTGGGAGAAGAGCAGGCTGTTTGAAAGGGGAGAAGGAAGGATAGATGGGACATATTAGTGGTAGGGTACTGGGCCTTTTTGTGGTAGCTAGCATTGTTAATTATTTATTCATTTGCTCTCAGGCAAAAAACAACAGACCCTCTGCTGGACTCTTACCAGGTGCCTCTAGTGCATATCAGTGGGCTTGGTTTTCTCTGGAACCCTCCCACGCCACATGAATGATTAATAGTGGACTTTCCTAAGGGATTCAGGCATTTTGTCGTACTATTTTCCCTTCCTCCCCTTCCTATAGAGCAGCCATAGTGGGGCTGTATGGAACCAGATTTCCTGGTACGACCTGGCCTCTCTGTAACCGGAGACCACTTCCTCCCCTCCAAACATTCCACAGCCGCCTGCCATGATCTATGTCCCGGTCGAAGGTCAACTCTTATTCCAGAGCAGCCAGGGCTGTAGGACATGCAGCGGCGAGGGGGGGGGGGCTCTTTGATTCTACTCTGCCAGAACCTTCCAGTGTGGTGTTCTGCGGTCGCCAAAAGGTTGTGTGTATGTTTGAACGCGTTGGTAAACAACTCACGTCCATGTAGGCCAAGTTGTCACAACAAGTGAATGCGGGGAAGGCACGGCTCCTCGCTTCAATAATAGATGTCGTCGGTGGTATCTATCCTCCCGAAAGACCGGCAGATACGGGGATGCTCCAGTTTCCGTTACCCGGCCCGTTTACCCCCGGCCTGATTGGATTATCTTTTCGTGTTGATAGGCCCATTGTTCCTCTGAGGACTGGGGATCACAGGGAAGTGAAACCAGCATAAAGCATGTGTCACGGTGTGAAAGCGGGCGGATGGGCTCGGCCTGTTGTTATGACGAGGTTAGCCTTAGCAGCATTTTGTCACCCGTGTTCAGGCGGCGTTTCAGATCCCGATATCAAACCCAGGTGGTGAGGAAATATTTGGCTGCGGTAAGCTGATCCTGTTTGTCTTGTCAGGTTGTTACAATGTTAATGGTTAGGTTCGGAGTTTCTTTACAGATCGGGCTTAATCAGAATACAGAGCAATTTCGGAAAATGGCATTTGCATCTCTAGGAAGTAGCGAGTTTTGTTTTGTTCTAAGCTAATGGAATGCAACTCGCCTACAACCAGATAGGCTAGTCTATTGTGGTTTCCACTTTGCTTTATTCGCCCCGGGTCTATTGATGTTACCCGGATGCCAGACCAAATGTACTTTACTTCAGGCTCATTACAGTCTTGAAAATGGAACAGCTTGCATCTGTTGTTGTTGCACTCAGAGGAAGTTTAATTACTCTTGTCATGGCTACACCACCTTTTACGTCAACTACTGTCACTGGGAGTGTATGTATGTGTGTGTGGTAACTAGCTGTAGTTGACCATCTGGTGTGTGTGTGTGTGTGTGTGTGTGTGCGCGTGTGCGTGGCGTGGTGTGTGTGGAGCTCCTCCTTTCCTAAACACTGTAGCCCAGCTGGAGCCGGCTCCTGTTGTGGCTAACAGCTTCTGGCTGCTCCCTGCAGATGTAGGTTTTCGAGGCCCCCTCCTTGCCAGCCCCCGAGCTGCCTGTCTGTCTGGGATGTGTGGCTAGCTGCTTCTCCTGCCCGGTGCCCATCTGCACGCCCCCACCTCTGCCTGCCTGTGGGAGGTGTTGCCGTCTCAGGTCTGGCTAGCTCCCGGTGTCTTTGTGTCCCCATTGACTCTGTGTTTGTGTGCGTGTGTGTGTGTGTGCTTGTGTGTGTTTCAGTTTGAATTGACCAGACCACACACATCCACCTCTCTGTGCCAGGAAACCCCAAACCCCCCTCCCTCTCTTCTCGATGTGTTAGAGCAGTTCTTGGCACAAACAAACGCCTACAACCATGTCCACAAAACTGTCCCTGCTCCCCTTCAAAACAACCTGCGTTTATCTTATTGCTCGAGAAAGGTCACCACCAGATTTTCCTTTCATTATGATTTTTTTTGATCACCGACTGTTGATTTTGCTCTTTGTATTATCAGTCCTATTCAGAGCAGACATTTTAGCAGTGAACTGTCAGTAGTGGAGCCTTTTGTACAGCCGGTCCAGACGTACACGTGGGAGCAGAGCCTTATGGGAGGCCTATGAACGGGCCACCCGGCAGTCGAAGTCGCCACGGTCGCGCCGCGAGCCTCCCGCAGAGGCAGGGGTGGCAATCATGCGGCCTCGCTGCTAACTGCTTCCTCTTCATCAGAAGGTGACTCATCTGGAATGTGGTTAGTCACCGGCCCATGCTCTGGGTGTATTTGTGTTCGCGAGGGACCTGAAAGTCGGTTATGTGACGCGTTTCTGTTAGTGAATTCTTTTGGCACGGCCGATGGACCCTTGTGATCAGTGATTTTCCAATTGGTGAATAGGAGGACGGCCTGTTATTTTTGAGTTTTTTTTTTTACGGCTTTATTTTTAGCCCGGCATTGCTACGGCCGTGCACGGCCTTGAGCTTCAGACTCTGAGATTGCCTTTGTTCCGTCGGGAACACAGTGTACACGTGATGGAGCCCGAGGAGTGGAGAGGTAGGTGGAGGAAGTAGGCAGGTTAGAGAAGAGACGGGCCGTGGAACACTCAGTTCCCAGACAGTCGGCCGAATGACGTCCAACCCCCCCCCCCCCCCCCCCCCCCCCCCCCCCCCCCCCCGGCGCTCCCCTATCCCTAGCTCCAGCGTGCATCTCAAAACACTCCACAGTCCCATGCCCAGCACTGCAAACAGTGGAGAGGCTGTGAACCGCATCCGCCACGCCAATCCGGCAGTAATAGCGACAAACCAAAACAGCGCAGCGCTCTTGTCACGGCTTCTGAGGAATCGACAACTAATTAAGGTTTACATGGAAACATTTCGCAATTTGTGCTGAGATACGTCACAATGCTTTATTGAAAGCGAAACACTGAAATTGTGTTATTTTACTCGCACACCGTATTAAAGATCGCGGCAGCCAGAACTCTTCAACATTCAAAATACATTGTCCTAAACTGAGCTCTAAGTTGGTAAATGAGACCCAATATTAAGTAATCAATTTTAAGTAATTAGAACAGTGTTGCACTGTACCAGAATATATAGTAGGAATAGAAAGACTGGCCTATTTTTTCACACAATGTTGTGTGCATGTGCGTGTGCGCGCGTGTGCGTGTGAGTGGTTGAGAGACCCCTCAGTTTATGCTACTAAATTGTCTGGATGTCACTTAATTTCTCCTTTGCTTTTTTTTTTGCTGTATATTGGCTGTTTACATCACAATTGCATTTATTCTGGCATATAAAGTTATTAATTTAAATTAAACGTTTGCACGAGTCACCATGTCTAGCATGGTCTTGGGTAAGAAAGCCTACTCTACTACTCCATCAGTGGCATGGCGCCTCTCGGTCGTTAATCAATTGACTTGACCTTCAGTTTCTGACAGTCGGCCGCAATGATTAATGGTGATCAAAATGGGGACGTTACGTTAACCGACTCGAGGAACGGGGATGAACCCGCTGCCTTAACGATGTTAAGGGTCGGCAGTGATTAAGTTAGCGGCTGTTGTCAGTTGTAGTGCTGAGGACGAGAGAAGACGAGCTGTCAAGATGACCGTGTCCTCCCTCCCTCCTTGTCCCCGCAGAGAGCCCAGCGAGGAGTGCAATGGGATCAGTGGCGCCGTGTCAGTGGAGTCTGCACCAGGTCCGAGACTGAACTGGTGTCCTGCCAGCGGCCCCACCACCACCACCCACCCCACCCTCACCCATACCCCTGCTCCTGCCCCGGTTCTGGCTCCCGTACCCGCGCCCGCGCCCCACTCTGTCAACATGGGGGACGGCCTGGACGTAGCGCAGTTGATGGGTGGCGGCGGTGGCGGCGGCGGCGGCGGCAGCAGCAGCCAGGGGCAGCCCTCAGCCCAGCCGTCCCTGATGCTCAACCCGCCGCCCCCGGAGTACATCAACCCCACCAGGCCCAAGCGCCAGACCAACCAGCTGCAGTACCTGCTGAAGGGCGTGCTGAAGTCGCTGTGGAAGCACCAGTTCTCCTGGCCCTTCCAAGTGCCCGTGGACGCCATCAAACTCAACCTCCCGGTGAGTGTGTCATCTGCGCAGGATGCCACTGCCGGCTGGCTTTTCAATGCATGTCTCAGCATGCCGTCTGTCTGGCTTTTTGTAAACGTTCTAGCTCATAAAACTCCATGACGTGGCATTCGTCTACTGCTTATAATGAAACGTACACTTTGAATGTCCGTGTGATTTTTTTTGTTGTTGTCGATGCTTTCTGCTGGTTCACTTTTTACTCACGGACTGCCTTTTGATTTCCAGGACTATTACAAAATCATCAAGGTTCCCATGGACATGGGCACGATCAAGAAGAGACTTGAAAACAGTTACTACTGGAACGCCCAAGAATGTATTCAGGACTTTAACACCATGTTTACCAACTGCTACATCTACAACAAGGTAACGCACTGAGGCCGGGCTGTGCCGCGCATGCTACAGCTCTGTGTTCAAGATGTCACCAAGCATGTCTGTGGTCGCCGTTCACTCTGCTCTCCACTGCCTTCTGGGCTACTTGCCCAGAAATTCTTCATGATCTATCCTATGTCTCAAAGCCTCGTCCTCATTTGTTCTTGCGCGCAAAAAACCCAAAGAAACTACAACTACAAACATGCCTCGGTGTTGCAACTGATGTAACACCGCTTGCCGCCCGCTAACAGCGTTTGTCTCCCCCTGCAGCCCGGAGACGACATCGTCCTCATGGCCGAGGCCCTGGAGAAGATGTTCCTCCAGAAGATCACCGAGATGCCCCAGGAGGAGACTGAGATCACCGTCATGACGGGCAAGGTCTCTCTGTCTCTGTCTCTGTCTCTGTGTGTCTGTCACTCTCTCTCTGATTTGAGGCCTTTGCAAGTTGTAAAGGCATGGGTTCTATGTTTGAACCGAACAACGTGTAAAACTGTCCTTTGCCCCGTGGAGTTCCTCTTAACGGCGTCTCCTCGCTTTCTCTCCAAAAGGTCTGAGCATGAAGCCGGGGCCCCTCGTCGACTCTCCGTCCACGACGCCGCAGACGCGGGGCCTGTCTCACGCCTCGCCGGCCCAGCAGCAGACCAGGGGCCCGGCGCTGGGCATGCCCACGCTACCGCCGCAGCCCACCATGCACGCCCTTCCCTCCCGCGTGCCCCCGACGTTACCCAGCCACGCGCCGCAGCTCGGCGCCCCCTACTCCATGGGCCCGTCGGACAGCCTTCCCCAAGTGTCCCTCATGAACTCGGTGTACCTCCCCAGCCAGACCACCCTCCCCCCCGCGTCCATCCACAGCACTGCCCCCATTCTACAGCACCCTCTGCCCATGGCGAAAGTGAGTTTGACGTGGGGGAATATGCTGGGGAAGGCCGGGCATATTGCTCAGCATGCTCGAGAGACGCGCACCTTGAGGTGTGCCGTTCTGGGGCATCTGATCTAATCACTCATGTTCTCCTCTCCCACTCTGCTTCGCCCTGTCTCCATCCTCCCCCCTTCCCCTCACCCCTCCATCTCTCTGCCTTCTTTCCCCTCGCCCCTCCATCTCTCTGCCTACCCCCCCCCCCCCCCCCCCTCCCCCTCTGCAGCAGAGAAACCGAAACCAGAGTCAGAAAAGGAAAGCGGACACGACCACGCCCACGGCAAACGACCAGCTCAGCGAGTCCTCTCCAGCCGAGTCCAAGTCCGGCAAGACGTTACCGCGGCGAGAAAGTGGCCGTCCCGCCAAGACGATCAAGAAAGAGACTCCGGACTCTCAGCACCACCTGGGACTGGGACTGGGACTGGGACTGGGACTGGGAATGGGAATGGGAGTGGGAGTGGGGCCGGGAATGGGCCTAGGACTGGGCCTGGGCCCGGGAGTACCTGTCGGAGACCACAGCCCCAAGCAGCAGGAGCAGCTGAGCTACTGCGCCGGCCTGGTGCGGGACATGCTCTCCAAGAAGCACACGGCGTACGCCTGGCCGTTCTACAGGCCGGTGGACGTGCGCGCGCTGGGACTACACGACTACCACGACATCATCAAGCACCCCATCGACCTGAACACCATCAAGGTGGGTTGAGGGGTGCCATGCTGTTTAAACACGGGGGCCGTTACCGGGGCAACGACTGATTCTTTACGGATGCTCAGTGTCGGTGTGTGTGATTGGGTTGCAGGTCAAGCTGGAGACCAGGCAATACCGGGAGGCCCAGGAATTTGCAGCTGACGTGCGGTTAATGTTCTCCAACTGCTACAAGTATAATCCACCGGACCACGAGGTGGTGGCTATGGCCCGGAGGCTGCAGGTAGGACGCGCTGGCACTCAGCGAACAACACGTATCTTTTGGCCTAAAAGGAAATCTTCCTAGCGCTCTCTAGGTGGACCTGTCATTAGGCTACAAAGGAGTGGTTGGTGATTGCGTTTGCGCTTTCTTTCCCCAGGACGTGTTCGAGATGCGCTTCGCCAAGATGCCCGACGAGATGCCCGACGAGAAGCCGCTGGCGTCCGTGCCGGCTCCCATGCTCCACCCCGCCCCCATCAAAACCCAGTCTCCGATCAAGCCCCAGCCCGCCCTGAAACCCCAGCCGCCCATCAAGTCCCAGGCCACGGCCAAGCTCCAGCCCAGCATGGCCCGCGTGGCCTCCTCCTCGGACAGCTCCAGCGACTCCTCCTCGGAGTCCGAGTCCTCCACCGACGACTCGGAGGAGGAGAGGGCCCAGAGGCTGGCCGAGCTCCAAGAGCAGGTGAGCGACTGGAGAGCTGCGTAGTCCCTGTATCAATGACGAAGTGACGCGTGTGAGTGGACTAACCCTGTGAACGTAACCCTTTTTCCCCCCGTTTATTGGCACAGCTTAAAGCTGTCCACGAGCAGCTGGCAGCGCTGTCGCAGCCGCAAGCCAGCAAACCAAAGAGAAAGGAGAAGGACAAGAAGGAGAAGAAAAAGGAGAAGCACAAAAAGAAGGGGGGCTTGTCTGGACTGGCGGATGAGATTCAGGACGCCATGCCGGTTCTCCAGCTCCCTAAAAAGAGCAAGAACAACAGTAGCAACAAGGAGGTTCCCCCTAAGAAAACCAAGAAGCTCAGGTGGGCCACTCAACCACAACCTCTGAATTATTTAGCTGTTCGGTTTTCTAAAAGAAGATGTTTATTTATTTATTTATTGATTTTTTGCTTGTCTCCAGAAAGTGTAGCGTAAAGGTTTTAATGTACCGTAGCCCACATAATATAAATGTTTCAATCCCCCAAAAAGCCTAATAGAAGTATGTCTCTGTCCTTGTAGTAAAAAGGAGGGGCTGAAGAACAATCGTTTGTCCGCCGCTCCGCTGGCTGGGCCTCCCGCTCTGCAGGCCGTGGCCGGGCCGGAGACGGAGGACGACCTGGGCGTGGCCGGCTCCTCCGGGCCCGGGGAGAAGGGCAAGCCCATGTCCTACGAGGAGAAGAGGCAGCTGAGCCTGGACATCAACAAGCTGCCGGGGGACAAGCTGGGCCGCGTGGTGCACATCATCCAGTCGCGAGAGCCGGCGCTCAAGAACTCCAACCCGGACGAAATTGAGATCGACTTTGAGACGCTCAAGCCGTCCACGCTGCGCGAGCTGGAGCGATACGTGTCCACCTGCCTCCGGAAGAAGAAGAAGGCTCCAGGTGCCGGTTGCCCCCTATTCTTCACTCTTGAAGTTTTCATGGTGAACTGCATGCTCACCATAGAAAAGAGTTTTGTGTTTTTCTGGCCTTTATAAAGCGCAGTGTGTTGTTTGGGTGGCTTTGAGGTTCTGGAGGAACTGACCCTATGTGTGATCTTTCTCTCGTTCCCGCAGAGAAAATCTTGGAGCCCCCGAGCGCTCCCAAAAAGGCAGCGTCCTCCTCAGAGAGCAGCGGGTCCAGCTCCTCCGAGAGCGAGGACGTCGAGTCAGGTGAGACGCGCGCGCAATTGGCCAACATGGCAAAGTTACAGCGATTGGTTGTTCCCCATCCTAATAGCCGCAAACCTAATTCCCTCACCAGGAATGGCGGCCAAGCCGAAGAAGAAGGGCCACTCGGCCAAGGAAGGGAAGAAGGTCCCCCCTCACATAATGGGCCTTCCCATGCCTCATGGCGGGGCTCCCGTCCTCCAGCCCGGCCTCCTCCTCCAGCAGCAGCAGCAGCAGCAGCAGCAGCAGCACCACACGCCGTCTGCCGCCGTCTTCCTGCCGCCCACCGTCACCGCCCTGGAGTCCTCCCAGATGCTGGAGAACAGCTTTGACTCTCTGCCCCACTTCGGCCAGCCCCTCATGCACCTGCCCCACCACGCCGGCAACGCCGCCTCGCCCCCCGCCCCGCCTCACCTCAACGCCCAGCCCGCCGCCGGCCCCGTGTCCCCCGAGACCCACCCCTTCCTCAACCAGCACCCCATCCTCCAGTCCCCAGGTACGGCCCTCTTCCTGGACAACCGCTCCGTCGGGGCGTTACGCGTTCAGCCGGTCGGATTTGCCCGTCAACGATGTTTGTTAACGTTGAATTTCTCTGAATAGTTATTGATTGTCGCGTCTGTTAGTACCGTCTCTTTTCTCTTCGCAATTGTATTTTTTTCTTCTTGTTTTATTTCTCGTTTCTTTCCATGGTCTTTTGTTCTTTGGCTTGTATGTTTCTGCTTGTCTTGTGTAAAGCACATTAAATTGCCTCTGTGTATGAAATGTGCTATACAAATCACATTGATTGATTTGATTTACACCGTTTGCTAACGATGGTCTATTTTCTCCCTCCTCTTCCTCCTCTGTTCGGCCGGTAGCGCTGCACAACGCCATGCCTCAGCAGCCGTCGCGGCCCAGCCACAGGGCAGCCGCGCTGCCTTCCAAACCCCCCCTGCAGCAGCAACAACAGCAGCAGCAGCCAGCGCCCCCCCAGCAGCAGCAGCAGCAGCAGCAGCAGCAGCAGAATCAGCAGCAGCCGACACTACAGCAGCCCCAGCTCCAGCCACAGCCCACGGCCCCGCCACAGCACAGCCTGCCCGCTCACCTGCTCCACGCCGCCCAGCCCCCGCGCCAGCGGCCCCTCTCCCCGCCCACGCTCACCCCGCAGGGCCTGCTGTCCTCGCAGCCCCCCCAGATGCTGCTGGAGGACGACGAGGAGCCGGGCCCGCCCATGCCCCTCAGCCAGGTGCAGCTCTACCTGCAGCAGCTCCAGCAGGGTCGCCAGCCCCAGCAGCTCATGCACTCTCTGCAGGCCCAGGCCCAGGCCCAGGCTCACGCCCAGGTTCAAGCTCATGCTCAGGCCCAGGCCCAGGCCCAGGCCCGCCAGCTCCAACAGCAGCAGCAGCAGCAGCAGCAGCAGCAGCAGCAGCAGCAGCAGAGTAGCCAGCCTCCTCTCCTGCAGTCGGTCCAGGTCCAGTCTCAGCTGGCGTCCCCTCAGCTCCCGGTCCAGCCTCAGGCCCATCTGGCTCCCTCCCACCAGCCCCAGCAGATGGCCCCTCACCAGGGCCGCCACTTGCAGCACGCACAGCAGCAGATGGGCTACCCTCCGCAGGGCCCCGGTCCCCTAGCTCAGGGCCAGCCCACGCAACACAAGGTCCCCACGTCTACCATCAAAGCACAGCAGGTTATCCAGCAGCAGCAGCAGCAGCAGCAGCAGCAGCAACAGAGGCCACAGCTCCCCTCTCCCCGACAGATCAAGGTCGACCCCTACAACACAGGTGAGTCCTAAGTCTGCTCACAGTATTATGGTCTGCGGTATTATTTTCAATAAGGATACACTGTGCTTTTGATATCTGGCGAACTCTAAACAAGTCCCTCTCCCCTCTGGTCTGACAGGCCACCTGAGGGACAACCCCTCTCCTCTCATGATGCATTCCCCTCAACTACCCCAGTACCCCACCGTGGCACACCATTCTCCTCCACACAACATGCAGCCCAAAAAGGTGAGTGTGAGTGTGAGTGTGAGTGTGAGTGTGAGTGTGAGTGTGAGTGTGAGTGTGAGTGTGAGTGTGAGTGTGAGTGTGAGTGTGTGTGAGTGTGTGTGTGTGTGTGTGTGTGTGAGTGTGTTCACGCACAGGCTCTACAGTCAGTCTACTGAACGCTCGAGCGTCCATATTAACCCGTGCCTCCGCACCCTTTGCGGTGCGTGCAGAAACAGCGGGCGCCCTCGAGCCACGCCGCCGCAAAGGAGGAGAAGCTGCCCCCTTCCCCGGCGATGAGAGGAGAGCCCTTCAACCCCGCCATGAGGCCCGACCACCACAAACACGCCGACAACAAGCCCTCCTCCCTGCCCGCTCCCGGCCAGCTAAGTGAGTACCGGGGGGGCCGCGCGTACCTCTCTGCTTCTCATAGACCCCACGCTTATGAGACCCAGAGTCCCAGCGCTGTGCTCTAAAGACGCCCCTTTTTTGTCCCCGTGTGTCCCAGATGTGAAGTCCATGGACAGCTCCAGGCCGGTCATCCGCTCCGCCGAGTCCGGCGTCGTTCCCTCCTCCATGCAGGACAAGGACAAGTTCAAGCAGGAGTCAAAAATGTCCGCGGCCCCGAAGAAGGTGCAGGTTGGTGGAACGGTACTCCTGTGTTGATTTATTTCTGCTCGGTCCAGACAAGACCAGAGGCTCCTTGTACGCAGAGCAACAACTCTTTGGTCTCTCCCATTCTTCTCTCCTTCCTCCGCTGCAATTCTCAGGACGTGAAGCTGAAGAACATGGGCTCGTGGGCCAGCCTGGCCCAGAAGTCCACGTCGGCCCCCTCGTCGGCGGTCAAGTCGTCGAGCGACAGCTTCGAGCAGTTCCGCCGCGCCGCCCGGGAGAAGGAGGAGCGGGAGAAGGCGCTGAAGGCCCAGGCCGAGCAGGCGGAGAAGGACCGGCAGCGGCGAGAGCAGGAGAAGCTGCGGTGAGCCCGCCACACGGAGAGACGGAGAGACGGGAGACGCCTAGAAAAACAACACCACGCGGCATTGTTACCTTGAGCCTCTGCGGTTTGTGTGACCGTCTGTGTGTGTTGTCCTCCCCAAGGGGCCGAGATGAGGAGGACGTGATGGAGCAGCCCAGGAGGGTGCACGAGGAGCAGCCCAGGAGGCGACTGGAGCAGCAGCAGCAGCAGCAGCAGCAGCAGCAGCAGCACATCCAGGCCCCGCAGCAGCAGCAGCAGCAGAGAGAGAGGGAGAGGGAGAGGGATAGGGAGCCCCCTCAGCGGGAACCCCCTCAGCGGGAACCCCAGCCCGCCCCGGTCCAGCATCCTCCCCAGGCACCCACGCCCCCTCAGCCCGCCGCGCAGAGCGCCCCGGACCAGCAGAGGGAGCTAGCGCGTCGCCGAGAACAGGAGCGGAGGAGGAGAGAGGCGGTACGAGAATTCTTCTACTGACTCGGTTGATTGAAGGCAGTGTATTTGTTGTGGTTGTGGTTTTTGTTGATCTGTTGTGGGTTTTGGTTGCGGTTCTGCTTTATCACGCCCATCTGATTCAGTTATTTCTTTGTCATTGCAGATGGCGGCAACCATTGACATGAATTTCCAAAGTGATTTGATGGCTATCTTTGAGGAGAACCTCTTCTGATTGGACAACAACTCAACTGCAAAAATAAAAACCACAAGAAACAAGGTGAACTTCTTTTTGGAGTTTAGAAGGAGAAGAAACCTGATTGGATGTGACGAGGTCCTCAGAGACTGACCTGAGTGGTTGGACTGGCCCTTACTGTGGAGGAAGGCCAGGGGAACAAGCATGCAGAAAGGCAGGCAGGCAGGCAGGCAGGCAGTGTTTGTGCTTCTGGACTAAAGGACCCTTGTACCAGGGAGCCTCTGACAGTGTCCCGTGAATTCAACATTGTTAGCCTGCCTCCATCAAATGAAAAGAGACTCCGGGGTCCCCTAACGGAGCAACGGAGAACAATAATTGTAAATGGAAAGACGTCACGACAACGATAGAATGCTCTGATAATGTACTGACGGACTGAAGGGGGAGAGGGTGGGAAACTGCCAGATGACTGGGGTGGACAGAGGATAAAAAAAGACTGGTCTTTTTTTTCTTTCTTTTTTTTTATGTGTTCGCTAAAAACACATGAAACGGAATGGGGGAAAACGTCAATACTGTAAATGTTTTGTATATTTCTTAGCCCAGAAGGTACAACTGCCTTACTTCTCTTTCCTATTCATGCAGCCGGTATGTTTGGCGTGGTAGCCTGGGCATGAGAACAAATGAATGACTGTCAGGTGGCAATAGCCATGCTTTGGGGCGGTTAGTTTGTCTTTTTATTTTATTTTTTTTTCATTATGTAGGATCTACTGTAAAGAAGTATTTTCTAATACCACAATTACTGTTTATTTGATTTTTAGATTTTTGTTTTTTGTTTTAACTTAACTTCCTCGCCCCTATCCCCCCGTACGATACACTTCCCTATCAATGTCTATGCCAAACAACCCATCTTTTTAAGTTTTTAATTGTTAGCCCTCAATATACATACATATTTTAATGTTGTTTTTTTTTTAATACATGACACTTTCTCGCCCATCCTTTTCACCCCTCACACGACCTGTAGGTAGCGAGTAGAAAAGAAAAAGACCTAATATATGCATTATCCTTATTCCAACAAGTGTTTATCAAAGACAGAATCATTGATGTTTTCGTATTGCCTTGTCTATTCGCCTGAAACTAGAGAGGGACCTTTAGCTGCCGAGAGGAAAGTGTCCACCTGAGCTTCAGTTTGACTGATTTTAAAGTTGACTGATGTCATTATGTGTGTTACACCCAGAGGTGAACATTTCATTTGGCTCACTACTGCACAGATTACCTTGAAGTAATCACCTTCATGGTAATTTCTTGAATTGGCCTGGATCTTGCAGTGCTCTGATCAAAGTCTAATATTTGATCCAGTAGTTATTTGCATAGTGGGTTTGTCCTACTCAAAGTTGGCTCAATGAAGGTAATGGGACAACCTCTCAAAAACTTATTTTGGCTCTTGCAGGAGATCCTTCCAGACGTTTGGTGTCTAATATAATGCAAAGGGCAGAGATCAAAAATAACTCTCAACTAGTCTTATTAAGTTGTCTAATTCACAGAATGTTTTCCAAGCTAGCAGAAGACACTTTGTTGACAGTACAATTATGGAGAGAAAAAAAATTATGAAACAGAAAACATTTATAAAAAGAAAAAAACAATTATGACTTATTTCATTGTTCTTGTTCAATTATAGTGGATGTGAGTTCTAATTCTTTGATTGAGCAGGGATGGGGGGGGGGGGCAAGGGCTTCTTGTCGCCTCCTCTAGTCTTCTCATGGTGTTTTCTACAGTGCCTGTATTGTATTGCGATTCTAGTTGGCTTATATTACACTTAGGGTGGGGAAGGGGTGGGCTTGATCTGGGTGGTGTAATATTTGAAAGGGAGGGAGAGTTTGTGTAAAAAGGCAAAAAAGGAAAGTCGTCATCATCTTATATTTTACCCGTTATCAATATTCAGGTTTAAATCTAGTTTTAGCTGGACTTCTATGATGAGTGTATACACTTGACAACTACTTATTAATTATTTTCAATCAGTACATTTTAGATAGACATGTTTCAGTGTTGCCACAATTTTGTGTGTGTGTTTGTGTCTGTCTGTCTGTCTGTCTGTCTGTCTGTCTGTCTGTCTGTCTGTCACGTGGGTGCCTGAGAGGATGTATGGTTTTAGTTTTTGGCGCAGGTAAGCATGTTTCCACTTGTAGAAAAGCATTCTCTTGGGGGATAAGAGTACACAATAACTCAAGATCCTGTTTTTAGGCTTACGTCACCTTTTTTTTTTTTAATGAAGTCCACCATATATTATTATGTATCATTTTATTATTTGGCTGAGTTTAAAAAGGCAATGAAAATAATGCCCGTGACCCAGTTTATTTCATCCCCACCCCCTTCACAATAACTTGGACGCATTGTGCCATGGATATGGATTGAGAATGTGCTGACTTGCAGCTCAGCAGAGAGTTTGCTTTATTCAGGTATTTTATTTTGTGTTACATTTTATGTTTTGGGGTTTTGTTTTAAACCTTCTCCTCGAATTATTGTTTTGGTATGTGAGTGGTCTATCGAGGTCTATCATTTAATCTGTTTTGATCATGAAATAAACTCATCTCTTTTATAGAAAATAAAAAATAAACTTAATCTCGTATTGTGTCTTCCTATAACTTGGTACATTTGAAGATGGGGGTGCAGTTCCCTAAGATCTATGGTTGAGGCTAGTCACGTACTTTTATAGTGGAGGTGTGCATGTCTGAGACCATGCTGTACTTCAGTGTGTGTAATGGAGAATGGTCCTTATCATTTACAAATCCCCTGCCATGTAGGATGTTTGTGTGTCAATGTTATGCATGGGGCTGTGAAAGTATTTCAAGTTTAGATCAAACACAATCAGCCACCTGCCTTTATGGCTTCCCGCTTTAGAAGCGGAAGCACTAAAACACGTTTGCACTCTGATCTATAAAACAGTGCAGCTGTGCACATGCTAGATTGCTTTCATTTTAGTGATAGTTTTATTATCACAATCACCTTCAAGGTTTTATTGGCATCACAACAATGTTTGAACTTTCACTTATACCTTGTTAGATGGCCATCAGCTGATTTGTGTATGTCTCATAATTATTTTGTTCCATATTCCTTCCTCTCTTGCAGCCCTATACATCTTGCCCTGAAACACAATGTTACAATATAAGGGTCAGATTATACTGGTTGGTCATATGTCAGAATTTAAACAAGTGAATAGGCATGCACATTTCAATTGGATGAAGCACACTACATCGGTGTTCGTGCAAATATCCAACACTCCTGGGTGACCCATCAGCTAAATACTCCTGGGTCCATCTCTCCTATCATCCTGCCACCAGCATAACTCTCCGTATCTACCACCGTATTGTTCGTGCGCACTAAACTTGCTCGACTAACCACACCTGCCCTGTGGCTTTCTGACTCACTGTGCACCCAATACGAGGTCACTTCATGCTACCGTGGTGAGGTAATGGACAAGATTCTCTCACCATAATACATTATTCGTATAACTTCCAAATGATCATTCTACATTTTGGCTGCAACACAACCAATTTGTTCCACACTCATACAATGGATGTCATCGACAGTTTAAATGATTTGAGGAAGATAAGGTTGTCATGGCCCCTAGCACAGTGGTGGCCCAGTAGGGTCCATAGGGCAGGTAATAGCTTGGTTGGTGAGGGTATGGCTTACTACTTGCATTTTTGGCGCTTTAAAGAAAGTATAATTTCCAACTTCTCTAAATATTGTGTTAATAAAAAGTTTCCATTGTGCTTTCAAAGCTATGAAAACAGATTTACATACGGGTATCATACCCGTATCTAAAGTGGGTAGAAACTTGCGGCATGACAACACAATACACAGAAAGACACAAGTACAAATACAATTTTCCCCTCTTCCTAAACTGAAAAGGTGGCTTTGCAAACTTGTGTGAGACATAAAAGAGTATCATAATTACATAGTTGATCATGGTATTTTTGGTTTCGGTAGAGTATAAGTTGTAGTGAGTTAACAAGTTTTCAGGTAATGAGGAGGAAATCCTGTTTGAGTCCTGTCTAGCTTGGCTGGCAGAAGTACCTAGGCTCTAGCACGTACAGAAAATATGTAACGGTACCAGCCAATTTGACTTAGACATTAAAGACTTCTGTACACACACTATTCCAATGCAGGATGCATTGACTTCTTTTTGGTCTGTCATGTTATTATTAAACCCCTTGTTTGAAAAGAAAAAAGAAAACCCATCATTTCACACCTTAAAAAGCCTACATGCATGGAAGACTTCCTAATTTCATGTTATAGTTTTTCCAAATACATACCACTGCCACAAACACTTTCCATCCTTTCTCCTAACGACAATAACACACTTTATTAAACAAATTTTATTTGGTGGCTGATGCATTCTTAGTCAAACATTGAGAGGAAAAAAATGCCACAATCAACTAAACTAGTTGACAGAAAGTGGGTAGAAAGTCTATAAAATCCATCTACAATTATCTTGTTCGCGAACCACCAGATTGGCTGTTAGCGAGAACGGCTAAAATACAGACGAAAATTATATTATAATTTCCCTCTCTCTTACACCTATTTTCCTCATTCCTATCCTGTATGCGGATTTATCCAGATGTAGAGGTGACAAAATCGGCGACAAACAAAATGGCTAGAACGATGTGCTGTAAATAAAAGCATACGTTTGTGCTTGGTTACCTTCGTCGGTTACCTTTCCATGAAAGGAGTGGTAAAGGAGGGACGTTTGTGTATGTGCGCGCGTTCATATCTGTGCATATCTGACTTCTTAATATTCACTTGGAAATCCTCTCACCAAAAAAGAAAAAACATTAAGCGATAAAAGGATAGAAAATGCAATGTTGTCTTAGTGTGTCGTCGTCAGACGTTGTTCGTGGAGGAACCGAAGGGGTGACAACGAATGGGGAAGCACTTTGGTACAAGCAAGGTGAGAAGACCGAGTCTGTTCCTCACCTCTGTCACGGGTGTCATCGCACTGAGAGGATGGGACCTTGTCAACTGCTGTTTACTTGTCCAAGGGTGGCGCTCCACAGCAAGGGACTGGTGCACAGGTCAAACAGGAAATGAACAGGCGTGGAATACTGTGACAAGTGAAGAGCTGAGACGTGCATATACACAGATAATGTACAGACATCATGATAACACGGCCATGTTAGGGAGTTTGTAGAAGTTCCTTTGGGGTGAGATCATGTCGGCTTTGAAACCAGTCGGTCCAGTCCCTCTACTCCATTCCGAGGGTTAGGGAACGTCCAGCATTTCAAATTTGGGCAAACAATGAATTCCTTTTGAAACAATTGAAGTTCAGCAGTCTAGTGAGATGTGTGTGGCGTGTTTGCGTGTTTGTTTCGTGAGCAAGTGTGTACAGCCTGGCCGTCTTAGTTCAGAGGCGGAGCGGAGAGATGGGGGGCGGGGTGGCAGAGTGGCAGTCCAACGACAGCGGGGGTAAGGGCCATGGCAGGCGGGCGGGGGAGCGGGCAGTGGAGGAGTGGGGCTCTAGTTGGAGTTTTCTGAGTGGACGCTGCCAGGCAGGCCAGGGGGAGAGGTGACCATGGTGGGGGAGGAGGGCTCCTGCCAGCTGGTTGTCTACAAACAAACACAACAGAACATGTGGACATAAGCCAGCCATATTGGAATCAGAAAACGGCACCTTTGAAACGACAAACAACACGTGACATTTTGTTTAGTTAAAAACTGATATTAAAATAGATTTGTCGCATTGTTACATTTAAACAGTTTTCATAAAATGTTTTGAAATTTTGAAAACCAAGGGGGTCGGGTGCGCTGCCAGAAAGGTGGCAGTGAAGGCAGAGGTTTTCGACGGATCGGACCCGGGTGGCAGAGGCTGGCTTTGGGGACGTGGAACGTCACCTCTCTGGGAGGGAAGGAGCCGGAGCTTGTGCGGGAGGTGGAGCGCTACCAGCTGGATCTGGTGGGGCTTACCTCTACGCACAGCCTCGGCTCTGGAACCTCACTTCTGGATAGGGGTTGGACTCTATTCTTCTCCGGAGCTCCCCAGGGTGAGAGGCGCAAGGCTGGTGTGGGGATACTCACGAGTCCCCGGCTAAGTGCCTCTATGTTGGAGTTTACCCCAGTGGACGAGAGGGTCGCCTCCCTACGCCTGCGGGTCATGGGGGGGAAAACTCTGACTGTTGTCTGTGCCTATGCACCGAACAGCAGTTCGGAGTATTCGGCCTTTTTGGAGACCCTGGATGGAGCCTTGTATTGGGCTCCTGAGGGGGACTCTGTAGTCTTGCTGGGGGACTTCAACGCACATGTGGGCAATGATGGAGACACCTGGAGAGGCGTGATTGGGAGGAACGGCCTCCCCGATCTGAACCCGAGTGGTGGCTTGTTATTGGACTTCTGTGCTAGTCATGGAATGGCCATAACGAACACCATGTTCGAACATAAGGATGCTCATAAGTGTACCTGGTACCAGAGCACCTTAGGCAGAAGGTCGATGATCGATTTTGTTATCGTATCATCGGACCTGGGGCCATATGTTTTGGACACTCGGGTGAAGAGGGGGGCAGAGCTGTCAACTGATCACCATCTGGTGGTGAGTTGGGTCAGGTGGCGGGGAAGCCTCTGGACAGACCTGGTAAGCCCAAGCGTGTAGTGCGGGTGAACTGGGAACGTCTGGAGGAGTCCCCGGTCCGGGAGGCCTTCAACTCACACCTCCGGTGGGGCTTCTCTGGCATCCCTGTGGAGGCTGGGGGCATTGAACCGGAGTGGGCGATGTTCAAAGCCTCCATTGCTAAAGCTGCGTCTGAGAGTTGTGGTCTCAAAGTCTTAGGTGCTCAAGGGGCGGTAACCCTCGAACATCCTGGTGGACACCGGTGGTCAGGGGAGCCGTCCGATTGAAGAAGGAGGCCTTCCGGGACATGCTGTCCCGGGCGACTCCGGAGGCAGTTGCAAGGTACCGACAGGCCCGAAGGACTGCAGCCTCGGCCGTGGCAGAAGCAAAGCAGCGGGTGTGGGAGGAGTTCGGAGAAACCATGGAGAAGGACTTTCGGCTGGCGCCAAAGCGGTTCTGGAAAACCATCCGACACCTCAGGAGGGGAAAGCAGGGAATCATTCAAGCTGTATACAGTAAGGATGGGACGTTGTTGACCTCAACTGACAAGGTGATTGGGAGGTGGAAGGCGCACTTTGAGGAACTCCTGAACCCGACAAACCCACCCTACATAGTAGAGACAGGGCAGGAGGATGATGGGGGATCAGCATCAATCTCCCTGGCGGAGGTCACTGAGGTAGTCAAACAACTCCACAGTGGCAAAGCCCCAGGGGTTGATGAGATCCGCCCAGAAATGCTGAAGGCTCTGGGTGTTGAGGGACTGTCATGGATGACACGTCTTATCAACATTGCGTGGAAGTCGGGGACAGTACCTAAGGAGTGGCAGACCGGGGTGGTGGTTCCCCTGTTCAAAAAGGGGGACCGGAGAGTGTGTGCCAACTACAGAGGCATCACATTACTCAGCCTCCCCGGGAAAGTATACTCCAGGGTGCTGGAAAGGAGGGTTCGACCGATAGTCGAACCTCGGATTGAGGAGGAACAATGCGGTTTCCGGCCTGGTCGTGGAACAACGGACCAGCTTTTTACCCTCGCGAGGATCTTTGAGGGGGCCTGGGAGTATGCCAATCCGGTCTACACGTGTTTTGTGGATTTGGAGAAGGCGTATGATCGGGTTCCCCGAGAGATACTGTGGGAGGTGCTGCGAGAGTATGGGGTGAGGGGGTCTCTACTCAGGGCCATCCAATCTCTGTACTCCCAAAGCGAGAGCTGTGTCCGGGTCTTCGGCAGTAAGTCGGACTCGTTTCCGGTGAGGGTTGGCCTCCTCCAAGGCTGCGCTTTGTCACCTATCCTGTTTGTGGTATTCATGGACAGGATCTCACGGCGTAGCCGCGGGGGAGGGGCTGCGGGTTGGTGGGCAGAGGATTGCATCACTGCTTTTTGCAGATGATGTGGTCCTGATGGCATCATCGGTCTGCGACCTGCAGCACTCATTGGATCGGTTCGCAGCCGAGTGTGAAGCGGCTGGGATGAGGATCAGCACCTCCAAATCTGAGGCCATGGTTCTCAGCAGGAAACCGATGGATTGTCTACTCCAGGTAGGGAATGAGTCTTTACCCCAAGTGAAGGAGTTCAAGTATCTTGGGGTCTTGTTCTCGAGTGAGGGTAAAATGGAACGAGAGATGGGCCGGAGAATTGGAGCAGCGGGTGCGGTGTTGCAGTCGCTCTATCGCACCGTTGTGACGAAGAGAGAGCTGAGCCAGAAGGCAAAGCTCTCAATCTACCGGTCTATCTTCGTTCCTACTCTCACCTATGGTCATGAAGGGTGGGTCATGACCGAAAGAACGAGATCGCGGATACAAGCGGCGGAAATTAGTTTCCTCCGGAGGGTGGCTGGCATCTCCCTTAGGGATAGGGTGAGAAGTTCAGCCATTCGTGAGGGACTCGGAGTAGAGCCGCTGCTTCTTTGCGTAGAAAGGAGCCAGTTGAGGTGGTTCGGGCATCTAGTAAGGATGCCACCTGGCCGCCTCCCTAGGGAGGTGTTCCAGGCACGTCCAGCTGGGCGGAGGCCACAGGGCAGACCTAGGACCAGGTGGAGGGATTATATCTCCACACTGGCCTGGGAACGCCTTGGAATCCCCCAGTCAGAGCTGGTTAATGTGGCCCGGGAAAGGGAAGTTTGGGATGCCCTGCTTGAACTGCTACCTCCGCGACCCGACCACGGACAAAGCGGATGACGATGATGATGATGATGTTTTGAAATTCTAGAAAAAGTCCTAGGATAACAAAGTGAATCTAAAAATCTTTACCTTCATACATTAATACCTTTGTAAAGACTAATGACAGTAGATTAAATAGATTTTACCTGACAGAATTACATACATAATTACTAAAGCTGTATTAGGGAGAAGGGGAACGGAGAGTCGGATGGGACTCACGTTGAGGCGGTGAGGGGTGTAGAGGCCACTAGCGGCCAGCTCCTCATAGCCGGCTGTCAGGTGTGTAGCACGGTGCATGGTATCCACCTGGTGAAACACAGACACGCCTTGTTCAGAACACCGCTCAACACAACAGCACCAAAACACACAACACGCCTTGGCTTCTAAATGGAATGGTACGTCACTATGGGGCAGATGGAAGAGTTTGAGCGTCCACCAACCTGTGCTGTGTCTGTGAGCTCATTGACAGCCTCTCGCGTACGGCTCTCTAGCTAGCCAGTCACCCTCAGCTCAGCACTACCAATCCATATGTCAACCCTCTATCACATAACAGTATAGGGTGCTTGCTGGCGTTTTGGTATCTTTTACACTCCCAATTTGAACTGCTTTGCTAACATCCCACTCAATAACCAAAATCTCTTTACATCCCACTCAGTCACAACACAACTAAAATTAGGGGTTTTTCTCGGGGCACACAGAAAAGAATTGCCACAGGGTACACCAAACACAAAGGGAGAACAGGTTGGGGCACTGGAAACTAGACCTAAGTAAAGGTTACATAAGGGTTAGGAGATGAAAACATGAGGGGACAGGATGGAGAGGCCTATTGAGGTAGGAAAAGTCACACCTCGTGGTCTGAAGCAGGCTTCAACAACACAAGCACACTGATCACAGCCACACTATCTATCACATTTGAAGATGGGGGTGCAGTTCCCTAAGATCTATGGTTGAGGCTAGTCACGTACTATTATAGTGGAGGTGTGCATGTCTGAGACCATGCTGTACTTCAGTGTGTGTAATGGAGAATGGTCCTTATCATTTACAAATCCCCTGCCATGTAGGATGTTTGTGTGTCAATGTTATGCATGGGGCTGTGAAAGTATTTCAAGTTTAGACCAAACACAATCAGCCACCTGCCTTTGTGGCTTCCCCCTTTAGAAGCGGAAGCACTAAAACACGTTTGCACTCTGATCTCTAAAACAGTGCAGCTGTGCACATGCTCGATTGCTTTCATTTTAGTGATAGTTTTATTATCACAATCACCTTCAAGGTTTTATTGGCATCACAACAATGTTTGAACTTTCACTTATACCTTGTTAGATGGCCATCAGCTGATTTGTGTATGTCTCATATAATTATTTTGTTCCATATTCCTTCCTCTCTCATACATCTTGCCCTGAAACACAATGTTACAATATAAGGGTCAGATTATACTGGTTGGTCATATGTCAGAATTTAAACAAGTGAATAGGCATGCACATTTCAATTGGATGAAGCACACTACATCGGTGTTCGTGGGAATATCCAACACTCCTGGGTGACCCATCAGCTAAAGACTCCTGGGTCCATCTCTCCTATCACCCAGCCACCAGCATAACTCTCCGTATCCACCACCGTATTGTTCGTGCGCACTAAACTTGCTCGACTAACCACACCTGCCCTGTGGCTTTCTGACTCACTGTGCACCCAATACGAGGTCACTTCATGCTACCGTGGTGAGGTAATGGACAAGATTCTCTCACCATAATACATTATTCGTATAACTTCCAAATGATCATTCTACATTTTGGCTGCAACACAACCAATTTGTTCCACACTCATACAATGGATGTCATCGACAGTTTAAATGATTTGAGGAAGATAAGGTTGTCATGGCCTCTAGCACGGTGGTGGCCCAGTAGGGTCCATAGGGCAGGTAATAGCTTGGTTGGTGAGGGTATGGCTTACTACTTGCATTTTTGGCGCTTTAAAGAAAGTATATTTTCCAACTTCTCTAAATATTGTGTTAATAAAAGGTTTCCATTATGCTTTCAAAGCTATGAAAACAGATTTACATACGGGTATCATACGACCCACTATATTTAAATGCTATGAAGAATTCCTCCAAACTTGCCAGAGCCAAATTGTATTGTTAAAAATGTTTACCTCCTAAATGGTTGTTTAGTCACTTCATGAAACGTGATGTTATCGACATCTATTGCACAATACACTTAGCTAAGCCGAGTTTCTTTGAGCACGAGAGAGTCCACATATATAGACGGATTTAAAGGAACATATTTTGAAATGCTTTACAACGTCATCCAACAGTCAGTCTTTTTTTTTTATATATTATTACGTTCTTTATTGGCTGGGGGCAAACAAATCACGAAGAGGGACGTGTACGCACAGCGATAATTTCTTTTTATCTTTGTGGAACTGAAAGACATACTTCTTGCTCCTCCCACTGTCTTATACCTGCGGCTCGAGAACCAAACATTCATGACCGAGTCAATAAACACTTTCGGATTCCTCACAAAGAGGAAGCTGTGATTCAATAGTGCGCGTGTGGGTGTGGAGTGAGATCGAACGGTTCGCTGTTCAAATTAGTTTAGAGACTATGCATGTTGGAAACGTTAGCAAACACTTCGTTTTTACCATAGACGGTTTTTACAATGTTTGGATGAAGATAATACAGTGGTAAGTGGTGAAATAGACTATCAATTAGTGGGTTTTACAGGCAAAACTAAATTGTACTGCTACATAAAATGGGAGACATTTGAGTTTTTCTAGGAATGTCTACTAAATGTGCATGTAGGCCTATTACAAGATTAGGTCAAACTAAAGTTCTGTTTATGTAATCAAATGATTTATGCTTTTTGAAATATTGGCAACATAGTTGAAACGCCACACTTGTTTTGCCACTTGTCTATTTGTAAGTCAATAAGTTGTATTTATTTTGTTTAAAAACTTGCTATTTATAACCAAATTTGCACACAAAACATTTTGTTTATGCCATGAGCTTCTGGCTAGGCAAACAGGCATTTATTTGCCTGATGATTTCAAAAGTACAACTGCCAAATGGTTTTGATTGTATATACCTAATACAATTTTTATATATATTTATAATCATAATTTAACAACCTACATTAATTTGCCACTTTTGTTTCTGATGTTCATTTTGTTTATCCAGCCATGGCCATGGAAAGCAGCGGTTGGAATACCTGTGACTATAGTCACAATGTTACCTTCTTCTACAGACTGGCAGGCAAGCAAATCAGAGAAGATTGGTCCACACGGGACATAGTGGTAATCGGAGTGGGACTGCCAATTTGCCTCATAGTGGTTCTTGCTAACCTGCTAGTAATGGCTGCTATTTTCATAAACCATCGTTTCCATTTCCCCATCTACTACCTATTGGGAAACATGGCGGCGGCGGATCTGTTTGCAGGCTTAGCATATGCCAATTTGATGGTGAATACAGGGCCCTGGACAAGCAGTCTGTCCAAGAGCAAGTGGTTTATCCGTAATGGCCTGATAGAGATCAGCCTGACAGCCTCTGTGGCCAACCTGCTGGCAGTGGCTGTGGAGCGCCATCAAACCATCCTCACCATGCAGCTGCACAGCCAGATGACCAAGCGACGTGTGGTGCTGCTCATCGTTTGTATCTGGGCCGTGGGGATCCTCATGGGCTTAGTGCCGGCCCTCCTCTGGAACTGCGAGTGTGACCCACAGGACTGCTCCACCATCGCCCCACTGTACAGCCGTCGCTTCCTTATCTTCTGGGCCGTTTTCAACCTGCTCACGTTCTTCATCATGGTGGCCGTGTACGCGCGCATCTTCATCTACGTGAGGCGCAAGAGCCGGCGCATGTCCCAGCACACCACGGAGATGTGGCACAGCCAGCTGGTTGTCAACCTGATGAAAACCATCTCCATGGTTCTGGGTGAGAAGTACACTGGGATGCTGCAAGGCCGGGCGAGAGCGCTGCTCAACACATTGCAACACATGTTTGGGGGACGATTATTATCGGTCGTAAATGTTATTTCTGCGTTCCCGGCCGGTTGTCACAACAACAGTGCATCACCACAACAATGTATTCACACTCGAAGGCTAACCACTTCCTTTCTGTAACTGGTTTTACAAGATCTTTGTCTGCCTTGTCTGAGTGAAATCAGTAACGCAACGGCTTCTACAAATAGGACGTAGTGTCTTGAAAAGTATTGCAAGGTTGCATGTGACATTTTGCAAGGCCAACATATGTCCATTTTACACCACATAACCTTTATTTAACGTGCAATCAGTATTAGCATGTGATGTATACAACCGTTGCCTTAGGTAAAACTACATCTTCTGCTGAGTAAATAATTTAACAGTTTTGGCTTTAAAAAGCATGGGCTCAAATAACTATTTGGTAACTTTTGAGGTCTGATACAGAAAGGTTTTCATTGTGGACTATAGTGAAGAGCAACTGTCACTTTTTCTTACAAGATTTTATACTAAACAATTGCTGCTATAGATGGTCTAAATAACTAATCATAATGAGCTTAAAACAAATTTGTAATTTTAAATGTGTTTAATGAGAACTATTAATTTCAATTGTGTTCATTGAGCCACTGCTGTGGCTATTTCTGCAGGGGCGTTCGTGATCTGTTGGACCCCAGGCTTGGTGACTCTTTTACTGGATGGGCTGTTGGGAAAAGACAGCCATGCTAACAGCTACGAGAAGTACTGCTTAGTGATTGCAGAGTGTAACTCTCTGGTCAACCCTATCATCTACTCCCTCCGAGACGAAGAGATGAGAAGGACCTTCAAGTGGATCCTGTGCTCCCTGTGCAGGAAGAGCTCTCACCACCAGGGGGAAACATCTCATTTCCACTTAGACACAAAGCAACCAGAGGTAACAACCCCATTCAACAATTTGTTTGACCAAGAGTTGCCACACAAACGTTAAGTCCAGAAACGGTTTCATTCCTTTTTCTAATGTTTGAAATTTTGATGTTTCTCGTCTACCACTTGCCGTCTTTTACTTCAGTGCTTTTTTTTTTTGTGTGTGATTGTGAGCTGATTAGGCAACCTTCATTACAGTGAAGCACAGCCTGATTCTTTATACATTTGGCAGTACTAAGTTTATGGAAAGTAACGCGGAGTGCTACATTCATGATTTGGGGCAGGTTTTCTGTGTCATTACTAAACTATCGTTATCGCAATCAAAAAATCCACACAGCCAGAAAAGGGCTCTAAGGGGTTGGCTTTTGATTTGATCACTTACATTAAAATGCTTTTAATGCAAGTGATGCAATTCTTTCAAAGTTCACCCAACAAGGATGGACCTCAGTCAATAGTTTTATTTCAAATCCAATGTTTGGGTACTACAGAGCCACATCAACAACTAAAATGTTTAAAAAAAATTTTTAATTGGTGCTCTATCTGAAGAAATGACACATTGAATGAAATAGTTCTCCAAGACACCAGGCACTGGTCTGGACCATGACATTCCTCCCCTTCTTTGATTATGTCCTTTGATCTATTAATTCCTGCCTCTGCAATGAATGTCTGCACACTGAAATTTGACTGAGAGACTTCTTACAATGTATTGAGAGTTTAAATGATTTGCTTGCCACATTAAGATGCTGTGAAATGACCAAAGCACACATGTAATATTGTCTTGACTTCTGCAAGCTTATTTTCCCCCTCTATGCACAACTTGTGTTGGCCAATGCCAGTTCAGAAATGTGTGTCTATGTCCCAACAGGAAAGTATTGGTTGTGTGATCAAGTTAGAGGACAAGACCGACTGCATGCTACAGCCTACAAGCGAGAAGCCTTTTTCTCCAGAAGTCCTATGATGGTCTCAGGGAAGCAGTAGCCTGCAGGGAATCCTCCAAACTGACTGTGGTGAAACCTCACCATCCATTGACTCTTTGGAAGACTGAATTCCTTTTACCTCGGGGTGTTAAGAGTGCAGTGTAAATAGATTGCATCTCTATGGTTGGCACACTCTGTGGGTTTGCGTCCAAACCAGCCATTTCCCTTCCATTACGAATTACGGTTTCTGTTTTGTAATAAATGTGCCACGGATCCCTGTGTATCTTCACAGTTTTTCAGTCATTCTTCTGAAATACATACAATATTTAGTATTCTGACGTTGGTATATAAAAAAATATACAATAAGATAGTGTAATCTATTTTATTATGATTAGTTATCACAATATTCTGTGCGGTTAACAATTTAAACAATATCCCAAAAACTAACACACAAAAAAATTAAAACCACACTAAATCATTTTATTAGTTTTCTAATAAGGAACACTACAACTTGTCATATTCTTCCTTTTGTTTGACTCTTTCTAGAACGTTTCTAAAGTTGAGGTATAAAAGGAGTTCATACAGACTTACAAGTCTGAAAACAGTGGGGTTTATATACAAGAGACATGTAGACACAGAGGTAGAGCGAGACAAGAGGGGAAGTACAAGGGAAAGCAACAAACGAGGGGAGATATAAAGATCCCAATAAACTGAAGTGGTCCATTGGGTACAGAGTTGATTTGGTGCTGTGGAAGTTGTGTAGGACAGAAGTCTTGGTAGACCCTTTCTTAACCATAAGAGTAATAAAACATTAAGATTGAACCGATAAAAACATGTGGATGAAAAATATTAGTGTAAAGTTAAGTCCCATAATTTAACTATTACATATTGACGTATGTAGAAACTAATGTTGGGACAGTATTTGAGTTGGGGGTAGCTAAAAGGCATGTACGAGAGACAAGATCCCTTGATCGTTTCCAAAGCACCAAACTAAAATGTATCCCAGTAAACCCCACCTTGCAACCAAGTAATGTTATAAAGACCAAAATAATAAAAAAAATTATAAAAAAAAGTTCAACCCCCGTTAAACAATAAAGGCCAAACAAACCTTGAATCTTACCAAAACATAATACAAATAAAGGTTTATAAAAAGAGAAATACTTAAACATTCCACAAACTGTACAGTGACATCCATTGCAACTGGTAAAAAAAAAAAAATATTCCAATTTGGTGAAGTGACAACGTTATTGTTAAGATATAGCCATACGAAATAAGTAATGGTAAACCAGGACTCAAATCTAGGTAATACACTAAAAGGCATAAATACTTTAATACGTTTTTTTTCTGTAACATAATACAAATGCCATATTTCCCTCTTCAGAGGTTTTAGAAATAGTTTCCACTTCTTAATCAAAATGTGTGTGTAACATTAACAATAGTTAGTAGTAGTAGTAGTTCAAATCTAAACCACCTGTTTAAATTGTGACACGCCTACTACTACCTTTTTTGGTAACAGATGGGGAAAGCCCTTGCTGATTTGACAAATGAAAGAACTCAAATAAAAGGTTGGGTTTACCAGTGGATGTTCAACGATGGAGAAGAGGAAGAGAACAACATGCCTTCCCATGGAATGGGTGCTCTCAACTGCAGACAATACAATCAAATCTTAAGCACAGGTGTGACATGACCGACCTCAATCCACCCTTTGCCCTACATATCCATAAAGAAACGCCTAAAAAGAAACTTGCGGCATGACAACACAATACACAGAAAGACACAAGTACAAATACAATTTTCCCCTCTTCCTAAACTGAAAAGGTGGCTTTGCAAACTTGTGTGAGACATAAGAGAGTATCATAATTACATAGTTGATCATGGTATTTTTGGTTTCGGTAGAGTATAAGTTGTAGTGAGTTAACAGGTTTTCAGGTAATGAGGAGGAGATCCTGTTTGAGTCCTGTCTAGCTTGGCTGGCAGAAGTACCTAGGCTCTAGCACGTACAGAAAATATGTAACAGGGTACCAGCCAATTTGACTTAGACATTAAAGACTTCTGTACACACACTATTCCAATGCAGGATGCATTGACTTCTTTTTGGTCTGTCATGTTATTATTAAACCCCTTGTTTGAAAAGAAAAAAGAAAACCCATCATTTCACACCTAAAAAGCCTACATGCATGGAAGACTTCCTAATTTCATGTTATAGTTTTTCCAAATACATACCACTGCCACAAACACTTTCCATCCTTTCTCCTAACGACAATAACACACTTTATTAAACAAATTTATTTTATTTGGTGGCTGATGCATTCTTGGTCAAACATTGAGAGGAAAGAAATGCTACAATCAACTAAACTAGTTGACAGAAAGTGGGTAGAAAGTCTATAAAACCCATCTACAATTATCTTGTTCGCGAACCACCAGATTGGCTGTTAGCGAGAACGGCTAAAATACAGACGAAAATTATATTATAATTTCCCTCTCTCTTACACCT
Source organism: Galaxias olidus (assembly GCA_026901105.3). Taxonomy (NCBI): domain Eukaryota; kingdom Metazoa; phylum Chordata; class Actinopteri; order Galaxiiformes; family Galaxiidae; genus Galaxias; species Galaxias olidus. The sequence continues at coordinate 143,509 of JAPMUY010005855.1, forward strand.
ATTTTCCTCATTCCTATCCTGTATGCGGATTTATCCAGATGTAGAGGTGACAAAATCGGCGACAGCCAAAATGGCTAGAACGATGTGCTGTAAATAAAAGCATACGTTTGTGCTTGGTTACCTTCGTCGGTTACCTTTCCATGAAAGGAGTGGTAAAGGAGGGACGTTTGTGTATGTGCGCGCGTTCATATCTGCATATCTGACTTCTTAATATTCACTTGGAAATCCTCTCACCAAAAAAGAAAAAACATTAAGCGATAAAAGGATAGAAAATGCAATGTTGTCTTAGTGTGTCGTCGTCAGAAGTTGTTTGTGGAGGAACCGAAGGGGTGACAACGAATGGGGCAGCACTTTGGTACAAGCAAGGTGAGAAGACCGAGTCTGTTCCTCACCTCTGTCACGGGTGTCATCGCACTGAGAGGAGGGGACCTTGTCAACTGCTGTCCACTTGTCCAAGGGTGGCGCTCCACAGCAAGGGACTGGTGCACAGGTCAAACAGGAAATGAACAGGCGTGGAATACTGTGACAAGTGTAGAGCTGAGACGTGCATATACACAGATAATGTACAGACATCATGATAACACGGCCATGTTAGGGAGTTTGTAGAAGTTCCTTTGGGGTGAGATCATGTCGGCTTTGAAACCAGTCGGACCAGTCCCTCTACTCCATTCCGAGGGTTAGGGAACGTCCAGCATTTCAAATTTGGGCAGACAGTGAATTCCTTTTGAAACAATTAAAGTTCAGCAGTCTAGTGAGATGTGTGTGGCGTGTTTGCGTGTTTGTTTTGTGAGCAAGTGTGTACAGCCTGGCCGTCTTAGTTCAGAGGCGGAGCGGAGAGATGGGGGGTGGGGTGGCAGAGTGGCAGTCCAACGACAGCGGGGGTAAGGGCCATGGCAGGCGGGCGGGGGAGCGGGCAGTGGAGGAGTGGGGCTCTAGTTGGAGTTTTCTGAGTGGACGCTGCCAGGCAGGCCAGGGGGAGAGGTGACCATGGTGGGGGAGGAGGGCTCCTGCCAGCTGGTTGTCTACAAACAAACACAACAGAACATGTGGACATAAGCCAGCCATATTGGAATCAGAAAACGGCACCTTTGAAATGACAAACAACACGTGACATTTTGTTTAGTTAAAAACTGATATTAAAATAGATTTTGTCGCATTGCTACATTTAAACAGTTTTCATAAAATGTTTTGAAATTCTAGAAAAAGTCCTAGTATGACAAAGTGAATCTAAAAATCTTTACCTTCATACATTAATACCTTTGTAAAGACTAATGACAGTAGATTAAATAGATTTTACCTGACAGAATTACACACATAATTACTAAAGCTGTATTAGGGAGAAGGGGAACGGAGAGTCGGATGGGACTCACGTTGAGGCGGTGAGGGGTGTAGAGGCCACTAGCGGCCAGCTCCTCATAGCCGGCCGTCAGGTGTGTAGCACGGTGCAGGGTATCCACCTGGTGAAACACAGACACGCCTTGTTCAGAACACCGCTCAACACAACAGCACCAAAACACACAACACGCCTTGGCTTCTAAATGGAATGGTACGTCACTATGGGGCAGATGGAAGAGTTTGAGCGTCCACCAACCTGTGCTCTGTCTGTGAGCTCATTGACAGCCTCTCGCGTACGGCTCTCTAGCTAGCCAGTCACCCTCAGCTCAGCACTACCAATCCATATGTCAACCCTCTATCACATAACAGTATAGGGTGCTTGCTGGCGTTTTGGTATCTTTTACACTCCCAATTTGAACTGCTTTGCTAACATCCCACTCAATAACCAAAATCTCTTTACATCCCACTCAGTCACAACACAACTAAAATTAGGGGTTTTTCTCGGGGCACACAGAAAAGAATTGCCACAGGGTACACCAAACACAAAGGGAGAACAGGTTGGGGCACTGGAAACTAGACTTAAGTAAAGGTTACATAAGGGTTAAGAGATGAAAACATGAGGGGACAGGATGGAGAGGCCTATTGAGGCAGGGTACACCAAGGAGAAGAGACATGGGAAGCCCTAGTGGGCACCTTGATCACCCCCCAAGTAATGAATAGGACGGGGACGGGGCTTAGGTACTACGAGGAAATGCTAGGACCGGGTCGAGGTGGGGGTCACAACTACAAGGCGCTATGCTATGAGGAGCAGGGGTGGTTTTGTCAGGGTACTACAGGGTTGGGGGACTGGGTCACGGGCATTGAGGCAGGCTCGGCTGAAGACCTCAGTGCCTACCTGCGGCTGCAGAGAGGGGGTGACGTTGAGGACTTCGCCGTCGAGTGAGCGCAGGCCGAGGTAGGCGTCGCTATTGTGAGACAAGCTGTATGACCCCGATGATCCTGCAGGCAAGACACGCAGCCAATCAGGCATGCCATGGTGCCGGGAGGTCAAAGGTCAGCAGCGACCGCGTGCATAGATTGCGTAGGAAAAGTCACACCTCGTGGTCTGAAGCAGGCTTCAACAACACAGGCACACTGATCACAGCCACACTATCTTTTGTGAAAGGCAAGATTTACGGATCCCAAATACACTGACTTGACCATGTCATCCAATACAAACGACAAGTATTATATCCAACGTAAAGTATTTTTAGGGCTTTAAGACCATGGACCAGATTTGATTTTTTCCAACAAACTGAATCATGGCCAGAACAGGCTCTGCTTTTAACAACTGAGTTATCGTTAAAAGGTTGTAGTCACCATGTACTGTTCTGCCCTCTGTGTGGGCTGTTATCTCACTCAAATAAATGGACTGACAGTGGGGGAGGACGATAGCAGCCCCCTCCAGAAAGAAATACATAGAGAACTGACTTGGAATGGCTCCTAAGAGGGATAAAAACAATTGAATGAATCACCTACCTGCTCCTGCCTGCTTCCTCAGCAAATGGGAGTTACTATATCATGTGATTGTGTGTGTGTGTTTGTGTGTGTGTGTGTGTGAGAGAGAGAGCGATAGAGAGAGTCTGTGTTCTGCTAAACGACAGGGAGCCAACAAGGTGGTGACATGCTGGCAACAAACAAGAAAAGCAGCAGCGAAAAAACGTTGAAAACATTCACTTACTCAGTCCTTTAAAGACAAAACCAAAATCGAAGTAAACCCCTATAGATGTCAAAATGACATCTATAAAACGCCAACTGCCCAACTGAAGCCCAAACAAAATGTCATAGTAGTTTCATTTCTACATTAAAGAAACTGTACGCGTTCCAAACAAAATTGACTCCAGACCTCATTAGACAAAACCTGAACAGATTTTATATCTTTCTACATAAAAAGATAAGGAGACAGACGGACAGACATGCAGATATAGATAAAAACCACTCTGATGAAAGAGCCAGCCAGCCCGATGGTTTTAAGTACGGCTAGAGGAGTTGCGGCGAGCCGTTTAGGAGTGTGTGTGTACAGGGGCTGCGCGGTATGGTGATGAGGGGGGACGTGTTGATGAGGGACTGACGGGGGGGGGGGGGGGCACACGGTACCTGAGTTGGGCGTCGCCGGAGAGTTAGCCTGGCTAGCCTGCGCCGACACGCTGGCGGCGTCCACCGCCGTTTTAACTGCGTAGAGGTTCGCTTCCTCCTGGAACTTACCAATGTTCTTCTTGTATCGTATTCTCTTGTTGCCGAACCAATTAGAGACCTGAGAGGCAGAGGCAGAGGGGAAGCACAGGGCAACGTCAATGAACACCAGGCCAGCAATAAAATCTAGTGGTTTTATGGCCTGTACGTACAGTGGGTGCACGTGCACTTCAGCCTTTGTGGCTCGGGTTCCCACCTGTGACACTGTGATACTGCACTTCTTGGCCAGCTCCTCCTTTGCCTCCTCACTGGGGTAGGGGTTGGACAGGTGGGAGTAGAAGTACTCGTTAAGGACCTCGGTCGCCTGCTTGTTGAAGTTGCGCCTCTTACGTCTGAAACACAGAAAACAGGAATCACAAGGATACATTTATTAAAAAAACATATCAACTCAAAACACTAAAGGAGACAGTCTGTTCTTAAACATCAAAGAATCTCTCTTTCAAAAAGAAGAAAAGATACAGAAAGCACTCGACAGAAATGCAAATGTCCTTAAGGCATGACCTCCACACAAGTGAGCAGTGTGACGTGCAGCCAACCCCTCAGTCACAAACAGACCTGGCGTCCAGGAAGCGGGAGCGCAGGATCATGACGGCCTCGCAGGTGCTCTGCTTGAGCTGCATCTGGATGGAGCTGAACTTGCGGTGGATGATGGCCACCATGCGCTCGATCTCCTTGGGCGAGATGGGCCGCGTGCGCGACTGCTCCCGCAGCAGGTTCATCACGTGGTTGGTGAACTCGCTGCACGCCTGCCGCATTCGGACGAAGACAGAGGGGGACTTTTGAAAAAGGAAGGAGACCACGACAGGACCAGAAGCCCAGTTCCACTCCCTCCTCTGCCTGCCTGTGCGTGTGTGTGTGTGTGTGTGTGTGTGGGTGCGCCCTACCTGCTCGTATTTCTCCAGCTCCGAGTGGTAGATCTGGCGGATCTGGGCCAGCTTGGCCCTGTAGTCGGAGTGTTCGATGCTGCCGTCGTTGGGGGAGCCTCCTGCCGCCGCTGCTGCTGCTGCCGCTGCCGCCGAGCCCCCGCCCTTCTCCGGGCCCGACACGCCCTCGGCCAGCAGCATGTTGTCCAGGCGCATGATCTGGGGGTCTGGGGGGTCCTCGTCCTGCACGCCGCGGATACTCAGCACTGCAGTCCAGGAGACACAGAGAGAGAGAGAGAGAGAGAGAGAGAGAGAGAGAGAGAGAGAGAGAGAGAGAGAGAGAGAGAGAGAGAGAGAGAGAGAGAGAGAGAGAGAGAGGCGGTCAATAAATGCAGATTGCTTAGCTATGTTCAAGAACGTGCATGCAAATTGAGATGAGACGTTCGCCATCTGTTGTAGCCTGTCAACTTAAAGACTCGACAATTAAAAGGCAAGACAAAGGAAGAGTCTATAGTGGGCAAAAAAAATAGAAAGGGAATTTAAAATCTCCTTTGCGAAAAGTTACAGACCACCTTTAGTGATGTAAGAGGAAAAAAAATATCTGACAGAAAGTCTATTTTCTTTGCCAAAGAGCAGGCTAACATTACCATGGGTCCAAGGGATTGCAAGAGAGGACCCTTTATCAATGCCAAAATTCAAGGCGAAGTGCACAGCTGTCAAAACACCGTCAGGTTGCTCCCCCGAGTCGCCGCTTGGGGCTACTGCCTGCATTCCAAATGAGCCCCGGGCTGAAGCTCCACGGTCCCGACAGCAGAGGGCAGTGTGGCTCTACGCTGGCACTCGGCCAGGGAGTGGGGCGCATGAGGCATGAGCATAGTAATGGGAGTGCATGTGCTGTCACTATGAGCTCCAGTGGCCATAAGTACAGCTTTCAGCCGCTCCTCTCCGCCACTGTATTAAACCGGGACCTCTGTCAGCCTCCAGCCAGGCTCTCATCTCTCTCTCTTTCCTCCCCGGCTCCCAGCACACTTTGCCGAAACTCTCCCCGAAAAGTTTCAACGGCTGAGGGCGGGCAGTGGTGGCGGTGGGGCCCTGAAGTCTCACACCGCCAAAGAGACGGAACGCCGTCCTAACGTAATGTAACCCGAACCGTTGCTTTTCTGCGGGAGTATCCCCCGTCATCCTTACTCAGTACAGGGAACCATATCAAGTAACAAACACCAACTGAAGACAGCGAGCAGCAGGGAGGCCAGACTGGCTTCGGAGGGAGACAGACGCAGGCCAGAAAGATGACATCGACGAGATTAATCCCAATGGAAACTTGGTGGCGTTGGCCATCCAATTAGGGGATTATACGAGTAGGTCAAAGCTTATCATTAACTGTGTAGAGAGAGAGGGGGGGGGTATCGGTGGAACTTATTGAAGTGCTACATTAAAATAGCTTCTGCCGTTGGCGCTCAACGTTTAGAACGGTCTTTGAAGCCTATAGACATGACCAGAGACTTCAAGAGACAATAAAAGACAACATGGGCACTAAACTATCTGCTGTTACGCTAGCAGCTCTCACAAAGAAGCACTTTCACCTACAACACGTCAGAAAGCTAGCCTGCTCTCGGCTGAAGTTTACGCTAGGCAGCTAGGAGGGAATGTGCGAGTGTTTGGCTCAGACCTCCTACACCATAGCCACTGAGCAAACTCTACTGCCATCCCCCTCCTCTACAACGCTCCCTCCATTTTAATGAAATCTCTTTCCACGCAGTTAAAACTTTTTTTCTTTTCTTCTTCCCCTGTTGCTGCTTTTTTCTCTCCTGTTCTGTCTTGCCTGCTTCTCTCCCTCCACTTAGGTCTTCTCTTTCTCTCTCAGTCACATTCCTCTTCTGTTGCCCCCCCTCCCTTCTCTCTCTCTCTCTCTCAGGGCTCAGGAATGCAGCAGACCCAGCCGACTGAACTAATGACCCTCGTTTGCCTATCCCTCTCTTTCTCTCTCTCCGTTAGTCCCTCACACAACACATACTTTATTACTTAGAGGGGTAAAAAAAATAAAATAGTTTGATGAAGTACATCCCAAGTTGGTTTGCTCTTTCAGGCTTCGCTGGGGCGATTTATCGTTGCTTCACACAGTGAGGGGGTCTGTCTGGGGCTTTGGCTTGGGTCGTGCTGCTTTCTGAGCCAGCGGAGCAGCCAGGCCACATCGCTGGGGAGCTAGTGGAAGGGCTCCGGCTTCGCCGAGAGCACAGGCCCTTTGGCCCATCGTACAGGGGGGAGGCACAACGACCTCAAGTCAAATAGGGCAACAGTGCCTCTCCCAGCCTCGCTGCCACCCTCTGCCTTTCCCTTCCCTGCTCCCCCCACCCCCCTCAACCTCTCATTACGGCCCCCAGCTGTAGCCTAATGCCCTCACATTCCCTTAATTACTGTAATTAAGCTGTGATCACTGCCAATTACACTAACACCCAGTCTGGGCCTGGTGGACTGGTTATGGCTCTTTACATGGGTTAAGATACTGTACTGAGCGAGAACACATGAAACGGATTAAGCCCTCTCAATTATTCCCCCCCCCCCATCCCCCCACCCCCCCTCCCCAAAAGGCCAGGGACACATAGATAGCTGTGAGCACACAACACCATGCTCCTCTCAATGCCGTTTCCAAAATCCAGTTTTAATCCCTTCATTTAACAGTTGGACGCCTTCCCTGTTCGGATGTGAAACGCTCGCCCCCCCCCCCCCCCCCCGCTGATTCACCACCCCCAAAAAATAAGGTTCCCATCATGCATCGTAAACTGGAGCAGTGCAATTACAGTATCGTATTATCAGTATGTGATTGGTACATCCGTATGCAAAAAGGTATGAATTCATACTTATCAAATAGACTGGAGAAAAATTGGCCTAGTCAAAACTGTCACAAAGTGAAAAGATTTGAATATCGTGCGCCATTAAAATGGGACCAAAAATAATCCCCCACTGGTAAAATAGAGGCTGGTTTCAGGCTGATAAAAATAAGCGGCATTATGCACCGGCAGCAGCAGCAGCAGCAGTGCACCCTGGGCTGGTCGGCGCCGTGGCACTGAGAGACAGAGCCAGAGACCCACACCATGAAATATTCAGGCAATCCAGCTGGGGTTCCACTGCATACATAATCCCGGCTCATTGCTGCACAGCCTGATAGGGCCGCGGCGGTGTGCGGTGTGCGGTGCAGGTACAGTACGACGCGCTGTAGGGGAGGGATGGAGTGCAGTCTAACAGGGAGGGAGTGCGGCGCCGCCGTACACGGACCGTAATAGCGCCGCTACAGAGGAATAGATGGGCCTTAACCACAGTCACTATATCATGGCTCGGCTCAAAGCAAAAAAATGCTTTATCCTTGTCTGTCTTTTCCCTGGCTTGCATCCCCTTTTCACTCTGGCCTCCCCCCCCCCCTCTCTCTCTCTCTCTCTCTCTCTCTCTCACTCACTCTCCCTCCCTCTCGGCAGCAACCCCCCCCCCCATTGCCCCCCTCTCTCCCTCTGTTCTCCATTTCAGTCGAGTTCTCCATGTGAGCCGCAATCCCTCATGCTGTCAGCCCCCACCCTCGCTCCCTCTCTCTGTAGACAGACAGGATTAGCATTTTAATTGCATCAGCTCCCTTGGGTATTCTCAGCCTTTCACTTGGAGAGAGCAAGGGAGCGGGAGAGAGAGAGAGAGACAGAGATTGGGGGAGAGGGGAAAAAAGGTAAAGAGAGGGGGAGAGTAGAAGGAAAGCCAAGGAGAATGAAAAAAAACAAGAAAAAAAAACAAGGAGTCACAGGAGAAGATATAAAAGCATGGAGAGAGAGAGAGAGAGAGAGAGGGAGAGAGAGAGCGCCAGCGAGAGAAGGAGAAAGAGAGAGAACGAGAGCATGACAAAAGAACTACATGCAGGATTCCGCCATCCCTAGAGAGTATGGAGTACATTGCTTCTTTCATTACTTGCAAAAAATTTAGATGGAGAATGGATCAGCTACATATAGATATATATATATACAAATTTTTTTTTCTTCACCTAAAATGTATTGAATAAATATGCAATTTCACTTCATAAAAGCTCTGCAAAAAACGTTGGCCAAATAAAGCAAATTGGAAGCTAAGCGGTTCCACATTGGTCGTAAATGAACTGTCGCGTGAGCTGAAATGTGGTGGAGCGAATCCTATGGAGAACGTAGACCAGGCCTCCGGGAGGGGGACAGCCGACTGGGGGATCCACCGACTCGCGGGGCCACAGAAATCGATCCACTGTCCGAGCCGTCATCGGCGGCGTGCCTAGCGCGCCACAGCAGACTGACTCCTGGACAGGGGAGGACACTGAAGACGAAGGGCCGCTGAACCCACAGGTAGTGTTGACAGTAGACATCGAGGGGGGTGGGGGGGCAAACAGTGAAAGTGGCCCACAGCATAGCTCTCCTCCTGACCTTTACCTCCAGAAGAAACGACCACTGTCGCATGCCAAGACGGTAGTCAATGTCTGTAGGTCAAGGCCTCACCCACACAATAGCTAAACATAAAACATGGAAATTAAATAGTTTCCATTGGATTTTTTTTTTTTTATGGTGACAAACATTTAGCAGAAGAGGCCAATCCTCAGGGTAGCTGGTTTAAGCAGCTAAGGCTAATCAGTGTCTCCTTGGCACGTATCACACACACACACACACACACACACACACACACACACACACACACACACACACACACACACACACACACACACACACACACACACACACACACACACACACACACACACACACACACACACACACACACACACACACACACACCATGGTGGTGAGTGTCGAGAGGGCCGAGTAAACACAGCATGATTAAGGTGTGAATTGGAAAACTCACACCCTGGGTAAACACGCCACCCCATCCAATACATCATTAATCATAGCTTTAATTAAGTGGGGAGAGACTTGACCCGAACAATGACAACTGGTTGTTTTTCTCTGGTGAATATGGTTACACACACACTCACACATACAGAAAACAAACACACACACACCCGAAGGTGACCAATTCAAATCAAATGTGTGCATGATGCGTTATGACCTACCCAATTCTATAATGGCAATTTTCGAAATCTAAAGGATGAGTGCACTTTAAACTACCATTTATTCCGTCATAATGTACTTGCCGCTATTGAAGTAAATGGATCATTCTGAACCAATATTTGTATTTGATACCTAACAGACATGTTAAGAACTATAAGAAACACTGATTTGAAATAATTCATGTTTACTCGTACTTAGCATTATGAGTACAGAGATTTAGTTGTAAAGAACAAAATTCAGGACTTCATCCACTTGCACTAACAACATCAGGCCTCGAAGGGAACATTTGACCTGCACTAGGCCTTTGATACGAGTCATACTTGACCACTGATTTCTAATAGAACTGCTCAGATTGCCCCCCTCGTGACTAATAGCATCCCAGATTTTCTGCACAGAGTTTCAGCAGCGTGCCAAAACACGAGTTGGAGTATAAAGGAAAAACATGCGACCATCGTAATGAGAAAGACTTTGGAAAAAGTGGTGAAACGTCAGGAGAGGAAAGGAAAGAGAGGAGGACGAGAAGGAGGGAGGCAGGGAGGAAGGAGCGAAAAACGGGAGCCTCGTTATGTGGCGCGCGCCCGGTCCCCGGCTCTCTCCCCGTCTCCCGCCCTCATCAGGCCAGCTGCCTCCTGTGCTCATTAGCGCCGCCTCTTAAGGAGCTCCTAAAGACTTTGTGAAAAATGAACGCTCATTTGAGAGGTCGTTAATTTGCACTGTTATGCAAATGAGGTGGCAATTAAGCAATAGATCAGAGGCGCGGTGGCCATTTATAACGAGTGAACCAGCTGCGTGACACCCTCGGATGGCACCGGCGAGAGCTGCGGCGACGCGTCGAGGTACAAGACAGCTACTCCAGATACAGTCAAAACCAGCATCCCCCCCTCTGACCTGTGTGCCGGGTAGGGGGGGGGGTTACATTTTGAGACGCGGAGACTGCGATTGCGAGCAACACCTAATTGGCTTGGCTAAATATACGCGACAGCTCCCTGAAAAACAAGAGAGGAGCCACGGAGGGGGGGATTACACACAGGCCCTGCTCGTCCTCCGCACGCCGCACACAACGTTGGTGCCTTTCTCGGTATCTGTGTGTTGACACCCTTGGCGTGAGGCAACAGATGAATGTAGATTAGCGGTAAAGGCCTTAACACCTCGGGTCCGAGTGTCGCCCGTTTAAACTCCGTCCTCGGCGAGGCCAGGTTTAAGGAGGAGAGCGGGGTCCTCCCTGTCTCCAACAAACCCCAAACGCGGCGCTAATTCCTGGGTTGCCTGACTGCGACGTCTGCCTGGCCAGGACCCACCCCCAGCAGCATCTGATATCTCCATCCCCCCTATGCATTTATGACACGGTGTGAAACACACAAACATCCTCGGTGGCGCTGGGGCGTGCAGATGCACACAGAGGGTTGCCGAGGCTCCCATCAGTTGTAATTAATCTTTAATTAGTCAGGATTAGGAGGCGGCCTAGGCCCCTCTCCCCGCCCCGACACCACCGTCGCAACACCACGGCAATCCAGCTGAGGCCACATTTACATATCTTTAATTAAGGGGACAGAGGCCGCCGCCGAGCGCTGGCCCCCTCGATGCACACTCGACAAGGCAGAGAGCCCCACCGAGAGGGAGGAGATAGGGGCTGGGAGGAGATGAAGTGGTCCGAGCTGCCCTGCCCCCCCCCCCCCCCCCCTGCAGGCTTGACTGCCCTGTGGGGGGATATAGAGAAACACTGATGGGTCACTCCGGGCAAACCCCCGCACTTCATAAAAAGACGGGGGCCTACTCCATCGCGAACGGTTACAAACGACACGAAAGCGTGCACACGCAAACTGGGAAATTCCCCAAACCACAGCAACCCCCCCCATCCTAATCCACTACACTGCACTTCATTATTCACTCCAGCGCCAGACATTAAGTGAGCTGAAAGAATCACTCCGGGATCCAGCAGTAGGTTACCCGCAAGACGAGCCCGGCCCCGTTGCTGTCCACAGTAGCCATTAGCCAAAACCTAATTCCAGAACGATTGATTAAGCCTAATGAATTGACAAAGCTCAGCCATATAGACTGTTTAAGGTCCACTAGCTCTTCCCCGCTGAGAGGCCCTGCAGGAATAATCCCACACGAGGAAGGAAGGCAGTCAGGCGGCCCACACACCATTAGGCCCGGGCGCAGGGTCGGGGTGCCTCTGCCTCCCCCGTTGGAAGGCTTGTGTTGGGGTGGGGGGAGACGGGGGGGTTGCCTGACAGGGACAGGGGTCTGTGTGATATTAGCAGGCTGCCAATCTGGCGTGGGGAATGGACACCGAGTAATTACTGCTACGCTTACTGCCTCATCAATCTCTCTATCGCGGCTAAACCCCCCCACCACCACCACCACCAAACGCTCCATCTTTCTCATTTGCTTTAGCAAACGCAGAGGGACAAATACAAACGGAGTGGGAGGGCATCGCAATCCACGACTGGGATGCCTGCAAAAGCAATGGTATAATCCAATCACTGCACACATACATGTAAATACGAGCGAGCTTGACAACGTGCCACAAGGTCAGGTCTACTTAGCCCTAGAAAGTGGCAAAGGGAGAGGGTGTCTGGCTCCCTAACTGTTTTTAGGTCAGGTTGATTGAGTATAGGCCTTGCACTCGGTTCAGTCCCTAAACACGTCTGTTTTTCAACTTGTCTTTTCTAGCCTGTCTTGCACCTCTTGCATTTTTTGGCAAAGCAGGCGCTTCCTCCTAAAAAAGGAAACAAAAGAAGAAACAAAAGAAGAAAAAAAAGAAGAAAGATTTCCAGCCGTTTCCTACAAATCATAACGTTTCATGACCGAGTAAAGATTAAGCACTTAAAAAATTAATAATAACGAATAGGCTTTAATTAGGCTTGCGATAGAGTGGACCGCTAGCTCTGTACTTCATCAAAGGCAGGAGCGAGAGAAAAGTCAACATAACATTTTGCTGACAGGCATATCTAAAGTGATGTTTGTCGAGTGTCAGCTCCAAACACAACTTTCAAGTTAACTGTTGAAATTCACGCATAGCTTGAGAGGTGCCACCATAAAAAGCTTTGAAGTGAATGTAATTTAGTTAGGCTAATTGTTTTGACAATCCAAGTGCTATGCTAACTTTGAATAAACAACTCATAGCTATTGCCCTTACCATACACTTGTTAAATCAGTAAAGGTCTCTTTTTAGAGGCAAGGCACCACTCCAATTGAATTTACATAATGCTATAACATTAGGTTATTGATTAGTAATTAGATTGTAATAGAATTAAAATAGTTGTGCAATTCACTAAACTGCAGAACATCCTTATAAAACAACACAGTAGTGTGGCTACTATAATAAGCAAAATCTTATTATAAAAACAGAGAATTTAAAATGTAAATGCAGGCTTAAAAGACTGGCTGGAAGACAATGTGATCCAGTTTTAACTGGATTAAACTTAAGTCATGACAACTATATAAATCGGCAGACTTGTAGTTAACATGTTCCCTAAATATTTTCAGCTCAGGTAGGTCATAAAATATATTGTTGAAATAAAGCTCAAAACAGACAGTAGGGTTTAGTCAACACTTACAAAAAAATGTTTTATAGTTTCAGGACAGTGATTGGCTGACTAAGAACATATCTCAGAAATGACAGGAACAACGACAAGTTTGGGAGAGTTCGTTTAAACCAACTGTGTAAAAAAAAAAAAAAACCTTAATAAAAAGAACTGCGGAGGTTTTTGAAAGGTTTTAACCAAAGTTATCCCATTGCACCAAGAGCTATTTTTAAAGCATACCCATGAGAGTGAGGGGGAACGCAACTCCATGGAAGTGAGCACATTGTCTCTCCAACTTTGATCATTTCCCATCTCCCTCCAATGCCATCCATTTGTTTTCTACGAGCGAGTCTTGAACAAAGAATCGAACAAAACTTTTAATGAAAAAAAAAACCCAAAAACATTTCACGCCGATGAAGGTCACGTTTAACGTGAGAGCCCAGGACAACAGAGGGTTTGTAGGGGAGTCATGGAGGGGGGGGGGGGGGGGCATTTGCGCATAACATTTCCTTAACAATGAAAACAATCTACCCAACTGCAGCACTCAAGAGGAATTCACCTCCCATCCCCCTAGCCCCCTCCTCTCTGCCTCCCCCACCACCCGCTATTACCATATCAAAGCCCCGAGTTCAGAGCAAGTCTTCTCTTTCAAGAATGGGAGCGAGGGAAAGGGAGGGAGGGGGAGAGGACAAGACCGAAGCAGCAGGAGTAGACCCAAGACCGAGTTTGCTTTTATCCCTGCTGTTCTCTCTCTGTATGTGTGTGTCTGTGTGTGTGCGTGTGTGTGTGTGTGTGTGTGTGTGTGTGTGTGTGTGTGTGCTGCAAGTATGTGTCAGTCGCTGAAAACTGCAGAGAATCTGTACAGAGATACTAGAAGACTACTGATTGGGGCTTCCATGAGCTGCAGTAGGGTAGGACGTCAATTCAGATTCCAGAGGCATATAATGGAGTCTGCAGGGGGTCTGGAGAAGCTGCATAGCAATGCCACACAGCAGGTACATGGTACCAGTAGGAGGGTAGTGCATGTACAATAGCCAGCAGAGATAAGGCAGGGCCAAAAATAATTTCTCCCACTGAAATTTTAACTCTTGAGCTATGACATACGACAAATAATGACTGTTTCGATGTCATCGTCTTTTCTACATCCCCTCACGTCTTCGAGACCCTTTCAAAGGTTTACGAAGAGGCTAAATGTGAAAATCAAAGTGAATGGCATTAGTGTAAAGAAGACCATCGGTTGCCAAGGAAACAGGAGAGTCCACCCCCTAAGTCGACCCTACCCTTTACTTTCCTCCAATCGCTGGAGAGCAATAACGCATTATTGACAGTGCACCACGACAAGACAGCAGAGCAGCCGTTTAAAACTGTATTTCAACCAGAGAGATGTGCTCTAAGAGAGAGAGAGAGAGAGAGAAAGAGAGGGGAGGGGGGGCTGTGGGGCTAGTAGAGTAAGGAAATCAAAAGCCCCGCCCACTCTGTCCTACAATAACCATTAATCTGCCATCCACTCCTGCCCACCTCCTATTAACCATTTCGGAGATCTGCCAGCGAAGGGACTGGAATAGCTAACAAGATGTGAACAAACGGCTGGCTTAATTCATCCTATCACTGACCGTAACTCAAAGAGAACCTATTTTTGCTAAATAATTTCCTACAACATATAGGCCGATATAAAATTATGAACAAAACATCTCTGAATCGCCGACTCAAGATCAACTAGGCACCAGTGGGGCCAATATAGGCCTAACAGAGTCACACGCTAACTGCTGGAAACACAGGGATACAACTTGATCCGGCTGTAGGAGTACAAAGACAGTGAGTGAAGCAGAGAGACTCACCTGTCTTCTCTTTGATCTCACAGAGAACACTGAAGAGGGCGGGCTTCATTCTATGGCAGTTCAGTGCGTGCTTCCTACAAAAGAGGAAAGAAAAAGAAAGAAAGAGAGAGAGAGAGAGAGAGAGATAGAGAAAGAGTGAGAGAGAGAGAGGGAAGAAGGATTAGGATTGTCACAAATATATACATCCATTTTCAATTTTCTATTATAATAAATTATGAATTTGTAGATTTATGGCTTTGACTAGTACATTTGTCTCATTTTGATATTGTTTTCAGAAATGAGAAGACAGGTCCAGTTTAGCAGCTAGGCTGTGCCAAAATTAGAATGCTCAGTACGATAAATTAATGATTAAATATATAACACAACGCTGCAATGGTTCAAAATAGATATTTCCCATGCAAGTTTCAAACTTCCAATATATAAACAACAATAACAACAAATATAAATGATAAATAATAATAATAATAATAATAATAAAAGCTTTTACCCATAGTGCTTTTTTCAAACAGCCATTTACAAATGTTTGTCAGTTGATTGGTAGTGTGTCACTCAAAACCAACAAAGTCTATTTAATTTGGAATGAACACTGTTAATGCTAATTCATCGTGGTCCACATTAAACAGGTTTGATTTGATGCCATTTGATTTTTTTACAACACCTCAAAAGAAGTGGGAATGGAAGCCCTTGCTATAGCAGCCCAACGTCTACCCCACCACCCCCTCCAATTCACATCACACTGAAACTAGTGATACTGTTAAGTGAGGCTGTTCTGTGCTTTTTAAACTCATGACATGAACTTGACAAATCAAAATAACATAATACATTTAGACATACGGGCAAAGTCACAAACAATCGGTACGAAAAGCTCAAAAGCATTCCCTACTATGTGAAAGTGCAACACAAATGTTCACAGGTCACAACACAAATGCCATGAACATGCAGCTTTGTCAACTGGTGCTTTTCACGAATGGAGGTAACAACAAGGGATGAAAATGAAAAAAAACAGGGTTGTTAACTAGCCTAATATTACAACGCCTACCTTGGGGAAAGCGTGTGATTACAGTACAAACGTAGTATAACGATAAATCAAAGCAGGGAACGAGACAGGGCCCATATGCTAGGCTAAATAAGGAAAATGACTACAGCTGACCTCAACGCAGTTCAGTTGTTTGTCTACAAGATTAGTCCCCGTGTGATGCCCATACAAAGTAAGTGTGTACTGATAAGCTGATAACAGGGCAAGGGCTCGCATACTGACTGTAAAATTGTGTCCACCTGTGTGCGTCAGTCCTATTAAATATATAGAATTTTTTATTTATTTAGCGGTTGTTTTGGGCAGAGGAGATTTGCCTTCATCATGGAGGGTTGAGCAGGAGGAGGGGGTGCTCATGCGGTCCTATAGCCTACTGACCTGTGCTGGAAGTTGAGCGGCAGGCCCCCTGCCGTGCCCCCCCCAGCTCCCCCTCCCTCTGTTGGGTCGTCGGATCCACAAAAATGCGCCGGCGACTCTTCTGGCCAGCATCTGAACATAGGGCAACAGGGTGAGAGGATGAGGGCTGGCAGTGGGCAGGCAGGCAGGCAGGCAGGCAGGCGACTCCGCACCGTTTCCCCTTTACCCGGCACACTGCCACCCACCCTCCAGGACCAGGGCCACCCCACCCACGAAGGCCACATCCCAGTTAGGCTAGAGGTGCCATCTATGGCATGTCTCACTACTGTGGTTAAAGATGCGTGCCAATGCAAATTGCTCTCGCGTTTTACCGCACTCATTTTTATTTGCAAAGAAAGGAGAGCTCCATACTGTGGTATGGCTAACACATCGACTCCGCAGACAAACAGGGAGGCTAAAGGGTTCAATTGGCTGCTCAGTCTAGATGTAAACATGCTGTGTACCACAACAGTAATTAGGAAGAGAAAAAGCTACCGTTAAGTGGATTGCCATACTCTAGGCCTGAGGAGAACTGTAAGTGCCCTTACAAACTAATCTAATACTCTTACTAAGAAAATGTTCCCCTGGAACACGGTGTCTCTCTGATTTGATGTAGGTAGAACAGTAAGCCTACTGTAGGTTCATATTCTATTCTACAATAACAAGGCAAATTCACAATTATAGATGGCACAACTTAATCATCTGAATAATTGCTCAAGTGTTAAGTCTGCTACCAAAGAGTTCTAAAAGCAAATTGGAGGGTCCTTCCACAAAAAGTTGTTATATTTGTATGCATCATTATCTTATTTTTTTAAAACAAGGGTCATGCAAGAGACCCACTGGTCGATTAAAGAGTTATCCTAAACGAAACATAGTGTCTTAACCAAAGTGAAACAATTCAAGTAAATTTTATGGAAGAATATAGTGAAACATAAAAAATAGTAAAGCTAGATAGATTTGCCTAAAAAAGAGAAAAAATAAATGGGAAGAAATAGGCAAAAGAATTAATAAATCTTAAATGCATTTTGAAGCAATTGAGTTGTCAAACTTTTAACATCGTAACATTCTAGTTCATAAGCTCCCTGTATGGCATAGCATCACCACTCCCAGCACCCCCACCCCCTCATCTCATTAATAGAAACTCGATTTGCGGACAGCTGCACTCGCGTACACATTATAGGAGAATTGATTGCACCCAGCACACAATGAAAAGGATGAACACCAGGGAGGGAGGGAGTGAAAGAGGAGTGAATTAATTAAGAGAACCAGGTGGTCAAATGTTGGGTGGAAAATCACTAGCTAATGACACATCAGACTGTGGCCACAGTCTCCGAGTGGACGCTGTCTATTGTTCAAATACTGACGCTTCAACTTAAGCTGACCTTATGGCTCCTTGAAGCCACATGGCAAATTAATTTGTATTGCACATTCACACCACAACTACAACACACCAACATACCTTTTTCTGCAAAAACGAAAATCGAGAACCTTCATGTGAGTGATTGTTATCAGTGCTGTACCATATAAAGTAAATGCAGGTTGTTTTTTATAGGTTAAGTTATGTGGAGCCGGTCATTTCACTAGCCTTGTCAATAGGATGAACGGTATTAATATACTCTAAAGTGCTAATTACATTTTCCCTAATTTCAATAGTTTGTTCCTCCCAAAGCAGAAAAAACTATTGAACATTAACTATTGATGCTTATTCACAATTCTTATTCGTTTATAAAATATACCTCATATTAACCCTATAATCACATAAATCAGTATTTAATCAATAGATCTGGGCGACTACAAACATTCGCTGGCCAAAAACGGATTTTAGTAAACCCATGTGAGACAAGCCCATGTCTGGCTTATTTTGAGTTGGTCCCTTGGGCCCACTTCAGAATCTCAGTGAAAACATTTTGAGGGGCTCCAACTAGGCCTATATTGCACAAAGAGAAGTTAAGAAATAAGGCCAAAATAAATCTATAACCACTTTGGCTAACTTCTTAATAGTAGTATTAACCGCATCAAACTAGGTCTAA
This sequence comes from Galaxias olidus, assembly GCA_026901105.3. Taxonomy (NCBI): domain Eukaryota; kingdom Metazoa; phylum Chordata; class Actinopteri; order Galaxiiformes; family Galaxiidae; genus Galaxias; species Galaxias olidus. The sequence goes on from JAPMUY010005855.1 coordinate 161,829, forward strand.
ACTTAGTCTGCATTGTTTTAGTCCAATGTCTATTTGATGACAAATAACAATTTGTAACTGCCCTAAATGTTATGATATGCATGCATAATAGGGTCTATGACCAGACATTTTAAAGGTTTTAACAAAACCGTTGAATTGAGAATTGATCACCACATTTTAAAGGTCCTACTAGTCTCATATGCTATGGTAAAGATGTTTAAGAACTGAACTTGAATAGAAATACAGTAACAAAGTTCACGCGCTAAGAAGAGGTTTTAGAAAAAGTGTGCCCGTTTGTGTATCGCCGGTAAGGATTTTATAATGTAGCTAACCTTGATTTGACCCGCTTGTCGGTTTCACAACAGCTATTAAACAACGCGGACAAGAAATGTTATGGGTAGCTACTTTGCAGAGATAATGCAAAAATGTGTCACCTTTTTTGCAACTCAATAATGGATGCGATACGCCAGTAAAAATATCCGACCGTTTTTCTTTCTTTCTTTTTCTATTTCACTCTAGTGTCTTACCTGGCCTGTGCCTCGTCCAGGCTTTCATCAGTGATGGCCATGATTTGCTGTAGAATATCTCCAATGTCTTGTTGAGGTTGACCAAGTGCCTGATGTTTTCTAACAGAGCCTGGATCGCCCACATCGGCTTGTAATCCACCGAGTCCAGCAAGACTCGCAAGCATTCGGCTCTGGTCATCCATACTTTCAAAGAAACCTCTCTGCTTTCAATGGAACAAAATTAGCTAGCCAGCTAGCTAGCCAACAAAGTATCCACTGTAAATCATACAAAACTAGCTTTTTAGCAAATAATAGTATTGTCAGCTACGTTTGCTACCCTTACTGGAAAATAAAAAAAAATATCTCCCGTAAAATTTGCATGTGGGTTGTTGGATGATAAAAACGTTCAAAGTAACCAATACAAATATAGTTAGCCAGCTAGCAAGCTGGCTAGAGCTACCGATCACAAAAAGCAGCAGTGGCGAGTCCGAGCATAAAAGACACTCGCATGCACGGACCGTGATGAAGAGCCAGAGTCAGCCTCTAGCCTCGCAATACTAGCTAGCTTAGTAGCGTAAGCGTTAACCAGCCAGTCTGCTTTGCAAGCTTCGCTACAATATTTTTTGAGGTTGCAAGCAGATATGCACAGAACACTGCACCAGATAAAAAGAGTTAAAAAAAGAAAAGCTATCTCAGTGCAATAGCTAATATTCTCAAGTGCAATGGGTTTGAGTTGCCTATCAAAACAGAGCATGCCATTGTTTTCGCAAGGGGAAAACGGGTGTGTGCGCAGAGCTGCGCGAGCACGAAGCAGTGTGAGCGCATTAACACCACCAGTTCATTCTAGCAGTGCTGGCTATGATCATAACAATGTGGTGATATTCTTCCCGTCTTGGTTTCCTGATTTGATTTCCAAAAGTATTATGCAAAATCTGTAGGTCTCAGAAGTTACACTCTGCAAAAGTATGGTTTGATACTGATCTTTAGCTAGTGTTTTGCACGTTACATTTGTGGGGATTCAAGCTTCTATAGGACGTCTTAAGTAAGGTCCTCCTATAGGACAAAAGTCATTTGTATGCACATAACATGTTGTTCGTTCAGGTTCTGAAAAATATTCCTAACACCATCCTAAAAAAGTGTAAATAAAGACACACTGACCAGGGTAGCCCAGTCTGTGGTGTGCTTGTGTGTTCTAATCCTCATTACATCGATCTGCTAATAATTTACCATTCTAAAGGATAGCAGGTCTCCGTAGACAGGCATTAAAACAGCAAAGAGCTGTGCTAAACCTCCAATGAATGAAATACCCCATCTGTCTTTTAGTATGAGACTGTGGACAGCACAGATTGAAAACAAGTGTCCTCATTTTTTCTGCCAACGTGGACAATTCTGCAGTAGTTTATCACTCAGATCAGAGAGACAGCTTTCCAAGACAAATGGCTAGCTGAATAGACATGGAGGAGAGGTGCAGCCTGGTGCGCAGAGTCGAGAAGAGATGATGGGTGTGTATCGAGAGGAGTGGGACCAAACTGGCAGTGGTTTATGCTGACTCTCCGCACATCCCTCTGCTACAATCTGTGACTAATCAATCTAGAGGGAAAGCCAGACTGGAGAATACAGTAGTTCTGAAAATGCAAAAATAATCTTACAGCCCCATGTAAGTGCAGACACAACGATGTAGGTAACAACCGCAACATTGCTTGTATTGCATAAGTTAAAAATAGTAAACTATGGAAACTCAGAGTCCAGGTGCCATTTCTTAACGGCCCTACGTGAGGGGTTTGACTACATTTCATTTGATTGCACATATTTAATTGCACATATTTTCTTTGTTTTAACAAGGGTGGTGATTAAGAGGATGCAATGATTTAGTTGCTATACATGACATATTGCAAAATAATTTCAATAGCTATTAAGTCGCTGTGAGGAAACAGTACGCAGGGTGTCAAAACATAGCCTTGAACTGTGGTCAATCTATGGCTCAAAACCTCTCCAAGAATAATTACATTTAAATTTTAATCACAAGGCTTAAAGCAAAACAGTTATTGCAGTGCATGAAACCTTTTCATGAGCTGGTGTTTTTTGTTAAGGTACTTTTAGAGTCTACTTTTTTTTTTGCAAGTTAGTGATGCTCTCCTTATCCCACAAGCATCCCGCCTCATTTTCATCTAAATAAGAATCGATCCATCCTGCCATGCTTCACCCTCCCTGACTCAAACGATTATGGTCGCAACCCCACTTTTCTCCTAGGCGCCTGTCTTTCATTCTCACTATTCATCCACTTCTTTCCACTGCCAACAAAATCACATTAAGGATATTTAGAGAACCAGTTTGCAGGACTTTCAATTTCATAGCCTACCACATAGTCTTGTTTCTTTGGTCTTAATTACTGGTTTGCGTGAAAGCAGTGATGAGAGTGTAAAGACTAATTTGATGAAAGACTGAATGAGAGAGCAGTGAGATTGAGAATATCTGGCATAATGTCAGAGCTTCATTTCTGCCTCAATAACCCAACCAAACGAAAGAGAAAGGAGAAAGTCATTGTGGGGGAGGGGCCCTTACAAACGGTCAAGGGACAGACGTAGGATAGAATAGAAAGGCAGCTCTGGAGAGAAATGAGGGAATCTGGTGAATACAGAAGACGAGGAAATTGAAGCTACTGTATGTCAGAAATCTTTCATCCAACTACTAAAAATGTATCCATGGAAAACAGTTTCGAAGATGAATGCCAACATAGGTTACTGTCTCAGTACATGTCAGCTTAATTAAAACAATTTAAAACAAAAATATTTTCACATTTAGAAAACTATATGAAGGCAAAGTTATTTATAATATATGTAAAAGCATAATTTAGCAATTCAAGAGGGCTATTTAGGAGATGTTAAAAAAAAAAGGTGTCACTCCCACCTAGTGGTCAACAACATATGTTACACAGTCAATACATACCCATTTTCCTATACAGTAAAAACAGAGGACTTATAAACAATATATTACATATACTTATAATCAGAAATAATGTGAAACATCGAGGACTATTAACTCAAGACGAAATATAATGTGCAGGCATATTGTAAAACTGCCGGGTAGATAAACTGTAAAAAGTCTCGCATGATATATGAAATGTAATATCATGTACAGTCTACTCCTTTAGAATAGGACTTGTTCCCGCTTGCCTGCAGCACTACATTAGCGATGTCATGGTAGATAAAGGTCCAGCCAAAAGATTTCTAACAGGGTCAGATGGAAGATCCTGGAACCCTGCATCTGCCGCTGATACAGGAGAGAGTAAGAGTTCAGTTGGGAGATGATCACTGATTGGAAAAGAGTGGCATGTCGAACGCACAAATATATGTGCTGTGTATTATTTGTACAATACACACACCTTTTTGTATACATACCTAATTTGACACTTGTTTCTTTTACCAAAAGTTGGGAATGCTCCTGAATGGACAGAAGCTCTCGAATCATCTTGCACTGGGTGTCCATCTATGAGAAGATTAACAGAGGGATGATTGGAGATCATTATATAATATTACCCATAATACAAACATACATATGGGCAGCACGGTGGCTCGGTGGTTAGCACTGTTGCCTCACAGCAAGAAGGTCCTGGGTTCAATCCCCACCTGACCCAAGGGCCTTTCTGTGTGGAGTTTGCATGTTCTCCCCGTGTTCGCGTGGGTTTCCTCCGGGTACTCCGGTTTCCTCCCACAGTCCAAAAACATGCAGGTTAATTGGTGACTCTAAATTGCCCATAGGTGTGAATGTGAGTGTGAGTTGTTGTCTGTCCCTATATGTCGGCCCTGTGATAGACTGGCGACCTGTCCAGGGTGTACCCCGCCTCTCGCCCTGTGTCCGCTGGGATAGGCTCCAGCCCCCCCCGTGACCCTGTACAGGATAAGCGGTTAAGTTAATGGATGGATGGATGGACAAACATACATAGCATTGCATTTTCAACTTACCACAATGGCCATAGTTTGCACAACGGGCAGCTGTCTATGCAGGAGGCTGTTGTAGTCGGGTTTCCCCTGAATGAGCTGGCTCTGTGAGGACTGTACCACACAGGTGGGGTCCAGTTGCACTCCACCTCCTTGATCCACTCGCCTGATTAATAGGTGAGACAATTGATAATTTTAAAAGCAAACAAGGATCGATAACAATCTGCAGACTGGACAGTGCATTAGTTTACCTAGCCAATTCCTCAGCTTTACTGCGGTGTTTGTTTAACAGGGCCTCCCAGGATTCACTCTCAGCCTGCAGCCTGCAACAGAAGATTGTGCTTATTATGACTAATTATTTAACAATAAATCCATTGATGCATTCCCAGTGCAGATTATACAGCCATTGAAAACCAACAGAAACGTACCGGTGGATAGCTTTCCAAGTCCGTTCCGTGGCCCTCTGCATTTCAGGGTCACTAGAGGGGATGAGGAGAGATATTAAAATATCAGGCGTATAGCCTTAACTAAAATGGATTAGTGAGTTTTGAAGAAACTCAAAGCAACCACTGCATTATTACCCATGTATCTTAGTTGGAGGTTGCGGGCACCGAGCTTCGCTGTGAATGTATTTTGCCACAGAACACCATTCTTTCTGAACTGTCTCCACTAAGACGAAGAAAAGTAGACATTTTTAACAACTAGAATCTTGACATGGTCAGGTTTAATAAAATTAAAAAAAGCATTCAAACAAAAAAAGTTACGTTTACCAGATGACACCAACCTTGTTTTTGAAATGACTCCATTGACGAATTGGGAGTGGATTGAAGTGAGTCTTGAGTTCTCTCTATTGCCAGCTAGATAAACATTGATAAGACCTAGTTAATGTCGGTGAATTAGTTTAAGTCATTAATGGAAATTATGTCAAATCACTGACAGTGCCCTCCAAACTGAAAAGAATGCATGCCACCACATGAACTCACCCTCATTGAAGACTCCATCAGTTTCTCTAGCCTCTCTTCCGGGGGTTGGGATGGACTAATGCTCCTACACAGAACTTCAGAATTTTTTTTTATTTACACACACTTAAACAAAGTCAAAACCTTCATTGTTTTATATTGGAACTTGCATGCATTTCGTTAGTCATTTACAGTTAAAGAAAATAGGACATCTCACTTTGGAAAGGATTTGGAACAGCAGGCAGAGAGCGCCGGCTTCTGGTTGACCTTCTCCAGGATTTCCTTCTGTTGCTGGAACTCAGAGATGGACCTTCTGTTTGAACATCTTCCTTGTAGTTCACTACGTTCATCTCTTCTCCTTTGTTTTTGTCCATTTTTTCTCTATCTAACAACTGGGTAATGTGTGAGGGGGATTGGTGGCGAGGTGATTTGGAAGGGGGACCTGGGCTAGGATTGCTTGAATGGGGTCGTTTAAAACCCTGGTGACGTCCTTCTGGGTCAACCTTGAGTACAGACACAAGAGATCATGACGAGAAGAGTGTGTTAAGTAGCATTGAATTAGTGTAAGGTTTTAAGCAAAAAATAATCTGGTATTATCGCTAATTTACCTTTGCGGGGGTACCAACTACAGCATCATCGTCGCAACTGTCGCAAAAGATACAAAAAAAATCCAACGTCAAAGACCGTAACTAAGTATCGGAGTTTTGAGTAAATAAAAATGAAACGTTACAGTTGTTGTAGTTAAACTAGTACGAAGAAGCGTTGTGCTAGCAGCGAGTTGGCTGTCATTCTGGTTGAAGTGTTAAACTACCAAAAAAAGTAACTGCAACTTTGATAGAGGTTTTCTCTTACTCTAAAGTCAAACATCAAGACTAACAACGTAAATATAATCAAAGTTTATGTTAGCCATCATACTTACTCCAAAATGATTTTTTTTTTTTGTTAAACACTTACCCAATTTGAACGTCCGCCATTCTTAGTTGTATGCGCGATTGCGCGCCTAACATAGCCACGCCTCTTAGGGAAGTAATGGATGTTGGGAAACGTAGTGTTTATAATAGGTCAGTAGGTTTTTTTGTTAGATAGTTCTGTTTTGATTTAAAATTCCTCATCTTATTTATTGTAGAACAAACTGCAAAAATCAAAGCAATATTTTTTTTCACAGCTGAGCAGCGCCCTGAGGCACTTGCTACATTTTACATTATATTTTACGTTGTTTTTGCAAGAAACAAAAGTATTTTCTTGTCTGACTGCTTCTCTACTACTTTTCTGTCAGTCAGTTTCTTTGTCTCCGGGGCTTAGTTATACACTCGGCTTAGTCATGTCTTTATACGTATTTACATTTCTGATAAATTCATCTGTATCAAGACAAAATAAATTATTGACAACATATACTAGTATTTAATGTCTTTTATAAGTCTGTAAGAGATTTATCTTTTTACAAAATCAAGAAGAGAAATCAAAAAGAATTAGAACACTTTGCAATTCTCTTGGAGAATGCCCCAGTTGTGTGCCTGTGTGTGTGTTTCACGTTGGCTGACACACAGTCTCGCACTCCACACAATACTGCTGTCTTCTTGGCCTTCAGGATGGGGAGGGTAAAATGAGGCGAGAGATAGAAAGTTGAGACTAAAAGGGGACTCTGCAGCAAAAAGAAATAGAGAACTGAAAACACATTGTAACTGAGCTGGTGAAAGAAGGAGGGACAGAGCAGGACAAAGAGATGGGATACACTTAGGAGAGTGCAGTACTGCGCGCCACGAATGTCCATCTCAGCTTCCCTGTGTGTTTTACAACACCTATTCTACCCAACCCCACAAGTCTCCTCTTGTCCCTTTACAGTTGGGGTACCAAGGGCAGCAGTTGCTTGGGGCAGCTGTGGGTAGGAGTTCAAGAAGGCAGCCTAAGGTTTCCTTTCCCTAGCAGGAACTGAAGGACACGGTCCACAAATAGAGCTGCGACAAAGTCTACCACAAGAACCTGGGCGATGACGAGCTTGAACTGCATAAACAACGAGATACAAGGGGTGTCACTGATCATAAGCCAGGTCATGCAAAGATAAAATGTAATACACTGTCATCAAAAAATTACATTCTATGCACTCAGAAAAAATACAAAGAGCCAAAACTGTCCAAGTTTGCTTACCTCTGTTGGAATATCTACAAGAGCAAATTGCTCATTGAATTCAGGTGAAGAACCCGATAGTAGGCCCACGATGGCTAAACCTGATATGGCAATGCTATACAGAAGAGGCCGATTCTCTGTGAGAGACTCCATGAAAGGATGACCCTATAAGCAGCACAAACATTAGGGGACTTTTAGAACGGACCGACATACTTTATAATATAGATGAATAATACTATCATTAGTGTGAATAAGAAATCAGTACCTTGTAGTTAATGGCAAAAGTAGCCATCTGCATGGCCATTGACATTATGTATACAGTGCTATTGATAAGACTAGGCTTGAAATCTTCATACAGATCCGCAAACTGGTCCTCCCTGCAAGGATGAAAATAAATATTTAGGGGGATGGCTAATATAGGTTAAACCTGTGCACACGCATGTGTGACTGTGTTCAAGTGTGAAAACGCGCATCCTCTACCTGGGAGGACTTCTGCTCTGTGCCCCTTTGTAGAGATACACCAGACTGCAGAAGTGAACAGCAAACTGTAGTAGCACCGTCAACACAGTGTATAGATTGAAGATGTTGGGCAGAGGCCGTTCTCTTGAGAGGGTCTTCAATGGCTGAACAAGCACAATTCATTTTGATTAGTTGCACGTTTAAAAGTATAGATTCAAAATAGGTGTGTGCAATGAAAGTTTTTTCTACTTTTTCTTACTTTTGACCTGGAGATGAAGAGGAAGCATCCAGCCAACAGCAAGCCCTGTAGCGTGGCTTGGAAGTCACTGAATTTGACCCCCTCCAGGTAGAGCACGGACTGACTGTAAGCCAGGACTAGGGCATTGAGAGCCAGGATTTTGAACATCTGGAGTGTGGTCACCAGAGTACAGCGACCCTGCTTTATCACATGGCAAACTGACAGCAGATCAATGGGTTATACGTTGACAGGGGCTGTGAAGTACACCAAGCAGATTAACTGTCAAATAAACTCAGCGTGCGTGCTTTTGTATGTGACTCACTGCATGTTATGGAGGACAATTTCGAAGTGAAGGGAGCGGCAATGGAGGCGTCTCCAAGTTTCACGACTTGAATCTGATCTTCCTCAAGCTCCCGCAAGACTTGACTGATCCTCTCCTGCAACAGAATTCATGTCTCCTCTTAATACAACATCTGTATCCCAACTCTGCAATGTACCGTAACCCTAATTTACAAGTCAAACTGTCCTTCCTCATTTGTTTCAGAGGGGAACATTCGGTCACAAACAGATACCTTCTGTGCTGCGAGTTGCTCTTCCCTCTGGGCCATCGTCCTATGTTTTGCTGCCCTGGAGCTCGGCTTTCCCCCCGAGCTTTGGACGGGTGGGAGTGGTCTGGCCTCTGCCACCGGCGTCTCCTTCTCTCTACCCCTCTTCTTTCTCTCTGGCATGCGCTCGGGGGCGTTGGCCAAGAGAGCCACTCCTGAGAAAGAATAAAAGTGGTTTTGATTATCGCCCTTTTTTCGATTATTGTCGTCGTTAATAGATAGACCAGTGAGGCATGCATGACCTCTGATTGGTTGTGTGACGGTAGCATGCGGGTTGGCCTGACCTATGTGAGCGTGTTTGAGTGCTCCGACGTCATTGGTCCCATCGCCACACATCAAAGTCACGAAGCCAAGTCCTTTAAGACTAGTGATGACAAACTCCTGAAATGTGAAACAGAAACATTACAATGGCGCTGTTACTTCTTAATGGAAATCCTCTTGTTACACTGCAGCATAAGAGAGAGAACAGACTTCAAGGCTCACCTTCTGCTTGGGGCTGACTCGTGCAAACACGCGGATGTGAGGCAGGAGGGCGTTGAGCAGCGACGTGTCGTAGGTCAGTCTAGCCAGCCCTTCCCCTGTCACACACAGGTCGTACTGACTGACCAACGAGGGGACCGAGGGAGGGGGCAGTGGTATACACACACTGCCATCTATGGATTCCCACTGCCACTCACCTTTAATAATAATAATAATAATAATACTTTATTTATATAGTACCTTTAAAGTAACAAGGTTACAAGGTGCTTGACAAAAGAACAGATAAAATATATATAAATAAAATAAAATGCGATGAAATAAATAAAAATGAACACCTAGGAAAAGAATATACACAAACACACTTGCACTGACTTTGTCGAGCACAACACACATTTAAATAGCTTGTAACATCCAGGTGTAACGCAAAGGTTATGGCTGGACATACCCTCACTGGGTCCAGACTGCAAGACAAGTGTGTGATCCTTCTGGATGAAGAGCAGCTCCTTAGCAACATGGCATGCCGTTAGCGGGTTGTCCCCTGTGATCATAACAACCTGAAAGACAATTCAAGGTACAACTAAGTAAGTTCAAATATTTTTTGAGAGAGAGCGAATGTATGTGTATAACGGAGAGAAAGAGTGAGGGGGGCACGTGTGCGCCAGCCTCCTTACATGATGTGATGCGTCCTGGATCTCCCTGATGATGGCCTTGCTGTCAGCCTTGAGGGGGCACGAGACCACCATGAAACCAGCAAACTGCAGGTCGCACTCCAAGGCATCGCGGCTCACCTCTCTGACCTACAACGCCACCAAACAAGACAATGAATCATTTTTGTTTCTATCATTCGTAGGGGAGGTTATGGACAGTTACAGACAATCAGACAGGTACCTGCTGGTGGCTGAGGTGTCCCATCTCTTTGTAGCCTAAGGCCAGCACTCTTGCTCCTTCCCTGGACATCTCCCTGTGCACCTCATCATAGCTGGCAGGACACTCTGAGAACTACATTCAAACGCTTCACGTCACAACTCTGGCAGACACTAACGGAGATGGATTTGACCAAAACCAAACACGTATTGCTGTCGTTTGTGTCTGTCCGTTTACCATCGCTCGGAGCGTCTCCGGAGCCCCTTTGACTGTGGAGATGTAGCAGAGCTCGGTGGAGCCCAGCCTCTCGTACGAGGCCAGGACCGACATCCTCTTCAGGGCGCTGGCAAAGTGGAACCTCTGGTGGATCTTGAGCCCGGGGGTCTTTATGCCACGAGCAAACACCTTCTCATCTGTATACGGAGAAACCTCGTGAGCGTTCACGCACAGCAGGAAGGCAGCACAGCCGCACGCATGGAAGTCGTTTCTGTACCTTTGGTGAGTGACCACTCAGCGGCAGTCAGCATGGCCTTCTCCAGGGGATCTCCCACCAACTGTCCATCATCCAGAGTGACCAGAGAGTGACAGGTCGCCACCACCCGGTGTGTGTCAACTGGGATCTCAGACACAGGCATCACTTCCCTCCCTTCTCTGTTTGGACACACAAGACCATCTCAAAAAGGATGTCAAAAATGTTTCTCCTGTACGAGCACAGTCGTGGTTAGTTAGTTTAGTTACGTAGCTGTAGCGTGGGGCTGTGTATTTGTTTCTGACAAACAGCTCTCCATGTCAACACAGTTATTGAGGGTGACACAAAGCAAAGCGCACCTGAGTCCTGCTACCCCTCGCACCACCAGGCTGTCACTCGTCAGGGTGCCCGTCTTGTCAAAGCAGCATACCTCCACCTTCCCCGCAAACGGTATTCTGAAGGGCTCAGTGCAAAATACATCTGCGAAACAACAAGAGAAATTCGTGAGTTAGAGAAAGCCACTGTCACACACACACACACACACACACACACACACACACACACACACACACACACACACACTTCAATTTAGAACTACACCCTGTGCAATTTCACCCACATAGCTTGGCCAGGGCGATGAGGGAGGTGTTGACCGCCAGGGAGAGCTCTATGGGGAGCTCTGGTGGGACCACAGAGGTCAGGATGAGGGTGCACTCCAGAAACAGTTTGTACCTGTTCCGGCTGGGGTCCTTGGTCCCTGGGAATGAGAAGCTCAGTATTAACAGAAATTTCATTCAAAAGAGTCTGATCCCTACTTTCACTGGACGGTTACGTAAGGCCTTATTCTGTGTGGACGACTGACCCTCTATCCAAACGTAGCCAGCTGCAGCGATCGCAAACACCAGGAGGAACAGGATAAAGATGAAGGTTTCCAGATTGTTTGCCGTCACTCTTTTCACTCCGAAAAGAATGGTTCGCAACAGTTTACCCTAAAACAAGCGGTGTTTGTAAAAATGAGATACAGTGTTTCTTAACTTGAGTAAATGTCACACACATGAACTAGAAAACCCAGCGAAAATGTTTTTGGGGTCAAAGTCCAGCAAAGTTTCACCTGAGATGTGTAGAATCCAGTTCTCAGTACGTAGGCCACACAGCCATTGTCCACAGCTGCACATATGAACGAGAACATTTTTAAAACGTTAAAAAGCAAACCCCTTCTTTATGGAAGTATTTATAGAGATAAGACTATGCTAAATCCAGCTTCTTTCTACATTATCTAGTCTACTGATAAACTGTACAAGCAGAATTGCCACTGACGTTTGAGCCCGGAGCTGGCTTTCTGAGGGGGGCTGTGCTGGACCACCTTGGTACCACCAGAGATGATGTGCAGCCGGGAATCAGCCTGCAGGTCCAGGACTTTCTCCGGATCCAGGTCCTCTACTGGCTCCTGGTGACGCATAACGTATAGAATTGGCCATGTTCTTTTGACAAATCATATGAAACCCTAAGAACTTTAGGACCCTCGGACTGCTCGGTTAGTTCCCGTCTGACCTTCATCTGAGGCACGGATTCTCCCGTTAGCATGGCCTCGTCCACTATGCAGCGACCCCTGATCAGCAACACATCACAGGGAACCAAGTTATCCTGAGGAGAACGCCCTGATGAAGAGAGAAAGAGTCAGTGGACATGGTGCACACAGTCCCGCACTTTACACGTGTTATGCTGCTATGTGCAGGAGGGGAATAAGAAAAGAGAGTCCCACCTATTGAGACCAAGTCCCCAGGAACAAGCTCGTCACTGGACACGTGCCTCCATTTCCTGTTTCGATATACCTATTGGAAAACAATGACAGAAATGTATTTGAAGCAGCAATATGTTCAGACAGCTTCCACACTTACATTGAGCATACGAAACAATATCACTATAAATATGCTTTCAGTTATGAAAGAAATCCTGCCTGTATCATATAGGGCTTGTTCCCCATTCGGCGTATCTCCGACATGTTCCTCATTTGCTGTTGCACTAGGGATGCTTCAAATGCCACCAGCATGAAGAGAGTGAAGACGCTGTAGTACCAGTACTCATCCAGACACCACAGCCCAACACAGAACACCTGAAGGGACACAGATCCCATAACATCACATGAACAACACACTGCTTCTGTTGGTATCCTTAACAAACTTCAAATGACCATGCTCATATTGTATTTATAAGTTACGGCAGTTGTATATAGAATGATTATTACATACTCATACACACAAACATAATAACCAAGTACACAATGCGTTGCGCTATACAAGCACCTGGAACACAAAGAAAGGAGCCGTTGCTCTCTCTCTGAATAGCTCCAAGAAGTCTGGGACCATCATCTCAGCCCGGTTGGTGCCATAGCGCTTCTCCGCAACTCGCAAGTCAGCTTCCTCCTGGTAACCACGCCAGGTCTGGAAGTAGCTGAATGGCTGACTGACAGGGAATGCAACTGGCAGGAAACATTTCTTCTCCTTACTGTCAAAGACATAGCGGATCTTCTGGAACTCAAAGCATAGGATTTCCTCGCCATTCTCATCCTGATGGAGGGGAAAGGAGGCAATAAAATGACAGGTTGAAAATGGATTCTGAATAGCTACAAACATCTATTTTAAACAGACATAGGAGCAGAATAGATTGTTATTTTGTATACATGTCCAAAAACACTGACAAGCTATATCTTAAGAGACGGACATAAACTAACCTGGTCTCTCTGGAGAGGTACTAGCTCAGCAGAACCGTTGTTGGGGGTAGGTATGACCTTTGCCAGAGTCGCCTTGTGTGGGTCTGACTCCTGTGCATACAATACCAGGTGAGAAATTCACACACTAGTCAATCACAACAGCCTAACCATGTCAACAAAATGCGTAGTCAGAGATGCCAATGCTGTCTGTATCACAACAGAACAGTTTTGTAATATTTACCTTAGAGCAGGTGAGCCAACAGTGCGCGTGCACGGACCAATAACCGGACAGCGCTGTAAGGACGTGCGCGATGCCCATGGCAGCCAGGGAAAGAAGGCCGGCTTCTGGATGCTCGGATGCACCATACACTCCTAACCACACATACAGCCAACCCGGATAAAGAAGGCCGAAAAATGGGAGAACAGTACCATGTAATAGCTGCGGTCTTCGTCTGTATAGCGAAACCGAGCTAACCAGCTCGTCACAATTAGCCCCGTTGTCATGCTGGCTGTGGTTCATAGAGGGGGCCATTTGCAGATCCCCCGACCCCCGAATCTCATCTACTCTCAAATTCTCCTCTTTCGTAGTCTCATTCATCGTTCGTACCTCACTCTCCGGGGCCCCTCTATCCTCCACCTGCCCCCTTCGTATTCTTGTAGGCGAAAAGGTTACCACAGTGGTCCGGTGCTGAGATTCAGTTAATCAATCGTTCGCTCCGTGTCCCATTTGCTTCCGCATACGCAACCACGCAGAATCACGCAATGTCCTCTCTTGATCTCTTATCGTTCTATTATATTCAAAGGCATAATGATTCTTAAAATATTTTATTTTGAAATATTATAATACGGATGGATTTAGTAGAGGTGGCAAAATATTAGTGCAAAATTATCTATTTTATGAACATGTGCAGGCGGCTGTGCCTTTAAGAGACTGAAGTTGTTCAGTTGGGCGTGGCCACAGTGTCAGACTGACATCCCCTAAACCAATAGGAATCTAACATATCGTTAGAATTGTTCGTCCTATCGGCTCAGAAGACGGAGGATCCGGTAGTAAACTGCCACACGTTTTATAACCTTGGGTTTTTTTGTGTATCGTTTTTTGACACTTTCTCCTGGCGAAAACATGTAAGTAATGTACAGTAAGTAAAATAAGAGAGTGCTTGGAATCTGTAGCCATATGTCACGCCAAGGAGGATGGAGTTATCTCTGAAATATTTCTTCAACATGTATATTATTTTATATTGTCTGTCATTAGGCAGGCTGCTATGGAAATCACGGCCAGGTACTGCCAGAAAGAGATGGAGTTGTATGGGTCATGTGTGGCCTCCAACCCATCGTCATGGCAGCAGCAGTGTCATGAGCTAAAGTTGAAGGTAGCCCAATGTACATCTTCACAGTAAGGACACTAATCTACTCCGTTTCAATTTTACACACACAATTACCCTCACTTTCTTTCTGAAAAATGCCTCTATTATTCTCCTCAACTTTTATTGTAGCCCAGTGATTCAGAAGATCCGGTCGGACTGTTCCAACGAGTTTATAGATTTTGAGCGCTGTCTTAGGGAGCACCAGACCACACCTGCCTCTTGCTCCTCACAAGTAGCCCGTTTTCTTGGCTGTGCCGAGACAGTGGATCTTGTTGAAGTCTGTGAGTTTCACTGGACCACAAACATCCTTTCTCACATACACACACACCAAATCCATATTAATCCTTAAATTGGGTGATCCCCATGTAATCTATAGCAATAACCAGGAATGTGTTTTTTCCTAGCTGTAAACCCAGCACCTCTACCCTCGTGAGATTTGATGGTCAACATTACTCTCAGGGTGCAGATGATTAAACAGAAGCAGTGATGGCCATACTACACTGTTGGCACTTCGTGAGAACGACTCCTCCGAAGTCATCACCAAAGTAGGCTACATTTGCCATTTCTGCATCACAAGGAAATTGACTCATCGTGTATCGCCAACTATTTCAAGCTATTGTGACACTGACTATTTCCTATTTTTATATAAATATATAAAAATATATTGATGGCACTAGAGCAACAACTGACATGTGAATACAATGTTGCTGGTGTCACATACATAAAATAATGAAACATTATAATAATTATGGTTCCGATTGAGTGTAACCAAACGTGCTGTATGTGTGAAAGGAAATGCTGGTGAAATTGTTTTGTTAGCTGTGTAAAATAGTGTGTGTTGTTGACAGTGTGTCTTACTGAAAATGTTTTCATTAAAATGTACGTCAACGAGTCATATTTCTTATCTTTTTTTCATCCTCTGAAGTTTTGTTATTTCATTTGATCCTCCTACGCGTCCCTTTGTGTTAGTATGAGCCATAGTATAATATTAAACTCTGGAATGTACGATATCTCCCACACATCTTTCCGTGGGGATGGATAGACCAGTAGCCTGGGAAGAACAGAGGAAAAAGGGAGGGCTGTTAAAGTCTAATCACTTTCAGCACTGATGAAGACAGCGGGAGGATGTTGAGTTATCAGCCCTGTGACTACTAAGCATAACATTCTATTTATAGTTCACTTGTTAAAGGCTGAGTGAGGATCACCAGCATAGAAGTTTTTTCTTAGAAATAGAAGAATATGAAAATGTGAAATTAATCCTTCATTGCATCAGAACACATTATGACATAGGAAGGATACACAAGCTGAATCAACAGATTATATTGAAGAAATAACAGTATTACATTCAAAGCACTGAATCTGGCAATCATAAAACAAAACAACTTTTTTTTACACATAGGAGTACCTAACAATTGTGAGAGGAACTTTCCACACACCAAATTACGGCACAAATAAATTATATTCACACAAATTCTTCACTTTATATGTATCATCAGACAATTATTCACTAATAGAAAATGGATAGCAAAACATTACCTTTTTCTATTTCACGTAGCCTATCTTTTTTTGAGAATATTGTTTTCCAGCACTTATTACTCTAGTAATTTTCAGGCGATATAGCTTCAAATCTATACAACTTATATATGCATCATGCTACGACTATTTGTACATAAGTACTGGTACAAAATAGCTAACAACATTCATTTTTAAGAGTTTTTTGAACAAAAAGAAATAAGTACAGTAAATGGCAATACCTATAATAGTAGTATATTAACACATTTATTATATATTAGAGCAAATCATTAGGTATTTTAATATTAGCGTGTCCATTAGTATTTGGCTAATAACTCTAAGAAATTACTTCACAGTTTAGAAAAGAAAAGGTAACATAAAAGCCATTTACTCCGTACTTTTAATAACCCTGTCTCCACAAAAGGCTCTGGTAATGACCCTGTGATATCGTTTAACCTCACACTTTATTAAAAACAATCTTCAGTTAATCTCTCAAACCGTTAAATTGTTTAATAGAAATCATTGGTTTAAATTGTAATCAAATCAGCAGACTATATCCTGAGTCAGTACTCAGGCAACATAAACATGTACACTAACCTGAGAGCAAATTTTACTCCAACCTATACGCTCCAGTCCTTCACATTCAAAATAAACTACTCAACGTAATTAAAATAGCAGATTTTCATATTACAGTCCTTCTGTAACTGTTCCAGTATCTGTTGTGATTCCTTAACTCTGTAGATACTTGTTGTGGGTTATAACTGAAACAATCCCCTTTTCTTTATATGCCCCAGTGATCCATTGTATGCAGTATTCCTTGGTTTGTGATGCCTCAATACAACCGTTCAGCATTTTCACCCTGGCTAGGAAGTAGGCTGCAGAAGCACATTTGATATTGTCGACCAATTCAAAGGATATCCAGGGGATGATTTTGAATGTAAACACGTGGCAGAACCTTATGCGATTCTCTCTGTCCCTCATATTGCCAGTATGGGATTCCTATGAAAGACGATGGAAGAACTCTGCTGTTCTAACATTTACATAACCTAGGAAAAAGTATTTTTACAATGGTTTTGCTAATGCTTGTTCAACACCATTTTAGTGCGTGCGATGATTTGACGGTTGAGAAATGAAGTGTGCGTGAAAGAAATTGAGACAGAAGTGTGCGTGTGTGTTTAGGATGTTTGTGACCTACAGTACATGAGGTGGTCCGACCGGAATGTGGATGGACAGGCTCCACTAGCTGCGACTCTGAGAGGTGAAGGAGTGAGGCTGGCTTTAAAGTTCAGAGGGGTCAGGAGGTGAAGTAGGAGTTCTGCATGGAGTACAGACGGTCAATCGGGTTTCCCACGCGCCCTGCCAACAGAGCCCCATCTGCCGTTGCCAAGAGACAGTCGCCAAGGTGACTAAGGCTGCCGTCACTGTCCAGATCGTGGAATACTGTCTCTGAGTCTGGGGGACAAATAAAGTGGTAGCGTGATCAGGAGGGAAGATCATCAGCAAGACATTGTAATAAGAGTGAACAATAAAAGAACTGTGTGTACTCTAAGGGCTCATGTCTTTGTGTTTTGGTCCACTACCCACTGAATGTTTCTCGGCTCACTTCAAACGTTCCCGACATCATTAACCACCTTCTTACCATAGGAATGGAGATGCTCATTGCCTATCTGTGGTGGTGTAAGTCCATGACGAAACGGATCTCCTCCATAGATATTGGGGTCAAGAGCCAACAGTTGTTGCCGTGGCAGAGAGGGGTAGCCCAGCAACCCATCCATTCCGTGACTGCTAGATCCGTCTGCGGAGAGACAGAGGAGTCTTAAGTTCTACCCGCTTTGCTATTGTAAACATGGATTAATGGATCCTGCTCAGTTTCTCTTTTTCTCTCTCTCACTCTCTCTCTCTCTCTCTCTCTCTCTCTCTCTCTCTCTCTCTCTCTCTCACCTTCACTGTCATCGTTGCTCTGTCGACCCCCTCGGCTTGGTCCTCTCCTGGTTCCTCCCAGCTGCTCCTGCTCCTGTTGCTGCTGCTGTTGCTGCTGCTGTCTGCGAGCTATTTTCTTCATCTGCAGCAAAACAATTCAATTCAAGTCCAGTGTGTGTGTGTGTGTGTGTGTGTGTGTGTGTGTGTGTGTGTGTGTGTGTGTGTGTGTGTGTGCGTGTGTGTGTGTGTGTGTGTGTGTGAAAGTCTTGAATTATCTTGACAATCGAGGTGCGCCACACCTTTGCTCTCTGGTTCTGGAACCAAACTTGAACGACTCGCACCGTTAACCCAGTCTCAGCAGCCAACGTCTCCCTCACCTGGAGTTCAGAGGGAAACATGTTTGAGACATCAGTGTGTGATGACTACGGCGCGAGAGAAGGAAAGGAATGTGTCGAGAAAGAGAACCGGGCGCCTCACCTTTCGACAGGGTTTGGAGGACACCTCAAAGGAGGCCTTGAAGGCCCGACGCTGCTGTGTGGTCAGAATGGTGCGGGGTCGCTTGGAGCGCTTGTGCTCCTTTCCGTCGTCGCCGCCCTTCCCGCCAACGGAACCTCCTCCACCATCCTCATCCTCACTTTTCACTGAGCAGGGACACAAGTTACACAACTACAATTTCAGTTCCAAACAGAACCAGCAAAACAACTGTGTCTAATATTCACGTTGAATATTAAAACAGCATAAAATATTTTGTGTAAGAAGTAGAGTAACTAAACTGAACATAAATAGTGCAGGTGTACCACAGGTACTGGAGTGCTGGCAGTCTTAGTATCAAAGGGGTCTTTACCTGACTCCGTCGGGGTGGGACTGATGGCCGCCAGCATCTCCCTCTCCTTCTCGTAGTCCCCTCTACACAGCAGCTGGCCTTCTTTCAGCACAAACTCATCTCCTCGCTGCAGCCGGCGCTCACACTCGCAGCAGCAGAAGCAGCCCAGGTGGTACACCTGGCCCAGCACACGCATAATCAGCTCCGAGCGGCCAATCACCTGCAGGCAGCCGCTGCATTTTCTCACAAACAGCCTGGGGAGAGGGAAAAAAGGACAGAGAGCCATGTACATTTGTCATTAGTGTTACCTAATTCATTTAAATTCCCACTAGCTTACAATGTAGCTACAGCCTCACGTGAACGCAAAACATGTGCCTGCAGAAAATAGGACTTGTAGAACAAAGGAATGTTTATAATGATCAAATAAAGTATGAATTGTCATACTTTTATGTGAGTATTTGAATCAACAGGTCCGTAGTCTGTAGCACTTAAATTAAGGAGTAATATAATTTAACAGTTGCGGGAATACCATAAATGTATTCTCTGAGCACACTTTTGACTATCTATTTTTTTAGAAAACAGATTTAGATTTGCAGGTAAATTAGACAGTGATGCATTAGAAAATGCATATTTAGATTAAAATATGCAAGTTAAAATATCCAACCTTAAGGTAAAAGTCAACTCGTTTTTTTTGCATGTTCATTGTAATTAATTACAATGGTTAAATGTTATAACTGTATAAATGTTATTGAGGGATAGACGAGAACAACAGCAGCTTTTAATAAGCTTTCAGCACCTCTGTGTCTGGTGACTGACAGTGTTTCTTAATTAAAGGTCACATGAACATAACCCAAGGCATAGAGCAACAAGCTGAACATTTGACATGAGATGGTGTGGCCTGTCGTCATGTCGACGCTACTTTTCTCCATTGACACTAGGTGGCACTGTTCCACAAATCAAAACAGAGCTGGGGCAGTCATGGTGGGTTTAACATCTGTCACTAATCTTTCACAAGTTGTGACATATAAAAAAAGCAACTGTTTTATAGTCAATTATATTTGTTCCTACTGTTTCTTTTCTGGGCGAATAGAGTTTAATAGAGTGAATACTGTTTAAGTTCCAGCTTTATGGTGGCTTTCTCTGCCCGACTGGTTTTGTCCATGTCCACTTCTCTCCTTTTGTCCCTCTCCCGCTCCTCCTGTGTTTCGTTTCACCCCCTAAATTTCTCTCCTGCTTCATCTCTTCAGATCACCATTTCCATTCAGTAGGGCCAAAACCCCTGCCATTAAATTCCTCTCAAATCCCTGTTTTCTCAGTCAGCTCCCTCCCTCCCTCCCTCCCTCACTCCCTCCCTCCTCCTCCTCACCATTTTCTGCCAGCATTCCCAGTTCTCACTCATGCCCTCCCAGCCTCCCTCCCTAGTTCACTGAAACTAATAAAGACAGGATTAATTAGATTGTTGTTTAAACAGTGCGACGCCCAGACGGACGCTGTAAACTCATAACCAGGGATTGAGGATAGCATGGGGTTAATCTCTCTCCGCTCCCTTTTGAGCACACAAACACTCACACACACACGCACACAATATAAAGATGCATGTTTACACACACATACACACACACACACACACACACACACACACACACACACACACACGCGCGCGAGCACCAAAAATATCACCCATAAACATACAAACACATATGCATGCTTGTGCTTGTAAATGCACACACACACACACACACACACACACACACACACACGCACACACGCACACATGCACACACTCACTAAACAATCCATAGTATTGTACTGACAGACCGACAAGTCTTAACAGGTAGCGGAAATGGAGCTGAGAGAAAGAGGAATTGTTTAAAGTAGTGCGTTTGTTAAACTGGTAAAGGTGGAACGTAGCATACATAAAAGACTACCAGACTAGACGAGAGAAAGAGAGAGTGGCGAGATGCAGGGGGACGAAGGGCAGGAGAGAAATAAGTGTTGACACTCTCTCACCGGGTGTGAGGAAGGTGTCGCTGCTCAAATCTGGACACCAGAGAAGGAGCCAGGTCTGCACATTAGAACTCCTAATCTGTGATCCAGTCCCAAACGCAGCTGCTCGAGCTAATCTACACCAATCCATCTGGCAAACGCTGCGCACATTACCCAAAATCACAGTGTCACACACACCCACTCGACATTATTGCACGCACGGAAATCTCCTCAAACCTTCCCTCGTGCAGCCCTATAGCTGGGCCTGTCATCAGTGCTTTAGATTTGACTACAATAGTTCTCCCAGAATAATTGCATTGAACCTCAACAGAAGCGTAGTTTTGAACTTCAAGCCATGTTTAATTGTAAACACTGAGTCCACACACAAACTACTAAAAGGAACACTGTCACTACTCCTCTATTTATAACCTCACTAACTCCACCATGAAGTACCAGCCATGTGGGCTGTTGCCACAGCAAACCCTGAACGCTTCCAATGCCGAAGTAAAGATGCTTAATGGACGCCAGACAATCATCTCGTCTTCATTAATTGGCGACGATCTTAATACTTCTTAGCCGATTTCACTCTGCATGATGCATTATAGCCCAGTAAGAATTTACCCACCATGGAAAATCATGCGTTGGGGCAACTACCACAGATGGGGGGGGGGGTCTTTAAGAAGATCATTTTAATCCTTCTAATAGTAAGATGATTCATCCTAGCCCAGTCCTTGGCCCATCGCCGGTACAGAGATGGCGTTAGGGGCACATGTTTCAAAGCGGGTGACGCAAAACATTTACTAAAAAGAGCATACAGTGGCAATGGATTCTAAAGGTATCCAAAGGTGTCCCACCTAAGTGAATCCACAGGAGAACAATATTGAAGAGCACTGTACATGAATGATATGATCAAATATGGATGCCAATAAATAGTCAGATATGTGTGTGTTTTAAAAAGACAGAAGACACTTTGTAAGCAGTTATCTAATATGAATCTAAGTTGAATCCAGGCAGGAATACACACGCATTTTTAAGAAATGTGTGGATTTTAGAGAGGCGGTAAACAACAGTACCAGAAATAAAGCAGTTAGTGATCAAATATTGTTACCCGCAGTATATTCAAGCAATGGTCATGCCAGCCACAGCATAGAAAAGGAAATCTGAACCATCATTGCCAGTGCAAAGTATAATGCAATCATTACTGAATAAATGTGTGGGTTTTCACCTTCACTTTTATTCTGATGGGAATCAATATAATGCAAGTATCTATGTTTTTTATTATGTATGTGTTACTTTGGAGTGGATGAGACGTGAATGTGGGGTATTAGTGTGTTAGTTATTGCTATATTTAACTATGTGAACTATTACTTATTAAAACTATTACTTATTAAAACTAAGTACTATTGCGTGTATCCATGACTTATGAGTCCAAAATACCATTTGAGAGTAAGTTTTCGTCAGTGTATGAATGGATGCCTGTACTGGCTATATGGAATCAATACTAGAAATATAAATCATAATGCAGCAGTCTTGTCAATCTAACTTCTGGGTTGCCTTTGTCTTGTGTTAGTGTGTTCTTGTGTGTCTTCTTGTGTGTGTCTGTGTGTGTGTGTGCATGAGTGTGTTAATGGTGGCAGGGATAGCGAGTATCGTGGGGAATGCTGGGAGATTTTAATAACACAGAAGCAGTGCAGGGAGATTTAATAAAAGGAGATGATGTGATTACTGAACCCTGGCTCTGAGCCATTTTGCTTCACAGAGCAATATCCGCTCACACACACACACGAACACACACACACATACACACACACATACACACGCACACGAACACACACAGTCACACTCACAATCATAAACACATACACACACACACACACACACAATCTATCAGCGACAAACACACAAACATCCCTCCTGGATGCATACATAACAGATACACAGCTGTGCATTTCAGCGATAAACAAATAACAAGTATTGATAAAAATGTTGACAAATATTAGGGCGCTTCCTATCCTAGCTTAACCCTTCCCTCTGATTCTATTGATTCATTCAGAGTCAGTTAGCCCTGCTTACACATCTTTGGCTATCAAAGGTGTCTACCAAACATTTGATCATTTCATGGTGGCAGTGCTGTGTTTGCTCATCGGGTTTTAGTGTGCATGGAATGTCGTCAAAATTCAGCCGTATTCATCAAACCTCGATGCACTCTGTGTGCTCACAGTTACTCAGTGGACGATTTCTGTCAGTCGTTCACACTGGTATTAACACGAGCGCTACACGAGATCACAACTGAGAGACTTGACTCCTTTGTGATAACCAAGATATGATATTACATGACCAAATGCAATATACCTGCGAAGGGTAGCAACTAAAAGCTTGCATGAGATCAGAGCTCTCAAAGAGTGGGTCTGTGTGTGTGTGTGTGTGTGTGTGTGTGTGTGTGTGTGTGTGTGTGTGTGTGTGTGTGTGTGTGTGTGTGTGTGTGTGTGTGTGTGTGTGTGTGTGTGTGTGTGTGTGAGTGTGTGTGTGTGTGTGTCTGTGTGTCTGCTCGTCTGTGTGTGAACCATCTATACCTGACGCCTAAGACAGTGTGAATTCTTTGTGTGGATGTGTCTTAGGCTATTGATGAGTATATGTGTCTTAGTCTGTGTGTGTTTGTGCGTGTGTGTGTGTGTGTGTGTGTGTGTGTGTGTGTGTGTATGTGTGTTTGTGTCTGTGTGTTAGTTTAGATAAAACAGTTAATCCCCAGGCCACCAGAACGCAATATCCTGTCTGCTCGTTTCTCATTTCCTGTCTCTCTCTGGCGAGGCGGGAAGCAGTAGGGAGGGGGTGGTGGGGGACAGGGGGACCCGTTGCCCCAGAAACAGGAGATACAGCCGCCCGTTTGGAGAATGTCTGCCGTGTTCTCTCTATCTCTCCCTGCCTGGTCCACCCCCTATTCTCTTCTCTTTTTTTTCTCTCACCCTTCTTTTATTATCTCAGATTTAATAAAGCCAAGGCGAGCAGCTTGTTCTGCCATGAAACATTTATTAGCTGTCTGTAATGAAATTGTTGTGGGGGAGGCAAGATGATGGGGCTCATCTCGCATTATGCAAAAACAGTGGCAATATTACCGGAGGTGACACCTCGCTTTCCACTACTTCTTTCTGCTCTTCCCCTCCAAAACACTCATACAACTCAGCTCCATCCCATTCTTCAACCAAATTATTTCATTCCACTCCTCTACATTTCCCCCACAATGTTCTCTCTTCCATTTACCTTTTCTTATAATTTTTCTATTCTTCTTTTTTTTCACATTACACAGCGTACCTCTTCTAGCCCTTCTTTATTGCAATAAGGCTACCAGAAATATCTTCCTCGTGTCTCTCTCCCACCTCCCTCCGTCACCTGTTGACCCGGGCCGGTGGGCCCATGTGAGATCCCACGCTGGGTGGTGGTGGACCAGGTCGTGTGAGAGGTGGAGGACCACTCCACTCTGTCTGGCCTCTTAGCATGCCAGTGGAGCCCTGAGCGTAGCTTAGCCACTAACTGGCTGAGGAGACCCCCTGGGGAGCTCTGGGAGGACAGTTTACATCTGAGCCTCACACAGGGCCAAAACGACCAAGAACAACACTCAGCCAGGTCCCTCCATCTTTGGAGAGGCATGTCAAAGACAAACTAAAGGTTTGGAGGAATTTTTTTTAATTGGGTTTTATAAATGTCATTAATGCACTGAATTTTGCATTTTATGCATCAGGAGATGTATGTATGCTAATATTAGTGTTTTGATAAATATCACTCTTAATCCAGAATTAATTATATATTCATATTAATACATACATGTATGTATAACTATTTATCCACCTGCACTTAGTAACAATCAAAAGGTTGCATGAAGGCAATGCAAGAAATTAGTCAGTATGTGCTGTGTGCTTGTCTGTATGGGGGCACTTTTTACCTAATTTACACATATTACGCACGCACATAAATAGGCCTACATGCAGTACATCCGGCATGAGTTGTCTGTTGCTCATATTCCATGCACAGTATGTGGCCTAATACCTGGCTTGTCATTATGTAAAAGATGAGAATCCTGGGTAATTAGCACGGTATCCAATCAACTTCTCCAACTCTCCTCCCGCCCTCGACCATCCCAAAACACAATAAGGCACTGAGGGGAGACACGATTAACAGAAAATGAGGGATAAACAGAGAGATAAACTGATTGGTGTCATCGCGGCTATCAATCTCAAAGAGAGGGAAATGAGGTTTCGAATAGAAAAATATTATTACAAACCAGACAGTGATGAATGAGGGAAGGGTATAGAGGGCGGGAGGTAGCGAGGGAGAGAAAGATAGAGAGAGAGACAGACAGAGTGAAAGAGAGAGACTGAGAGAGAAAGAGAGAAAGAGAGATAGAGAGAGCCAGAGAGAGGGAGAGGGAGGTAAAAAAAACAAAAGGCCGGGAAACTAAAACACACATAAAATAGAACACACTGTAACCTGAGAGAATTGTCTGTCTATTGGCCATTTAGTGTGAGAGATGGCTAGTAAGGGAAGATGAGCGTTCACTGTGAGTGTTTTAGAAGAGGTTGATAAATCCAGGCTGGCTCTCAGCGTCTCCCAGCCCACAGAGCGACGCATTAAATCTTGAGTTTAGTAGACATCTACCCCCGTGACCCCACAATACCCAGGAGAGGCAGGCTGGAGGATGACTGAAAAAAGAGGGCTCCAGGCCCCAGCGACCCCGTCTGCACTCATCCCTGTCTGGGCTTAGGAGGCCTGGCTGTGGCCTGGGGCAAGGAGGCCTCCTTATTGCTCTGCTAGGGGAATTTGACGGCACCTTCTGTGTGTGCCATCGTAAGTGACTGTGAAGGGTAAAGAAAGCGGAATGTCTGGGTGTAAATCAGAGGGGTGTGTGCGCGCGAGAGTGAGATAATTGATATTTGAGAGACCTTTCTGATGGCCCGTCAGACAATTTGGCAGGTAATGTGTAAAGAAAGCAAGAAAATAAAGTTACCGAAGGATTATGTAATATTATATTTTCTAATATTTGCAGACTTGAGATGTTATATGCATATAACCATCCGGTCATAATTCATGAAACTGTCAATGGATAGTCAACCAACAGGATTTTTCAAAGTATATTAGATATTATCTATTGATGTAGTCATGTTATAAGATCATTAGAATTTGCTGGCCAATTTCACAAAAAAGGTATGTAAAGAATTAGGTCTGTTACAGAAATTAAGAAACTTAAAGAGAATCTTAAATCACCCAAAATTGTGTATGCCATAAATTCTTTTGCACAACCCTTTTCTTTAACAGTACACACACCTGCCGTCAGATGGCAAAGATTGGGGGAAGGGGGGTATTCCTCCATATAAAAAGGAGCTGATGGAAAGGCTGCAGGAGACAGAGAGAGACATTGTTGCTGATCAACTGAAGGTCATGAGCAGTGTTGTGTGCCAAGTCTGGCACAGAGACTCACAACAAGGCCCATCTATATATGGGCAGTGTAAAGGAAGCTATGTCATCGCTCTATGCCACGCTTAGTAATAATTCATTTTTTGAATGCCATAGATATGTGTCTCAAAATAAGATGACTTGATAGGAATACAACTTTGCAATTTTATCTTCCAACGTTCTTTCCGACCCTCAATCCCCGCCCCCCTACCTCCTACACAAGCACACACTCTCTCCCTCTCTTTCTCTCTCGCTGTCTTTCTTTCCGACTCTCACTTTCCAATTTTTTCCCTCCAGATGTCAGGTACAGTGGGAGTCTTGTGCTGCTGGACGCCGTCTGACACTTTTCACAACAATGATAACGAGCTGCAGGGACGTCCTTCAGCCAGCCCTGCACGCTCCTCAAGATCTCCCCATACACTTGCCGACACACTTTGATGTTCCTCCAGCAATCAAACTCACATAAACATTCTCCCACAACCACAAAAAATACCAACAAACACACAAACGGGAGCGTGCACTCACTAATACACACAAACAAACACGTACACACACCTATAATTTTAACACACATTTTGTGTGCTTTGCTTCCATTCGATTAATTACTACACGCCAAGTTCCTTTCTGATATGTTGAGAATGTTGATGTGGGGTCACTCTTACTTTTCATAGTCATGCTTGCAGTAGAGTAGACGATCCTTGCAGTAACAAGTACCACTAAGCGCGCTCAAACACACAGCGCACTTCACGCAGGTCTCATGCCACGAGCGTTCGTTAACCCGCAATAGGAAGCGGTCAGCAATGGGCGACTCGCATCCAGCACACACCTCACCACCGCCCCCGTGTTCTGAACCTAGGATGTGAAGTAGACACAAAAACAAGTTAGACCCGCAGGTGAAAATATGATCAAGGCCTTTTGACCTAATCAATTACCCAAACCAAGAAAATTTTACTTGAAAGACGTTTTTTTACACGTAGCCTAATCTTGTATCTATTTTTCATGAAGAAGTTGTGGGCTATGCAGTTTTATTTGCAGTCTAATTGAGTTATTTAGATCTTCTGGTTTTACCGAATGGCGTTGAGTTTGGAGGCTGCTGAAGACATGATTGGGTCTCCTCCGTTTTCATTCCGTCCCTCCTTCCCTCGCTGTGATCGCTGTAGGAGAAAAATAGAGATGTCACTCCTTCCACTTTAGAAAATGCCTAAAAATTAAGATATCTTAATTAGCGCACTCAAACACGCGCACACGCATGACCACACGCGCGCGCACAAGCACGCATGCGGCGCACGCGCACACACCAAACACTTTCAACCTAATCTTGACCACACAGGATAAAATGTATGACCTTCGTCCAAACAACAAAAGTAAAGCAATAACACTATTTATTGGCATGGAAAAGAAAGTGCAGAACATAAGCAACAATAAACCTTGTTGATTTTTTTAAGATTTAGAACTACACATTAAAAAAAGATAAAGCACCACTAAACATATATTGGGCTATCATATAATATATATAGGATGTGGGCCTTTTGACTTAGGCCTATTTGAAATACACTTTCTATCTGTTCCAATAGGGCGAATCGCATAAATAATTTATATAATTAGTTATTCAGATTTTATTATTCGTTTGTGGCTAATAGCAGGCAACTTATTTAACTCCTTATTCGGATATAACGAAGATTGATTTTTCGATGATGACGCTCGTCCAATTTTATTTTCCGAAATGTTTACTAAAAATGTTAAATAATCTCTACAGAGATTATTATTATTATACTACATGATTACGCCTATATAGCCGGCATTTACCTTATTGATAAACCTTTATGAAACGAAATAAATAATCTACACTGTGAAATTAGAAAAGCGGAATAAATTGAACATCCCTGAAAAATGATTAGCTCACAGAGTAAAAATGATTACCTACATTACACTAAATACTTTCCAACGTTAGCTATAAAGTTTATTATTTGTCCAAACATTATATAAAAGAAACCAAGCTTAAATAACATATTTTATTAGCTGAATTTAGGTGAATGAATAGATCCAGGCCATGGTCTTGTTGTGGTATAGATGTGGCTTTCTCTTTTTTTCAATATGGCTTTAAACTCAAAATAGTAAATTCACAAACGTGCATGGTTAGTGACAGGCATACACGAAAAATAAATAAATAAATAGGCTTATAATAATAATAATAATAATAATAATACTTTTAATTATTGTATCTTTACATTATGCGCACTACATGATTCAATATTTTACATGGAATAATTCAGCTCAAATTGTGAAACAGACGATGTTATCTAACTCATCTGGGCCTGATACAAAATAATAAATTTGCCGCCTATAGCATAGGTGATATAATATACAGCCATTTCTATCAAAAAAATTATTAGCCTATTGAATCAAGGAAAACATCTTTAAATTTTTACAGCATTTGTATTTTAACCTAAGATTCTGAAAGAAGAAAAAAAGTGGTTAAAATTATTGTAACGTTTTTTAATTTAATTAAATAAGTAATTATAATATATTTTTATATGTTTACGGTTATTATACATTATATTAGATAGATTGGATATACTTCATTGTCCCGAAGGAAATAGATACATGTTAAAATTACAAGTAATATAGTGCATCCACACGGCAGGCTGTCTCCCATACACACAATGCAAGACTGCCATCGACCAACCAATTGAATATTACCCATCGTAAAACACACCTGTGGTTGTGGTTTACATAACGTGCAGTAGGGGTAAAACAGTTTCATCAACATAAAGTTATCATAAGGGGTAGGAACATCTGTAGGCTACAGTTAAATTAGAAGCAGCGTTACCGGGGTTAGCCGCTAGCTGACTTGCAATTTAGGGCTTTGATGGACAGAAAGGCAAAACTGTCTGGGGGACTCCGAAGTGTCTACCTGGAGGGAAGAAGCTGGTAGCCTGCTCAAGGTGGAGGACATAGGTGGGGATCTGAAATAATTTTTGGGGCCTGTTTGATAATTGGATTTAACACCGAGTTAAGAGGTGTGGACTTTGTTTAAATATACCAGCTGTTAAATGCACACTGTTCTCTGCACGGTGTATCACTGTAATTAGCACTGCACTGTAGCCTATAAAGACGGTGGCACTTAGAGCCACTGTTACGATTTATCATTCTTGGTAGTATAGCCTGTCGTGTAACATCAAGAATCAAGAGGTTAACCGTCTCAGCATCAAATCAATTTAAACTGCTTACATGCACCAAGATTAGGCCTTAACGCAAACCTCGTTATAAGTGTACAAACAACACAGGAACTTTGAAGGTTTGCATTTAGCCCTAGGTCCATAGGATTCGGTGATATCAAAAATAGGAACAAACAAAGCATATGTTCTAAATCAGAAAATAGTTACAAACTTAAATAATATTTCAAAAACAGTGTTAACAATTGCAAATAATTAATTAGAATAATGTCAGAGCCTCACTGACGACTGCGTTTTGACCGCTCTGCTCACGTACCTTGAGGTGAAACACACTCCCCCCGAAAGCTCTGTTGGCAGCATTAAATTTAAGATGAAAAATATAAACTACTAGACACTTCGGAAACCGGAATCTCGTTTGAAAGTCACAACTGAAGATTGAACATTAGAAAAATACCACGGTGTTCATGGCAAAATTTAGCCCATTGTCAATCTCTTCACCAGCCGTGTGTGCGCGCTGAGTCGCTTGTGCGTAAAGACAGGGAGGGAGGGAGAACTGGAGTCTTAAGGATGGAAGGTGAGAGTGAGAGATGATGTATTGATTCTTTTATGAGAATAAGCTCATGCGTTAACTGCTCTCTTTATACCTGTGGGGGAATGTTGAAATGAGATATAGTCTTGCAAATGGGTGAATTTATAAAATGTTGAGGAATTACCTGTATGTCCAAGGTGTACAATCTTTGAACGTCACAAGGAAACACAAAAATTAGGTAATCAAATTACTTCTAAAAATGTACAGACATTACATGGCAATATACAGGCAAGCTGTCAAGGCAGTCACACACAGCAGTTTAAAATTGGCGTATAGTTCAAAGTTTAGGCAGGTTATAAACCTAGTACTTGGACAGATTCATAATAAATTATTCTCTCTCTCTCTGTCTCTGTCTCTGTCTCTGTCTCTGTCTCTGTCTCTGTCTCTGTCTCTGTCTCTCTCTCTCTCTCTCTCTCTCTCTCTCTCTCTCTCTCTCTATATATATATATATATATATATATATATTATTATATTATTCTTTATATGTAAGTCAGTACACCTTGCTTTACATTGAAGGTTGGCTGAAGAGCACTAAATATGGATCTCTGCACTTGGGTTACCAAGCTTCTCAGAGGACACTACTGCCCCCAAGTGAAATGTTTGGTTTACTGTGAAGATTGGACTCATGAACTGAAGGAATTTGACTAGAAAGCCAAAACAGCAATCAAGGGTTTAGGCCAAATAAAAGCATTTTGTATTTTATTTATTGATAGCAATATTACAATATTTGAAATAGCTGCCTAAAAAACATAAAAAATACATTACATAAATTTTTCTTTTATTTGTCTTTGACCCTTCATCTTTCATAACCACTTCCACATAATAGGGCCAGTCAAAAGACAAAAAAACACTTTTGTCAGGTTTAAATATGAGACGGTTGGAGCCAAGGAAGAAGGTCAACACATCACAGTTTAAAAGAGGATTGTTGCTAAAGGTGTTAAATCCAGCAAGAGCCACAGTGTTAATGAGGTGATTAGAGTGATTCCTGTGGGGGGGAAATCACTATGCTTAGCACTCTATTGCTTTGGATACTTTCTGCATAACCTCAGGTCAAGTACTGTTTTATGATGAAGAAGATGATGTCTATTTATCTGAACACAAAAGGAGGCGCTGGCTTGTCAGTCTCTGGTAATATTACTAAACAGGAGCTTTACTGTATCTCTGAGTGTTTGAGGTTGAATGTCTACAGCTGTGTCCGTTCGTCTCGACGCCGTCTCAGACAAAGAGTTGCTCGTCGACCGCAGAGTTGCTGCGTCTCTGCTTTAACCCGGCCAGGATTTTCTGGGCGGGGCCAGTCAGAATCTGCTCCCCAGGGTGCCTGCGCTGTCTCACGGCCCCAGCATGGTCTACACTGGACCGGTCATTATTGGACTGGATAGCAATTGGGTTAGCCAGTGGGTCTGCTTGGGTCCTCAGTCCTACCTCCCGTGAGCTTTCAGACTCTTCTGGATTAGAAGACGCTGCGGTCACAGCCGTTGATGTTGTGCACGCCTCTCCGCGGCAGTGCTCCGAAGCTCCAGGGGGGCTCCTCTGGGGTTCAGCGTGGCTGGCTGAGGTGATGGTGCTCTCCGCGTAAATCTCCACCTGTATCTGCCTCTGAGTCTCTACCTCAGGAGAGGAGCTGCGGCTGCCGCTGTCCGCCGCTGCCGGATGAAGGTCTTCTGTGGTTGGGGGACCCCCATCGTGGCCTTTCCGCCCACCTCCAGGGCCTGGGTTGCGGAGTCTGGCGGCGGAGGTCTGCCGCTGGTACTTGACTGGCTGCCTGGTGAAGCAGTACTGTGGCTGGGCCCCCTCCATGAACTCCCCCTGTGGAGCAGCTTCTGCCCCCCTCACAGCCAGGACTGGGTAAAGGAAGAGACAGTACAGAACAGTGGGACACAGACACAGAGAGGACAGTGAGAAAAAGGACAATATGCAGCAGCCGGCCTATGTCACAGATTGGGTGGCACTTTAGTTTGAGACACTTGCAGCAGCAGAACGCAGGCAAAAGCAGCCGTCAGCAGAAAACAAGGTTCTTATGCGTACTTATAAAAATCCAGAAAATTCAGGTAAATCAATCTATGGAACGTACTAATGCCGAGTCACTTCAGCTATTACATCCCGCCTACCTGCTTGCTCATTGGCTGCAGGGCTGAGCTGGTCCACTGCTTCATTGGATGAAGACTTGTCAGATATATAACCTTCACTTGAGTCTCTCTTGATTGTTCGACTCTGTTGGAACGACACATACTCGTTTTGGGGGATGGTTGACGTTTTAGGGGTATCAGGGTATAAGATTTATACAGTAGTGGGATTTAGGGCTGTACTACAGGGGGAACCCATGTGGATACAGGAAGTTGTGAGAGGAAACATACGGTAGGTTTAATGGAGGTTCGTCATGCACTTCTTTAGTTAGTTGCTATCCCACGTTAATAGTCTATACGTGTCTAATATCTGTGGGACAGTGGCCGTAATCCCAGCAAGCTTTTATAACAGAGACTCTAAACTCAATCTTACTGAAAGAAAAGCGGAACCATGGCTGACAACCCACCAGCTAATGGGAACAGCCACATCATGTTTCCTTAAGTAATCCCCGTGGATTGACATTTGGTCAGGCCAAGACATTTAAGACAGCAGGTAACTAAACAAACCATTCACACAGCTTCTGCACCGAGTTAACCTTGTCAATTACGCTTCCACTCATGCCCAACTTAAAGTACAAGTCTATTAGTCTGACAAGACCGTGGGTAAACGGATTGGAGGCTAACATTGACCACATAATTGAAGCGTCGAAGCACACGGAAAATGAGGTAACAAAGGCAGAGCAAAGCGCAGTGTGGCTGTCCCTTACCTCCAGGGAGCGCGGGCGTTCTTTGGTAGCAGGGTCCCGCTGGGTGGAGGCCTCGGTCAGGGGGGAAGCAGGCTTAGTGGGGGTCTCTGGAAGCGGAGTCGTGGGGACTGGAGGTGGCGGCGTACTGGGTCTAGGAGGAGGCCCAAACACCTCCTCCTGGTGGTGGATCATAAACTCCACCAACACAGCCTGGTAGCTGGACTCTAGGAGGGCAATCATGGACACATCCACGGACACTAGGGGGCGCAAGAGAGTCGGACCGAAGACTATGCCCAGGTTACCGGGAGACATTTTGTTCTCCTCTGTGTGTTCCGAGACTCTGTGGAGACAATTCAAATGCTTGAGTGAACCTAAAGAAAGGTGTGAGAAAATATGAACTGAATATCAATGTTATCAAAAGAAATGAAACCCCCTACAATGTCAACATTAGCCGTGACCAGTCTCACCTGTGCAGGTGCCACATCATGTGCTGCACTGTCTTGTAGCGATATGGCGGGAGCTTCTCCAGCAGCTCTCGGAGATCACGCGTGATGTCCTCCGCTTTCCTAGTGGTCTCCGCGGGGGTCTCCTTCGCACTTAGCCGTTGGATAGCCTTTCCCACGGAGATGAAGTCATTGTAGAGGTCAAAGGTTAACAATGGCTCCGGGAGCTGACGAAGGAGAGCCATCGTGTTTATCACCATGCAACAGAAGGGATCGGAGTTCAAATACGCTCAAAGGGATCGATAACCAAAATGTCTGCACGTTTGCCCGATCATTTTGTCGCCGGATAGACTGCTTTACCTCCTTGAAGAAGTGCTTGAGCACCGAAGTGATGTCGTGGGGTGAGAGGTCAGAGAGGTCCACCTGGTCGCCCTGCGTCTCAAAGAGCTGACACAGCTTCTGGACACGAGGCTTGGACCCACTCACACGGTACACCCCCTGGGGGAAAGGCATGGTAATGGGAACCATTAAGGCAACTGTTGACAGCTAGCCAAAGTGGTTCTTCTTGAAATCGTCTTCTGAACAGATTCCCCTAATGCAGTGTAAGAACAAGAGCCCCGATTCTTAAGCAATAAGGCTTAATTTCCACGACTATTTTGTCACCCGTAAAAAGGGACCGAACAGCACCTGCACAGTGAGGGCGCGCCTCTCGATCTCCGCCGTGCAGTGTTGCACCACAAAGGGCACCTGGTCAGGTTGCTCTCGAGGCAGCAAGGAGAGGCCCACCCCAAACACCGTCCCCTTGCGGTTCTCACACTCTAGCTGACACACCTCCAGGCACTTCCTGTGCATCGCTAGCCCACACTGAGGACGGCACACACACACACACACACAAAAGTACAGAAATGGAATCTCCCCTCTCTTCTTTAGGCTTATGATTATCGATAATTACAAATGGGGGATCATCGGTAATCTCTCACCTCCTCACACTCTACCCCGTTGACCATGATGTAGTTTTCACACTGCTTGCACTTGGCCACTTTGTTCTTCATCTTCTTGAGCCGGTGGGTCAGTGCTGCTCGCGTGGTGGTCCGCGCTTTCACGGTCCCGCCGTTGCCCTCTGAGGCGGAGTCGGCACACTCTGTTTGAGAGCAGCAGAGACAACGGAGTCATCGTGGCTGAAGTCAACGCGTCGCTCCTCGAGTAGGAGCAGCGACGCCTATTTGGAATGAGACGTACGGGAAAGATAGCGGATAAGATTCAACCAGGAGACACTAACCTGCCTCTAGGACGGTAGCCATGTCCCTCTCATCCAGGTCGTCCGACGACATCGTACCAATAGACGGAGCTTTAGGCAGCCTTCTGTTACCGTGAGCTTTTAGCAGGGAGAGAAAAACACGCATAGCTAACTAACCAAAGACGGTTTGGATTTGCTGTTCAT
Organism: Galaxias olidus; assembly: GCA_026901105.3. NCBI lineage: Eukaryota > Metazoa > Chordata > Actinopteri > Galaxiiformes > Galaxiidae > Galaxias > Galaxias olidus. Next base: position 196,671 of record JAPMUY010005855.1, read on the forward strand.
GTTTCGTTTTCTTTGTCTAGCCTTTTGGCCAGTTTGTCGTTGTAAATGAGAACTGGGTCTCAATTGACCCATCTGGTAAATAATGGGAATAAGAATGGAAACCAGGGAATGAGGGAGCGGACATCGATGTGACGCTCTCACCTGGACTAGACAGAGATTCCATACTGCCCCCTATGCTCTCGCCGTCACTGTAGCCTCCTTTCCCTAAAGAAGCAGGACAAACGATTAAACACGCAAAAAAAAAAAAAAAATATATATATATATATATATATATATATATATATATATATATATATATATATATATACAATAAGCATATAATATAAGCATTAAGCATGTCAAAATAGTACAATGCCCAGGAGTGTTTGGCAGAATTGGCACTCCTTACTTCCATCGTTTTGTCGGCGTCCCAGGCCATCATCCGACGAAGCGAAAGAGTCACCAAGATGCCCCAAGTTGAGGGGATTGCTGGCTTTCCGTCGGCCACTATCCAGTGAGACGGAAGACAGCAAACACAGGAAAAAATAACAAATAAAGTGTTAACCGTTTGCCCCAGTCGTACGATCGTTTAACACAAAGGACAATGCGTTAGGGTCGCAGGATGGGGAGGCTGAAGACGGGAGTGTTGCAACGTACGCCTTGCCCTGTGGGACAAACTCCTGGAAGGTGAAGGTCTGCGGGGGCCGCTCCTGGCGCCGCTTGCTGAGGATGTAGAGGAGGTAGGGCTCGCCGGGCTCGCAGGGCCTGCAGGTCAGCTCCAGGTTGTGGTAGCCCAGGGGCACGGGCTCCGTCTGCTGCCGCTGGTAGTAGAACATGTTGACTGTGGCCTGCCGGACATGGAGCAAAGACAGGCTTCACCTTGGTGTAGATATAAATATATATAAATAATTTATACCGTTGTTCAAGTGGACAAATAAGAAACAGAGGTGGTTCAGATCTGGATAGCTCCAAAAACACAGCCCATATTTTCCCAAAACAATACTGGAATATTCTATAAATCTTTCTGTCAACATCTTACTTTCGTTAGGCAGGCTTATTTCAGTTTTGAGGGGTTATACACATAAGCTACTCCTCTACATAAAAAACTCCATAGCCTTTAGAAGCAGACCTCCTTGAGCACAGTGTCTCCCTGACAGATGAGCTTGCGCGTGTGGGAGATGATCCTTTCCTTGGCCTTGACCAGCTCCTCCTGGTGGATCCTGGCGTCACTCACGCACTGCCTATAAAGCATCTCCGACTCGGTGACCTGGAGCAAGGACATCCACCATGGGTCAGCTCATAGCGGCGAGGGCAATGACCCCTACAATGGAAGAACTACTTAGTTGTGGGAGCTTGCTGTTAGGGGGTACCCTCTTTACCTTGGACTGTGCATCGTCCCTGGACTTCCTCCTCTTGTCCAGAGTCTTGTGTCCGGCCGTGTCGTCCGCCGCTTTGGCCGTCACGGCCCTGGCCTTCTCCAGCTCCTCACTGCGCTGCAGGTACTGCTGACGGGCTTTCTTCAGGGCGGCTACGGCCTCGTTCTGTAAACACACGAGACGCGCGCGCGGGGATTTTCCCATCTGTTTTGAGCTGGATCTTTTTGAATGTTTTGTCTGTTTCATGTTAGCGGCGCATGTGGACGATGAGACAAAAAAAACGTTTTGCACATCCCTTTGAACCAGAGCACGGTCAGATACCCACCATCCGCCGCTGTTCCTTTGACCACTGATCCTTGAACTCTCTGCGCCACTTGTCAATCTCATTTCTTTTCGCAGCCAGGCCCTTCAAGACAATGTAAAAAAGTAGGATTAAACACATACCTTTTACCGGAGCTGGCCCTTCAGGTAGGCCATTCTCATTGCCTTCCATAATCCCGTTACACTAACCAAATTTGTTTACTATGTGTGTGTATGTGTACCTGGTAGCACCGCTGCTGTAGTAGTTCTAATGTCTGCCTGGAGGAGGCGCTGTTCTTCACGTCCTGCTCCAGGGCCATGGTGTAGATGTACTGTAAGGGCATCATTTCCTGTTCCAACAACAACACGGATCCTGAACTCTTAGAATCAGTACAGAAAATGAGAAGTAAATCGGATCAAGTAGTGCTGCCACACGCACACACACACACACACACACACACACACACACACACACACACACACACACACACACACGCACACGCACACGCACACGCACACGCACACGCACACACACACACACACACACACACACACACACACACACACACACACACACACACACACACACACGCACACACAGACACAGATGCAGAAACAGATACGGACACACACACACACACACACACACACACACACACACACACACACAAACAGACACACACAAAAGACAATACCATACCTGCTGAGTAACACAGGACTTGGCTGCCTCGGCTGCCTTTGTAATGTTCTTTGAGAACTCTTGTTCTGTAATCAGATTATTAGTTTTCAATGAATGTTGAAAAGAAACATGTAAAACACATTACAAATAAGTGTTTTGTGGTTATAGTGTAAATAATTATAAGTTATAACAACTACAAGTACTAAATTTAATCAATTAATAAAAAGTAATCAATTGCACTTTTAAATCTAAAATCAACTTTTTAGTGCCATGCATATGGTACACCCGAAAATGCTATTGATTTAATAAAAGCTTTAACCAGAACACAAATATTGACAAGATGGCAAAAGCCTTTTTCCAACAAACATCAATGCATTGCTTGGAACTGCTCTATTTAGGACTGCCTGGAATGATGTAACATTTAGGCCACCCGGCCACTCCCGGGAACAGGGGTTCTCAGACTTCCAAACGGATGGGTCAGTGAGATCGGTGCTTTATATCATAAACGCAAAACCAAAATCAATACGCCACCATGCTCTATGCAATTTAATAATAATAATAATGCGTTTTATTTACAGGCGCCTTTCAGAACACCCAAGGACACCTTACACACAGTACAAACAATATATCAATTTATCACAACATCATAAAACAAGGCAGTTGTAAGCAATAAGTTAATACAATAATACTTAATAAGAGTCACCATAGACCGCTCTGTGGCAAATAAAAACATTTGGGACAAGCATGTTATGCAGCGTTGCTAACCACCAAACAAAATTAGCAATGCTGTGGTTTCTTCACTTTACTAAGTAGTTCAAAGTTGTGGCTTTTGACTTCATATTTGCACCACCCCGTATTAGTAATCTGTCTTTTTGCCATTGCCCAACAATCATCCCCTTCTTGTGGACTGATTTACTGACTGACTGGGGAAGCCTTTCTTCACAGTGAGACTCTCTGTTAAGCTCCGAAGGCTAGCACCATAAATAGGCTGTGGCGCTGTTTCTGGCACCTCGATAGCTTGATACCAAGCTAATCTGCCTGCCTGTCCCTCCTGACCAATGTACCCCTTTCCACACCATTTGCTGCCAAGGCCTGTTGATCTTCTCTCTTATCTCTCTGACTGGGGTTTGTTTCTTGGGTGGGGACCCATCATTTACTCTCATCCTTATGAACTAGCAGCATGGAACTAGACTGTCATGTAGGGGGGAGCTCATGCACTTGAGGACTCCCTTACAGAGCTACTAGGCTGGCGGTGCACCACTGGAGGGGGTGTTTCTGGGGATGGGTAGGGTGTCTAAAATCCTGTGATCCTATTACAGCTGTATGGCACGCATTCTCAGTCCACAGCTTTGCTTATCTTTTCCACGAACACCAGTAAGGCTGGTGGCCTTTCCAGGCCAAGACACTAAAGTTGGTCGTACACATCTTAATAATCTAGCCAACACCATAGGGTGAGTTCCTGAATCCAGATTAAGAGCCTATTCTGGACTGCATGCTTAATGTAAAATAGTCAAGGGGAAGGGCTTACAAAGAGCAAGCTTCCTCTAGATACAAGTTCAAACTCTTCCTGTTACCTCGATAAACAAACCGTGTCATGATCTGTCTGAGAGGACATATACCTGTGTGCGTCAATATACCTAGAATAACCACAGCATCTGAAATGAACTTGACTCATCTTTGATCGCTTATTAAAACCGTAGAAATCTAGATTTTGTTTTTAATTGAGTCCATTGCCGCCGCATCAATCCCGTCACCGCTCCTTAAAAACCGCGAGCCAGTGCTAAAATCCCTGCACGGCCCCTACGGCCAGAGGCACTCACCCAGGCCGATCCTCTTCTCCATCCAGGCCAGCAGGTCCTTGGCGTAGCGGCACCACATTTTGGCGTACTGCAGGGCCATCTCCACGCCGTCCTCGCAGCGGCAGAGGGCCAGGTCGGCATCCTGGGCTGAGAGGGAGTACATGAGCATCACTGCAGGCTCACCGCCGTGGCTAGAACACTCACGGTCCACCGGGGGCGGGCTCTGCCCCACCAAAGCTACCCCCCCCCACCCCACCCCACCCCCGGCCGGTGGGACTCAGATTAGTCCGGGGGGTATCGGCTGGATCTCACCGCCCACCCTGTCCCGGGGAAAATTGAAGGACGGAACGTGTCTACTTGTATGTTTGGCCGCCTTACAAACTCTTCATATTCCACAAGGAACTACACACACACGCACACAGATAGACAAAATGTAGACTTCGTCACGCGTTCAAAACAAAATAGTTCTAAAATAAAACCGTATTCACCAACCCAGGATAGGAAAAAGTGACTGCAAGTGAAACGTCATTGCTCTTCCAGCGTTTCCGACGATGCCGTCATGATGTCACTTAAGCAAGGCACCACCCGTTTGCACGTAGGCGGTTGTCTAAACGTTTTTACAATTCCCCTGAAGAAACGCCTCCATCAGACTTGGATCCCTTCATGCGAATGGGGGAGGAGATTGAGGAGCCCCTGAGGATCCCTAAGCGACACTGTACGGCCAGGCCCCTGCCTCTCCCTTCTCCTCGTTTTCCTCCTCGGCCCTTCTTTGTCCCTTTGTCTGCCCGTTTGACGTCCTGGTCCCTGAACCCTCTCCCACCACCACCACTCAGTGTACCAGCGTGCCAGGCGTCGGGAACATGTTCAAACTGTCAGTGTGAAACCACTCCGACGTCAGCTCTCTGACTAAGCGACTGTCTCTCTCACCAACACACACACACGCACACACACACAGAGAGAAACAAACGGATGTTGTGCCTTGTCTACAACGGTCCTGCAGCTATCATGTGGCCTCCCTCTCCGCACCACTCTCCCCTAACGCCTTTAAGTTTTAGTTCTGCTTTTCGACGTGCGTGTTTCTTTCAGAGCCTCAGTCCAACACCTCTCAGAAGACAACTCTGCACTTTTTAAGTCTCAAACTTCTATGCACATGTAGCCCGTTTACGTTTTTTAAGGCCTTCCACGCTACAGTTATAGATATGAATGGCCCCATATCAAATGATCTATGCATTGTGGAAGAAAGAAATTCCTCTTTCAGTTCCTCACTGAACCAGCTAAATAGACGTTCTGTCAAATGAACAGGAAGAGCATAAACCATTCAAACCCCATGGCGCACGTCTTCAGGCAACTGCAGCTCCATGCAAAATCCACCATAAACCATTACGAATCCCCGATTGAAATGAAGCGGTTATGCATTTCTGTCCAGATAAGTGTGATAGGTAGATCTCTCTTTCTTTCTCTCTAGCTCTGTGTTGCTCTCTCCGGAGTGGCACTCCACACAACCTCTCCCACATGAGTTTTTACTCGATGCTGCCTGTAGCCTGCAGCCTCCCCCTGTATAGAGACTGGAGATAATCCATGGACAGCACCAGATTGTGTACTGACAGGCCGGGAGGCTTTAGAGTCAAGGCTGGTGAGGTTTACCTCCCGGTGTGAGACTGAGTTCTTGCCTGGCTAATGGGCCTGGGCTAGGGGGTTGGTGGAATGGCTCAACCTAACCTTATTCATGAACTAATAGTGGTGTAGTCGTGCTACTGCCAGTGCTACAACCCCCACATTTCCTATGACAAATTGATGCTGTGAATAACAACATCTGAGGCTTTTTTTAGAGGGAAAGTTCGCGTTCAACACGGTGTGGAGGAGCTAGTTCCACAAGCGCCCACGCTAGCTCCACAAAACCCAGTTCACTACCCACACATCCATCACACACGTACCCTCTGACACCAAACACGAAGCCCCACCGGGGCCAGATCAATCGATCTATATTAGCTGGAGTAACAGTGGGCAGGCGCCCGCTGATATGGACAATGTATAGAGGTCACGGTAGGGGTGGGGCCATAAACAGGAGGAGAAGGCCCACTGGCCACTGACCACTTAGATCAGTGACCCAATTTCAGCATGCTCGATTTCAGCACATCCCCCGCCCCCACTTCCTTTCGTTCTACAGCTCAGATCGATAGAGAAGGGTTACCAGGGGGACAGGGGCCAGATAAGGACAGATGCAGGAGTGGCTAACCTTACCTAAAGCCACCTCGTACACACAGCAACTGTCTCCGGGAGTGGCGCTCCACATGCTGTGTTAGTTAAATTCCATGTGAGGGATTAGGGATTACCATCAATGTTGTGTAGGACAACGACTGTTGAACCAGCTTCATTCTTGAAATAGAGGGAACCTTTATTGCCTATTGGGTAGAAACAGCTGTCCGTCAATTCAGGGCACACGTGTCACTCACATTGTGTGTCCCATTCGTCTCCGTCTTGTTTCCACCGTCTTGTTGCTAGACAGATTCTTGTCCTCTTCAGCATTAACTCTTTTCATTCTTTATGGCTATCTCTTTCCTATCCCTTCATTACCCCGTCTCCTCCTGTGGCTAAGGTCAAATGGAGAGCAGCTGCTTAATCCACCCCGGTCTTGTCTAATCTTATTAGGGCAGGGCAATTAGTCAATGTGGGTAATTACACATCAACAAGAAACCTCAGAGGGCGAGATTAAGAGCTCCCTCCCCTGTCACTCAAAGTGTCCTAGGATTGGCTAAACGTGGGTGACAATCACTTTGCCATCTTTCCTAAAGTGAATGTAACGGAGGGCAGGGCATATGGTGCTAACAGATCGGGGGCAGCCTTATTAGCGACAACTGAGGGATGCACTCTCTTTCTCAACCCCTCCAAACGCTACGCCCACTGTTCCAGTCCTTCCCTGGTCTCCGTGGAAACACACTAACAATTTACCTGAGATGATTTCATCTTTTCCAGTGCCTTCAGCTCGAATTTCTGAAAAGTCAACATCATCACACTGTAGGAAAAAAGACAAGATAAAACAAAAACACAATTATATACAAATAATGTTTTTTTTTGCTAATATTTAGTGACCACTTAAAAGGGGCACTATGAACTTGCAGCAAGCTGAAAATATAAACCGGTGCCTCACAGAAACATCATCCAGCTCTGATATATCAGCCGCTTCCGTGGGGACAGTGTCTGCGATGGATAGGGAGTCAGTATCTGGCAACAGTTCCTCAACAGCACTGAAACAGACAGAACGTCATTATATTATTTACAGAGACAAGACACAGCAACAAACAACAAACAAAGGGTCAAGAGGAAGATGCTCGATTTAAAAAAACAACTTCCCCTCATGTTACTTGAGCAGTGGGCTTGAAACCGACCGTTTCAAGCGTTAATTTTGGCTTGGATTGGTATAGTGTGTCATAGATAGTTTGCATGCAGTCAACCAAGAAATGTACTCGGGTCATCACTTACGAACAAACCAGGGATAGCTCAAAGTTATCAAAATCTCGAAATATCTCACTGTAGCGTTTGGTCTCAGATCTGTTTGGCAGCTTCACATCTGAAACGAGAGATTGCATGACAAACAGTGATTTTAAAAATAGCAAAATTAATGTGCCTCTTAATGCAAGACACAAGATTGTTATTACAATGAGGGGCAAATTTATAGCCACACCCAGTATATAAATATCTTGAGGGCACATATAACTGACTTTACTGGGTTGACGTCTGGTAGATGCATTTGTAGCCTGGGTGATTTGTTATTACACGCAAACACAAATAATTCCTATCTATTCCTGCACTTGTATTACTAAAAGAACTGTTCAAATGAAAATTGCTGTGCATTTTTACTATTCGAGAAGTATTAAGTTTAGAAAGTGTCCAATAAACTACTGTGGGTAAAAAAAAAAAATTTAGGCATCACTCCACATTAGTTTAGGTCTTTGAATAACCTTAAACCATGTAAAATGCTATATTCATTGGTGATACAAAATCCTTCTATCTCTTTGTCTTTCTGAGGGGCCAACTCCATGTAGGTCAACCACATCCTGCTTTGAGTCAGGTTCTGCTCTGAGCACAAAAACGTTCTCTTTTCCCCCTCTCATATAAGCACAAGCGTTGGAGTCACACATTGAAAGAGGTGAGACGTAGCAGCATTTATGGTAAAAACGAAATCATTTGTGGTGTTCAAGCAGTGGAGAAGATGATTCAAAAATGTGCTCACCATATCTTTGTTTAAAATGATGGATTGAAAACCCAACCGTGGAAGTCACATAATCGCACACTGAACACGCAATGAACTAAAAAACGAAAACTAATAAGCACATTTCAACACACACCTTCATACATAATGTTTAACAAATGTGGACGTATTGCTTCTGAGAGAGAGCCGATGAGACAAATTCGGTTTTGTCTGCATAAAAATCTCAGATCTCTCCTCAACCACATGCCGCTTCAGTTGGTCCTCACCTGTGGGTTTGGATAAATCCGTGTCTGGCACTTGTGCCTCTTCCATGTCCATACCTTTGCTAGGGTTAAGTGATGCAACCGACGTGGGCCCTAAATATACCCACGCAATATCATCTGCTCATAGTTTGAATGCTCAGATGCGTGCAATGAAACATCAGCACAGGAAATCAACTCTATTTCATCTCTATGTATGCAAACACACAAATACACTTCTGGTATATCCACGGTATGCAACTCTTAATAACGCTTCCCTTCACTGAAGGTTCTTCAATGATCTTCCTTAAGTGGAATAGAGGTTGGCCAACCCATTGCAACCATCATAGGAAGAGGAAGTGTGTCTTGTTTTCACAGTAGGCCACACCTTCAGTTACACGAAACAGCCAGGAAAAAAAAGAGAATTCAAGTGTCTATTTTTGTGATGAATGAAGTGTTTCATGGTTCTAAGCATTTTGTCACACACATACACTTCACTGTGTATAGCTTAGTTATCATGAGTTGGACAGAATGCTCTTGTACTTGTGAACAGCTTACACCGCTTATGAAACATTCATATGCATTTAATGATTAATATAATGAGATCAGGGCATCTATGTTACAGTGGCTGGGATTAAAACTGACCTGTAAGAGAGAGGCTGAGTTTGGACAGGGCGTTCGTCACCTCAGGCCCACCCAAGGAAGGATACTGTTCAGTCAGGGGCTGAAGAGACTCTTGCAGTGCCTGCAGACCTCTGGCCACCTTGTCCTTAATATGGCCATCCGAGTCTTCTATACAGGTATACAATAATAGACATGGGATAGGGTTTGTACCAGGATCAAAATCTGCTCAGTGAAAACAGACTACTTAAATAACTTTAAGTTTACCAAATGCAGAACGGCTTTTTGTTGACATCTTAAGCAACAGCCATTTAATTGGCTCTGGGTTTATATTATATTTGACATTTTGCGTACACTTTTATTTAAAGTGGCAGACAAATAGAGCTTAGTTACATGAGACGAATAACGACACCGTGAGGATTACTTAGGTCACGTCACGTAGGCTATTAGTCCACTAGATGTCATAAATCGAACAATATTTCTGCAGTTAATATATTTGTATTAAAATCTTACCACAAAAGTTCTTAAAAAGAAGTCGAAGTTGTTTTAAATGATCAGCCACAATGCGGAGTTTTGAAGCGGTCCAAAACAGGCAATTAATCTCTTGCAGTTGAATATCATTGTTCACGCCAACATTTAAATTAATGTTTGATAAATCCGTATCAGTCTTTATTATAGTAGAAGCGAACTCGTCCATGACGTTTGAACTGGCTAGGTACCGATTATTCACATTTACGATTATTCAAACTCTTTACATTGTGAAAGTGTTATGCTAACTTGTACTTGAAAAGGGCAGTGAGACTAACCACTTGGATTTGAGCCCGGCCCTACAGGCATCTTGTCCAACAGCATTCTGTTGTCATCCCGACTATTCATGTTAGTGATGTAATGCTACAGCACCTAGTAAATGGCCAGTTAATTAAAACAAAATGTGTTCCCCTTGTATGATCTTTATAAATGACAGAATGTAATGGGCACTTAGAATATTTTGTAACAAAATATTTTATTCTTTGGTATGAAGGCACAATTGATGTCCAATGCATCATTGAGTAATCTCTTGCAAATTTCCTGGCTCAACTAAGAACATCCACGAGTCATGATCTCCCACTTGATCATTTATCCACTGATGTATTACTAAAGTGATTCTTTCTAGGATATCCTCTCAACCAAAGTTTCACAATCTTTTTGGCAGAAGGAACAGGCAAGTGAGACTTCTCCTTGCCCAAGTAACCAGATCCATCTGTAGACCACTTAGCATTGGCCCATGGACACGCACTGGTCCTCGGTTGGAGGAACGTCCCTTTAAGCATGCTGAACACAACAGGCACACAATAAATAACTTGGATAAGAGCATCATGATTCCGAAGTTCATCATCATTGAAATGTAATTGATCTATTAGGCGCACAGCCAAAGCATTCATGTTCAGATTCAACCCATTGTGTGAATGTGGCTGAGAGGAATCTTGTGAGGGAACTACTAGCTCTAATCTAATTAAAAGGAAGCTCAACCAGAAAGTTTAGGCGTTTACGGCACTTCGTCTCCTTGCCTGAAAACTAACCAAGAGCTGGCAAGGGGAATTAAGAAACACTTTTATATACAGATGTGCTGTAACTTAATCACGGGAGACTGCAGACAAAATTGATCTCTAAACTAATTCTGCTTAATATTAATCTGGCTTAATATTTCAAAGGACATCCCTACTCTCTTATAAAAGCAGCTCCTCTAGCATTTCCCATGCAGATTATGAACATTGTCATGTTTAAAAAGAGATAACAATTGCAACTAAAAACAAAAGAACGCACGCGGCTTCTATTCACTTCACAACAGCCCACACTTCATAAACAAAATAGATCTGTTGCTCAATCTGGTGTACTTCCCATGAATGTAGTTCCCACAGGTATCAAGCAACAAAACATTAAATGTAACAGTCTGCTAGTCAGTGACATGTAAAAGTCATATCTGCTGACGTAGAGTTTCCATTTGTTTGACATACAAAAACATGGGGGATACAAAGTCCACATAAAAAATCAACGGCCGTTTTAGATGGGAAAAAAAAGGTGTCAATATAAGGACAATTTAAAACAATTAAAGAATCATGCTTATTACGCAGCTGCTAATCCCTTCTTTAACTTATCCCGTTTTGGGGGGGGTGGGGGAAGGCACTTGGCTGTGACAACTCAAAACGGGGAGTCCACATAAAAAACAAAAACAGGGAGAAGGGCTCGCTTCCTCTTCGGTGCACAGGGGCTCCCACACGTCTCCTCTCATAGCTCGTCCCGGGCTGTGCTGTCCAGAGGCGACTGCAGTACGTCAGAGTTCTGGGCCTCGGTGCTGATCTCAGCCTGCTCCTGGGTCTTGCCTGTGCGGCCTCGGTCCCAGTCGGTGCGGACCTTCTCGTTGTCCCACACGGTGGAGGTCTCTGTGTCACTGATGTAGCCGGAGTCGCCCGTGTAGTGGGTGGGGAACACCAGCAGCGGCTCGGAGGAAAAGGCCTTCAGGTCCCGCGTCTTGAACTGCTTCATGTAGTCGGAGCTGAGGGTGAAAGAGGCACACGTCGACCGTGACACACAGCCATGGAACAGAATCAAAAGGTTGCTTTTGAAGAATGTGTATGGGCAGAAAGAGAGACGCCTACACTGGGTGTTTATTGAACATGACAGGAAGGAACTCGTCCACCGGTAACATCCTCTTTAGGGGCTCTGCCCTCAAGAGCTTCTGGGCACCTTGCAAGGACATCATATAGCCCAGCGTCCAATAGGAGTAGTCGGCCTCTACCAGGTTGTGGATTTTAGGCACCGCTTTCTCTGGGTGATCCACCTGCATTCTCTTCCTTCCAATATAACTGGGTGAAAAACAGACACAGAACATCAAAAAGATGAATACTGGGAAACCACAGAATTTGTGATTCATCCGAAATCTTCCAAACGTACATGAGGTCCCAGTCCAGACCCTGGCTCTCTATCTCAATCATGAGGTTCTTCAGCCGACGCTTGAAGAAGATCTCAAAGCGCAGATCGTCCTCGATCACCAGAGAAGTCTTCAATCCACGCTCTGCTATCTAATCACAACACAAACTGTTTGTAAATGAGTCAATTACTTCAGACACAGACTCCTGTTAATCCGATATTAACATACTATACTACCCTAACTAGTGTCTATTTGGAGCCGGATTCTGGCCTGTGAGGCTGACCTCTTTCCAGATGTTGTAATGGGAGAGGAAGCAGCCCAGCTCTCCCTTAGTCAAAGGCCGCCCATGGTAAGGGTCACTGTAGCCAGGCATCATGTGGATCCCCAGGCTGTTGATCTCACTGATATTCATGGCTCTGAAACAAACAGATACATGGCGGGATGAAGGCGTTAGCGAGAACGTGGACTGACGCTGCAGTGAGTACGGAAAGTTGTATAAGGCAGGTAACTCACAGACTTCACGGGGTCCAACTTACTTTCCATCCACGGCAGCGATAACCTTGCAGTCGATCTCCTGCTCATAGAGTGCCCTCAGCATACGGTCTCTGCGGTCAGTTCTCCTCACCAAGTTTATCATGAACACCTGCACAAAGAACAACCATGCCAGTCAGCGGGTGCAGTGCCATATGTTTAACAGAAGAGGGAGCCATTCAGGGCAGCGGTGCATACATAGGGGAACCATTTTTGCAGCGACCATCTTCAAAGCGCCCTCTTTACTCACCTCATCAAAGCCAAGTTTGTCTGGTTGTTTGCTAGGGGCAGGAATGTATTTGGAGGGCAGCACTGGGGGATTTCGCACTACAGTGAGAGGGAAGATGGAGGCATTTTACAGAAATGGTAAGAATGTCATAACAGAACCCCCATGCTGAAAGACGACCGTTACAGAAAGCATAGGAGAAGAAGAAAAAAAAAAAAAACGAAGGTAAGCGAGAGACGACATGGACTCACTTCTTCAAGCGCTTAAAGGGTCTTTGTTCGTGCATGCATGCAGCTCACCGTTAACCTCCAACAAGGAATGTAGGAAGCTGTCGGCCTCATCTTTTAAGGTATTGTGGGCCCTCAGTGGCACAGAGAAGCTACCGTAGGTCTCTCTGTTACATACAAACATTTGAACATCTGCAGAGAGAGAGAAAAGCTGAGAAAGGGGACGCAGTGTAAAGAGATGTCTCCGTGAGTCTATTCTGGGAGGCTTGGGGTAGAAACAAGGAGTTGACATCACTAGACTAAACAACTCCGCCCAAATGTACGCTTGTGTACTTGTGTACCTGCCATGCGAGCAGAGAAGGCGAACACGATGATGTCGTCAAAGGCCCAGCTGTAGTCGGGGTGTGGGGGGTGGAAGGCCAGCTGCCTGGACGCCTCCTTTCGAAGGTCGATCAGGAACGTGGAGTGAACCATGGGCACAGCGAAACAGCCCCTGCGCACCTGCTTTCGGATGGGTATGTAGGCTGGGGTGCGCTTATAGTAGCCCTGGGAGGAGACAAAGGCATTTTAGGATAAGGAGAGATTTGCGAATCATTCCAAGCAAAGGATTTGTAAAAACACTTTTAAACAATACACATTTTTTTTCTCAAAAAGTCTTATTTTAGGGATTATTATTATTATTATTATTATTCTGTGCCCTCTCTTTTGAATGTACAAACGTACATGGACACAGTACCTGTGAGGTCATCCCGCACCAGAAGTTGGAGTAGGCGGCACGCGACTCCAGCATGGGGGCCACGATGGTCTTGTTCTCGTTGATGAGCTTCCACAACACATCGGGGTTGGTGAGGAGGTTGTCACAGTCCAGCAACTGGGAAAGGTAACAGGGCGAGCGCCCAGAGAACACACAATCCTCTAAATAGAATCCATGACAACACTACACGCCTATTGAATTTGACTTATTATTTATTATTTGACTTGTTATTGAACGTGTGCCCTTTCTAATCCGATCTGTCCATAGATGAATGGCAGACGACAGGGCCAGGTCTAGAATAAAGTTACGTCAGCTGTGGTCCAACGCTGTGCTCCATAATTATACACTCCATGACAACACTGTACAGGTTGGGGGAACTAAAATAGAAAGGAACTACAAGTTCTGTACTGCCGTGCAATGACAGGCGTGGTGTGCAGACCTCAACTCAAACAAAGCGGAGGAAGAAAGTTGAAGGCAGAACTTTCTCCTGCCGTTTCGTTTTTTTTTTTTGTCTTTTTTTGCTTCTCCGTCTCTCAATCGTCGGGGGCCGCGCAGGGACGTACCAGGAAATAGTCGGCCCACATCTCGCGAGCAGAATCCAGGGCCGCCTGCCGAAGCTTCATCACGTAGGCGTAGCGAAGGTTGGTCCACTGCTTCGGGCCGTCCTCATCCTCATAGCGTCTGAAACACACACCCCCGCCCCCCCCGAAATTTCAATAAGGCCCAAGTCAACCCTTACAAGACCAACAGCCACGTCACACGGTTTCTACGGTATTTGCTGTGTGAACTCACACGGGCACTTCCTGTGGCCTCCACTCCACATAGTGGTAGACGTTCTGCACTTTCACCAACCAATCACGCAGGATGTCTGTAGTGTTGTCCTCATTGTGGTCAGTAGCCACCCTGCCAGGACAAAGACACACGTTGGAGTGTTTACACTTCTCTGTGGATTCGATGATCCGCAGCACAGACACGAGCTGTCGGGGCTGCCAGTCGTGGCACAGTAATCCCACCGGGATCACACGTTGACACAAAACGGTGACACTACACCCGAGCTCAGGTTACCATGCTCCAGTCTTTTCTTCTTGTAGGCCTATTGTCTGGAGCTGTGGGAAATAACTGAGATGTGGAACCCAAACAATATAACATCAAGACCAACACCTGGAATAAATAGAACAAGAAGAACAGAATGTCCTTTTCTTATTTACACCAAACAAAAGCGTGACTATTGAAATTGAAAGATTACTGTTAACCAAGGAGGAAGTGACTTTTGTAAAAGGCTGAGAGTGGCAGCCTTTTGGTTAGTTGCACGCATATGTGGCTTGTGTGCACATGTGCTAATGTGCCAGTCTGCAGGCCTGATTCAATTCAGTTGAAATCCTAACCCAAACCACATGTTGAGCCCCGTTTGACTGCAGAGCGTCCGCGTTAGGGAAACGGGGTTCCTGTTACAACACGACTAAACCTTTGGGGCCTTTTCACTCCTCCACCACCTAGTTGAACTGTGCGTCGCCCTGGAGGCTTGCCCCACAGAAACACTACCAGCAGTAGTGGCAGCTTGCAGGCCCAGCTCTCCACTATAGGCAGGCAGGCAGGCAAGCAGGCAGGCAAGCATTCAGACAGGCAGGCAGCCAAGTCAGTCTGTGTCTGGCAGCGGAGCTGCTGATGTCACATAGACCTGAGAGAACACTGCAGCTCCTTGCTAAACTGTCTCTGACATGACTACTGATGTCCAAGATTCATACTGATCCAACTCTATGATTACGATGAGCATCTCCGCTTTGTGTACAGTCTAAAATGTGTCATTCTGCTCCTCGTAAACTCGTGAAAGAGCTGTTTTACTCCCACCTGTCTGTTCGCGAGACTGGACTACATAACCTTCACCGCCCCTCCTTTTTGGGTCTATTTCCATCATATTTAATCCATCTCCTTGTAATGGAAACCGCTTTTTAATAGGTCATTCTCAACATAGCATACAACATTATGCTGTATCTGAGAGCGGAGGTAACGTGTAGCCAACAACACAAGACCATTTGTGAAAGTGCTTAAACAAGTGTAAGACAAGCTTTTATAAGATAGGATAGCAGTTTGGACGTTACCTGAAAATCCCAATGGGTCGGCAAAACTGTCAACTTACAAATGAGCCTACTGACCCAAGCCTAATTCCTAACTAAAGCCTGAACAAACATAACAAACTTATGCTCAGTATGCAGTGCCTCTGAATACACTACAGCCCATTCTTCAGGTAGGTTATGGAAGAGCATACCATTCTCAGCCAGCCAGGCAGACAGACAGATTCTGCAGATCTACAAGCCAGGATAGAGAAACTATCTGATAGTGTTAGCCTATGTTGTTTAGACTGGAACGGCCAGCCTCCTCCCCCATGTTCACCCCCAAGCCGTACTATGACAGACGTGTGTTTATGTTGCCTAAAATCTCAATTCCTGTGTCTGTCTACACCAGTAATGCCTTAGAGGCTTGCTGAAAGTTATGAAAAGTGTGTGTGAAGTATGGAAATATCCGATAGCTCATTAAACACAATTAACTTAGATTTGCTCAGGTCTTTAAGCTTTTTTAAAGTAAAGAGGACATGTTAAGCTATTATTTTTAATGACTGCATATAATTGTACTGTCCTTTTTCAAAGTTCTGTCTAACTTGTTTTTACAGCCACCCATTCAGACTATGCTCAGTGACTGACCTGACCCCATCTAAGGCAGTTCATTTCCAAATCTTTTACAATACCTATGTATGGCACTGGAGATAAGGGACTATTTAATGTATGTATTGGTCAAGTACAACTCCTGGGCAAAACTAGGAGAAAAATACTTAACAGTAGATCGCGCTAGCACGCTGTACCAATCAGAACAGATAGAAGACTAGCCGATTGTGGTAAATCAGACGGGCAAAAGCAAATTTGCTACATACATTCCACCTTCGCTGCATTAGCTTACTGGCACTACCCCCCCTCTCATTCCCCTCCACGTATGCAGATGGGGGCTTGTCCTGGTATGACAGAACTAAGACTGGTCATCTTCACCAACAAAGTCAGAACTGTCTCCCAACTATGGATGACTAACGGTGCCTCGCTCCAGACCCACCCTAGATGAATTCACCAGCATGCACACAATTCCCACCTGTCTTTGAGGGAGTAATATTAGTTGTGCTACCACGAGAAATTGTATGCTGGCCGATGCACGGTTGCAGTTTATCATCTTTGTACTTGTAGTCACCGGGTATTGGTAACAAACGCTAGCCCAACTGAATTAGCAAACCTTGTAGGGGGCAACATGCTTTTCCAACTTACTTGAAATAACGTGGTGTATTAACCTTACTTACCATATACCAACTCGGTCCTTAGGATAATTTAGACGTTCAATCGTTCCAAGAAAATAGGGTAAGGAATGCTCAGAATTTCGGCAGATGAGGGCAATGAGTACCCGAGGAGCGAGGAGCGGTGATTCTGGACTCCAACGTTCCTCAGGAAAATAACCATTTGCAGGTCCGGCCGAAAAGATTGTTAAGATCAGGATGGTGCATACTAGTATGAGGTAGTGCATTGCAGCACGGTTATTATTTGTCTCCTAACTCTGCGTTTTACAAGTAAATATAAACTTTCCGTTGTAAGTCATCAACTAACGTTATAAGCACTGCGCCTTCAATGTGACAACACTGCAAGTCTGGCTTTAAAGGGGATGAATATTCCATGGAAACCTTAAAGGGGACGGGCTAATTATAAAATATGGAATGATCCAAACGACTACAACACAGTATGATGATTATAATTTATGTGCTTAGTCTTTCTGATATCATATTTGATTATGTACTTTTTTTGCACTACACTTTTGACATAACTTAAGGATAAAACCCTTTATGGAAGTTTATGCAATAAAAGGTTATACACAATTGTATTCTTAGTTTGAATTATGGAAAATTAAACTATCACGAACATCCGAAGATCATGTTTTATGCTGTTTATTTACAAAGGATTTTGTTTCCTCTGAAAATAAATCCAGATTCTATAAAAATACATTACAGGCCTTGTCAATTAAATTTTATTGAATTTGAACTGAATTTAACACATACACTCATAGGCTACTTTTTTTCATCATACACTACAAACACAAAGCTTCAAATAGAAGCAGGAATGTTAAATTCTTTTTGACGCGCTTCACTTCATTTATTCTTCTTGAACAAAAGTGCTAGAGTTTAGCACCTGAACCTGGTTTTTCAACCTGGATAGTAAGGGAGGATGCTGCAGGGTCATCAATGAGCCAAAACAGCTCTCCCTGAGAAGGGACAACACGAGCAGCCGGGAAGGCTGGTCCTTCTCTTCCCTCTAGCACTTCCTGTATTATACAAATGGAAACCCTAAAGTTGCACAGTGTTACCCTATTTTACAGACAGTACAATGTAGACTAGAGTTAATTTACCTTTAATTGTCATAATTTTAGTGAAATGTTTTTAGGAATAAAAAACACTGAAATATCAAAAGAAGTCCAACATTGAAAGAATATCTTTTTTTTTAACATTCAAATAGTAAAAACAGTACTTATTCAGAAACATTTATTATTTTATAATGTTAATGAAAATCTCATCTTTCAAATACATTTGGAAAAAACACCATTACCTTCAGTACAGGCGCTTTGCTGCCCCCTGTTGATACGAAGACCACACATCTGGCCGAGTTTACCACAGGAAAAGTCATGGTCACACGCTGTGGTGGCGGCTTGGGCGAGTCACTGATGGGGGCTACAATTCTCTCTGTTTCCTAGTTGAGGGGTACACCCAAAAACTAAATACATTTTCCAACCAGCGCTTTGATGCCAAAAAACATCAATATGAGCACCGCAAGCCAAGACTACACATCAGACCATGAATCTGATAAAAAAAAAAAACATGTGGTGGCATTATCAGACCAAACTTTACAAACCCACTGTGCCAAAGTATGTGGCTGAAGCTTATAGTGAACGCACTACAAGCATATCGAATGCACTACATAGTAATCATGTGTGTCTTTGAGTGTATGGTTTAGTTAGAGACATAAGAGTGTGTGAGGGTGTGAACCAAAATGTTAACACAGCCCTAAACTAAAAGCTGGCACTGGCATGTCTCCAGACCAAAAACGGCACTATATAAACAGACTAAAATAAGGGTTCTTACATAATATTATAGTAAGGCCTCAAACATATTTTCTCATGCATACATCTAGAAAATATAGTTTGTGGGGGTTATTAAATTATCAAAATTGTTAACATAATAAATGATGAGTCACAAGCCAAAGCAAAAAGGAGACCTCTAAATGGATGGGTTTGTATGATATGTTTAACATTGTTTACACATCCATTTGTTGGGCTGATAATGGCCTGATTTTGGATTCCTGTAATTTTAGCTTTCAAGCTCTCGTACAATACATACGTATTGAATATTATGCACATGCATGCTTGTGCCTCTAATTGTGGTGATGTTTCACTCCGTTTCAAGATGAGTAAAACCTAAGCTGCGTTTAAAGGTGTGAGAAGAGGGTATCCTCCACACGAGGTTCTAAGTTTGAGAGATTCTAAACAAACAAAAAACAAACTTAATTTCATCTAGATGAAAAGGAGTCTGTAATTGCAATAGTTTATTTTGAGTTTACAGTTGAGCGCCACTCAATAGAGAAAGCAAATGGTACTCACCTCCAGGAGTGGGTGGTCCGGGAAGAGAGAGCAGGTGTGTCCATCAGGGCCCATGCCCAGCAGCAACATGTCAAACACTGGAATATTCTCATTTGGAAAAGCCTGAATAATCAGGAATAAAAAAATAAAATCAATGAAGACAACATTTTAATGACGTTCTCACAATCTTGTTTTTGAAAAGTAAGGCATGACTTCTTGGAGGGAGTACTAACCTCTCTCAGTTTGCTGGTATAATCCTCAGCACACTCTTTCACAGGTAAAGATGGATTAATGGCTAACACCCCACTCTCAGGGATGTTGGTCTTGCAGAAAAGTTGGGTCTGTAAGCATAAACAACAAAGTGAGTACGATAAGCATACACCTGATTATGTGCATATGACTGGTGCATTCTGGGATGATACATTTAGAGTACTTTGAACAACCACACTGCAGTACTGCATCCTCCCCGTAAAGTAATATTCACCTAAACCCTGGCATACAAATATCCAGATTATTTAATATACCTTGTAAAGTCCATAAGTGCTTTCTGGGTCATCAAAGGACACAAGCCTCTCATCACAGAAGCCTGCAACCCATTTACTGCAGTCCAAGTTTGGCAGTGCAGGCAGCTCCTTACTTAGCATGGACACGAGGCTGCCCCCTGAGAGGCCCAGTGTGAATCTTCCACTAGAAGAAATAGCCTTTTCTGCCCTGGAGGCCACCAGACGAGCAAGCACTGGGCCAAGTTCAGCTCCAGATGGGAAAACAACAACTCTTCTGCTCGCCATTATCGACTGAAATGAAGACAATTTGAATTTGAGATTTTGACATCGCCACAGCAGGAAGTACACAAATTGTGTAAACAATTACGACAGTGCAGTGCTTTGCAGTGAAATGAAATGAGGCTCTTGTCTTAAGCAACTATTTACAATTATTTCTGATGTGGCGATCTTTTTTTGAGTGATAATTACATACGAATGTCTTAAAATCGACAGAGATGTATAACAGAAGGACTGAAAAACAGAATGAATGAAAACAATAATTCTAGTAAAAGCAATGCCTAAAGTTAATCACAACCGTTAGTGTTAATAGTCTCAGACCGTTAGTACAGACTTAACCTATTGAGATAATATAAACATATTGTATCTGTACGTCCACATAAATTGTAGTTAACTATATTTGTGAGAATGATTTCAAATTTACATACGGAGGTCCTTGCAGGATTTTCTGTCGGCAAATATTGCGATAGTTACTTCCGGAAAAGGGCTGTCTACTCGATTGCATTATGGTAAATTAAGTTTTATCATCCGTGTATTTCTGCACTACCTAATATCACGCATTGGACACAAACACTTACCACTGTTTCTACCTCAAATTTATCTCGTAATATTGCACTTGAAACAGAAATGTTATGCTAAAACAAATTGCCTGGCAGATTAAATAAATGTTTTCTACAATGACCTACAGTCAATGTTCCCTCCCACCTTGTAGTTGGATATCACTTCCTATTCCCGTTTTTCCAATCCGCATGCACACATAGCGAACACAAAAACAATAAAAACACATGCCTGATTTACTGGAGGGCAGTAAATATTAGCAATTTCACTCACTGCGTACTAAAACCTATTTAAAAATGTCAACAATTTTTTCTTTTCAATCACAGCTCGTCTCTATCATGGATGCACTGTCAAAAACGGCGGTGCAAGAGATAGGCAAACTGGTCGAGATTGAATCAAAAATGTTCAAAATAGAAATAACTCGCGGAAGGAATGAAATAGCATCACTTACCGAGAAACTACAGCTAATGGAAAATTTGCTTTGGATTGCACAAGGTCGTAGAGAGGATGCAGCAGCACACTCTAAAACGCTAAGCATGAGTAATTACAGCTTAGATCAACTTCAGTCGAAATGGACAAGCCATGCAATCAAAAGGTAACTATTATCTGTCAGTATAGTCTAGTGTAATGTATTGAACGCTAACCCACACGCTGTCACCCTGTGCCCATATACCTATGCTGTAAATTAATAAAATGTAATCTGTACTGTTTCTTGCACCCCAGTGAAAGTTTGTGGGAATGCATAGGTTCCTCAACATGCACTAGCAGTGTTCATCATGGAGCAAGTTCTCCAGTTAAAGTAAGCTTTTGGACTTTGAAATGTGCCAATTGTGTGACATCATAGAGTATTATAACTTACAAATGTCTGCTTCATTTAAACAGCCTGTAAACACAGTAAGTGAGCAACATGCACCTATCCTAGTCAAGGATGAGCCTTTGGAGCTGGACTTGAGGGACAGTGGGCCAGAAGGAGAAAGGATACAGGAAGGTGAGTGCTGTCAACAGCTTTCAGTATATTAATATTATTTCAGAATTGGGTCGCAATACCATCAAATAATTGTCTATTGTACTTTTCTATTCATGAAAATGTTATAAAGTATATTTTGTGTGTTCTCATCAGAGGTTGAAGTTGACCCAGATGCTCAAAAAATAAATTGTGGCACTCAACAGAATCTTAAAGACATTTCGGATGAACAACTTAATGAAGCTTGCTTGTTGAATCACAGCAATCCATCCATGTCAACTATAAGAGAAGAGAGACTGGAAACTAAGCAGATTACATCTACTCACACAGAAACCCAGAGCGCACAACTTCGACCTAGACACATAACCACAGAGACTAGGAAATACCTTGCTGGAAATGTCTCTCAAAGTGTTAACATGGGAAAGAATATGAAGATCCACAACGTTAGAACGTCTTCAGTAGCTAAAAGATTTGGCTGCCTACAATGTGGAAAGTACTTTAGGTGTTTTAGCCAGCTTGAAATACACCAGAGAAGTCACACGGGAGAAAAACCATTTAGATGTTCCTTGTGTGGAAAGAGATATGCACAAAAAGGACATCTCTATACACACCAGCGTACTCATACAGGGGAGAAGCCATACCGCTGTCCTATGTGTGGTAAGGGCTTCATTCAGAAGTGCACTTTGGACATGCATCAGCGCACTCACACTGGAGAAAAGCCTTTTGTATGTGTAAAATGTGGTAAAGGATTTACAAAGAATTGTAACCTTAAAAAGCATTCAGCCATACATACAGATCTTAAAATGCATTTATATTGTGAATCTGGAGTTCCTTTAGTGATTGAGACAAATGAGAGTGATGGATGTTAAAATTATTTTGGTGACAGTATTGCCAGTTCTACAAACACCAACTTCTAATGTAGATATGTTCAGTATGTCTAAATACTTGCCTGTAAAGTTGAAATTGTATCACTCCACAATAAAGCTATTTTAATGTCTGGTAACGTCCTGTGCGTCTTTTTCTTATGATGTGAAACAGGCGTTGATAACGATACAATAAATGAACGTTAATCTCTGGTATTAACAAATTACCGCTACACTATGTTTCTGCACAAAACCATCCAAATCACTTCACCTATGCTCGGTGGGGTTTCCTAATATTGCATGTTTTACGGTAAATCAATGTAAACAGTTATTCCCACAAACCTACGCGGTAGGGAGGGGCCTGTGGACAGAAGACGTAGAGAACGACGAACATGATCGCCACCTAGCCAATGTTCGAGACTGGTCCACTTTGTAGTATTTTTTCAACATTAGCTAACAAAGCCCGGTTAGTTAATAGTTTACCTCCACGAAAATGAATACGGTGATGAATAGAAGTTTTCAAAAGCATTTAGCAGTAATTATGGACAAACTGGCCAAAGCTGCTTTGGTTGAAATCAGCAATCTTGCTGATGATTGCTCCTCCATTCTTCACACGGAGATATCTCAGCATAAAGCGGAGAATGAGGCTCTGAAGAAGAAGTGCTTTTTACTCGAAATTCAACTAAGGGCTGCAAGGAACACTGAGCAGAATGCAACATCGTGTGCTAGCCGTATGCAAAATGGGAATCACTGTATGGAGAGATTTCCCCGAGGTTCGTACTTCGCAAATAGGATATGCATTAAGATAATTTAGTGACGAAAAGCTTACGTTAGCTTTGGTATTTAGCCTATGGCAGTCAATTTATAAACATGCAACGCATATGCCGTTAGTCTAAATCATACACACGTTTACGCAACATTGGTCAACTACAACTACCCGAAGTGCACTCGTACAAACTAATAGTTTTACTGTCTTCTTTATGAAAAAATGTTTTTTTTTCTTTTCTTTTCTTTTTTACAGAGCCGCCTCCCACTACAGAGCTACCTCCCACCATAGAGGGTGTGTTTGGACAGGACTGGTGTATGGATCTATGGCGAGAAGAAAGGGTCTCTCAAAGCAAAGACACCGTTTCAGGCACCTTGAAAGATAAGCAGGTCCGTCAGTTCACCTATTATCATAAGTAATGTACTATAATAGCAGTACCCTTATTTGATGTGTCACCTATGCTTTGATAGATAAGGCTTTAAAATGTTGATGTTTTAAGTGTGTTTTCTAAACCTGTTTGCATATAGGGAATAGACTTAATGGACGGTGAGCCTGATTTAATTTTTGTCAAAGAAGAGCTGTCTGAGGATCGGCCAGTGGGCACACAGGTTGGACAGACTGATTCAAGGAAGAGTAAGTTGTGTTAACATAACCTCGCAATTTTATCAATCAGAATTTGTTCCGAGACTATTAAGTAATTTTCCACCTTTTTTTTGGTAGGTGGCTCAACACTTGAGGGGGATAACAGCACGCTTCAGCGAGCTGTTAATGACCTTCAGCTCTATCAGGGGGACTTGAACACCTTCATAATGACAGATGGTTCTCTCCAGGAAAAAGACGCACCTCCAGCATCAACAGATCAACGAATGATTGACCCGACACAGGTTACTCAGGTTGACAACTCAGCACATTCATCTGCCACTTCCGGGGAATATTATCCTAATAACCTCCATTTGAATACTGCAACTGAACTAGTAATCCACCAAAGAACTGGGAAGGCACAAAAGCAGTTTGAATGCTTGTTCTGTGGGAAAGTCTTTAATTATTTGAGTAGTTTAAAAGTCCACATAAGAGGCCACTCTGGCGAGAAACCGTTTAGCTGTACAGTCTGTGGAAAGCGTTTTGCTCAGAAAACGTATTTGAAACTGCATCAGCGTGTTCATTCAGGAGAAAAGCCATACAGCTGTCAACAGTGTGGAAAAAGTTTTTCCCAGAAAAGCTCTTTGAATATACACATTCGAACACATACAGGGGAGAAGCCGTATAGCTGTGTGGATTGTGGAAAAAGTTATGCATATAAGTATGGTTTTAACCAACACCAATGCTTCAGTTAATGGGTTATCTTACCTGATTATTTGATTATTCTTTAAACACAGCTTAGAGCAGTGTTCAACTCTAATAGTATTGAGTGGTGTTAAAATGTATCTGCACAAAGACTGAATCTAAATTATAACCTTGTCCTCACATTTATTGTTGGTATTTCAGTACCACTCTATGCATTTTAATTGACATGTTTTTTTTAACGTGGTCAACTTCCACTTGATTGAAAATGAAAGGTTGGGAGATGTCACATCTCAAGAACATCCTGATCACGAGTGTTTATGTCCTAATCCTCACATAAATTATCACAAGTGAATCTTAAACATTTATAATTTTACAGATGAATGATGTGTTGTGTTCCCAAGTTACTGTGGCTGCCTTTTTCCTATGTTTAGTTTTAGGATTGTATCTGTTTAAAGGGATACCAGTTCAACTTTTTGGAAAAAAACATATTTTTCTTCTTAGCCCTAGTCAAACATCAAAAGTGAACAGATATGCAGTTGGACCTATTGTTGCAATGCTGCCTACCCGAAAGGCTGACACAAGGTAAAACTATGGTCCCGCCTCGCAATAATAGGTCAGACTGCATACATATCTGTTTTAATATCAATGTCTTGGTTTTACATTTGAATTAGTTCATGTGTGAAATACAGAGGATACAACATGTAAATAACAGCTTTGGAGTTTTACTAAGGTGTATTTTGTCACTTGACGGAACCATGCTAGCCGGCTTACATTCCATTGTGCTAAGCAAGGCTACATTTACCTACCTACTTACCTAAATAACTCATTGTTAGATGTGCAATCATTACATTGATATTATTTATCTTGTCTAACTAGGGGTAAGTAAAAACATATCTTATTTCCTAAAAAGTTGAACTATCCATCTAAAATGCAATGTTGTCTTAGGTTGTCCTGTTACCACATTTCAGTATTACCTTTTTTTATTAGCATTTTGGCAAATTACTAAAAATATTGAATTTAATGTCACATAAATTAGTGAAACAGCCCTGTAATAAAATCTATAACAACAATCTATAACTTTGCCTTAACTACTATTAATGCAAAAAGCAAGCAATCTTTGATATCCACACAATTTAAACTGGTGATAAAAAGCAATGTCGTCCAACAGATAGAGCTTTGATAGAACTAGAATTTACTGAACAGTATAAGATAATTGTCATGCATGTGTGTGTATGGTAGTCTGCATCTGCTGACAGACTGAAACGCATTTGCATTGCATTTGTGACAAACAGCTAGCTCCATCAATATTAGGGGTCCAGCCAAGTACTTTATCATTTTCAACTAGCACACATGGGTAACTAGTACACATGAATTGTGAAGTACAATGCCATAATGTTTTAGTTTCAATTTAATCCATGAACTAATAAAAAAAAAGACAAAGTTAACATGTAGTGCATTTACCTGACCAGCCTTCTACAATGCAACTTCAAAGGCTGATTGAGGCTCACTTTCTGTTTACATTTCTTTCCACGTTATGCAGTGAAAAGGTCTCTCCCCTGTGTGAGTGCGAATATGCATTTTAAGGTTACCTTTTTGTGCGAATGCTTTTCCGCAAATAGCACACATGTGAGGTTTTTCTCCTTTGTGAATCAGAAAGTGTGTTTTCAACAATGACATGTAGAAGTCGTCTTTTGAGTTCACTTTTCATTGGGAAATACTGCTAACAAACACTACAGCATTTTGAGATTTCATGTTTATTGCTAAAAAATACTTGATGCAATAAGGTTGTTACATATGTTGCAGCTATGTTTGGTCTTGTCTGTTTTACCTGTAGTTTGTAAGTTAAATATTGTGTCATTATTGGAGCCAGTGTTGCTTTATGAGTTTTCAGATTTTTTAATGTTTTCTGAGTGGGGTACTCCTTTTTAGGGGTTTGACAATTGTTCGTGACATCTATGAAAACTGACAATCTTCTTTTTCTTCTATTTGAGTCACATGAACAGACCTCTCTTGAACCGTTCCCTCAATGGATATGACATTTGAAGAATCCTCTCCAAGTACTTGCTTCTTCTCCTGGTTAACATGCAGACAGTCTGTACCAACACTATTGGACGGTTTTTCCTCTCAATGTGACAGAATTTACTTGTCATTTCAGTCATATCAATTGGGCCTGTACACCGCACCGTTGCCTGCGTAGACGAACTATACATTAAGAAGTATACATTGGGAGTATGACAGCAATGAATTTAAAAGGACAGCACAAATTATGTCAAATGGGCTATGTCATAAGAGATATAGCTTATGGGAAAAAGTCCTCTGTTCATAGCTGGATGAACCACGTACTTGACTTGCACATCCATGTCAGGGAATCCAGCTGGTTTTTCTAAGCTACCTCTTCAGAAAGCTGAATGGGAGTGACGGCATTGATCCTTACGACAGGAATCCTTATCCTTACACAAATTCATAAACCAGTCATTTCCAAAGGTTCCTTTTATAGCAGATGGTCCATTCACTGTAAATGCATCATTTAAACAAGCTGCTCAACCAAATTGCATAACATTAAAAATAAGTTGTAATAAAACTAATATGAAAAATACAACATACCATTACTTTCTCATTTAAATTCTCTTCAATTTGCATACCTTTGAAGCAACAATATTTAGATAGCTTTGGAGCTCCACCTCAGATTGTGAACTCACAATCTAAGCTACGCAGTTTCTATGTTAGGGCTGAATTGTCTGCCAAGAGTCGCAATATTTCCAAAGGAAACCCATCTGAATCTTCATCTATAGGTTTGCACACTGTTTAGTAAAGGCATTCCTCGCTATCATGATGGAGGGAGGTTGTGTATGCAAATAAAGGTGAGTAGACATTACTGTGAGAATATTAAAGAACAAGGAAGGCCTCTTAATTCAGCAATTATAATAGTATTAAATTAAATTAAATTAAATTAAATTATATTAAATTATACTGGACAATGTTCCATGCCACACAGCCAGGTAAATAAAGGTGTGAATGGAGGACCACCTGATCAAGACACTGCCTTGGCCAGCCCAATCTCCAGACCTGAACCCCATTGAAAACCTCTGGAATGTGATCAAGAAGAAGATAGATGGTCACAAGCCATCAAATAAAGACCGGTTGCTTGAATATTTGCACCTGCAAATGTGAAACAGCGACGTGAAAGACTAGTTGAAGAGCTTGCCAAGCTGCATGAAAACTGCATGTGATTGAAATAAGCCTTATACCACCAAATGCTGATTTCTGAACGGTTAGGCTATTGTGTTGTTTTAAAATTAATATGAGCTTGTTTTCTTTGCATTATTCGAGGTCTGAAAACACTGCATATTTTTGGGGTATTTTGACCAGTTTTTACAACGTTTTGCATTTTCTTCAAATAAATTCTCAAAATTACAATATTTTATTTTTCTTTGGAATTTTGGTAAGAATACAACAACATTTTTTATTTTACTCAAACACATAGCCTACCTATAAATGTACGTATATATAGTGAAGTCACACAATGATCTGATTCCTCCTGTTCACAGCCATCTCTCCACCTGTTTTGGCTTTTCTAAAAATGGCACCGTTTTGGGTTATAAATGATATATGACAGCCTACTGATGTACCATGGTGTAACCAGAGAGCTAGCTGGCCGGGGGAAGCCCCCCATTCGTCCTGTAACTATATCTGGCTGCACATATTGTACATACAGAGAACATACTTTCGGCTGCATGGTAGACACAGGGCTCTAGCTCCAGTCTTTTCACAGAATGGAGGACAATATGCCGTTGGATTTGTCCGAAAATGAAATTGTCCCAACTGTGGCTGTGGATAAAGACAATACTCCATGCATGGCAGTGGACGAATCTTCCTGCGCTGTATGTGGGGAGATCTTTCTGGTTCCAGTGGTCCTCAGCTGTGTTTCTTGTGGTTGTAGCTTCTGTAGCTCATGCCTGGAGCAGTTCTGGGAGCAACATGGCAGTAAAGAGTGCCCTCTCTGCTTTGTAGAGGACCACCCGGCTCCACAGAGAGTATGTGAAGATCATGGGATGAAGTTATCTCTTTTTTGCATAGGGGACTTGGAGCCTATTTGTTCCGAATGCCGGGTGACAGGCCTGCATGTTGATCACAGAGTGTATCCCATAAAAGAGGCATTGGAAGACTGCAAGGTAAATAAAATCCAACCTGATTATATCCTTCATTTATAAACGTTATTAAGGGTTATCCTAGCCATGTCGTGTCATTAAAGGAAGAAAGAGGAGGAAGAGGAGGAGGAGGAGGGTATTGTTGCAGCATAATCCTGCCTGGCCTAAATGCGTTCACCCTGAGTTCAGTATGTCATTACTCATGTCATCACGTGTCTTCGGTTCTCTGGTCTCTCGCTGGTATTGCTCAGCTCAGATTAGAGATGGTCAAGGTGCAAGCATCTGGTGCATTCCTCCAAGCACTGATGCTAGGTGCTGTATACTAGACTTTGAGAGTTCATAAAGCTGTTTGAGAAAGAAGTCACTATGAACAATGTGTATTAACATTGTGTTTTGTTCATAAGACTATTTATTTGCTAATCAAGCAACATTAAAGATTTGAAATAAAGGTTTGATTTGAGGCATTTTTCAAAAATTGGAACCAAACAAATGTGAAAGCAGAAAAAAAATGGAAATAAAAGGCTTACCATATTTCTCCATACAATGATCGGTATGCCCAATGTGTGTGGGGGCTGTAAGATAAAAATGTATGTTAGAGTTAGACTGTGATTAAGTAATTCTGAGAGGAGGGGTATATCACCCTACCCATCGAATTGGGTCGCTCATTCTATTTATATCTGACTTTTTAAGCGCTTGTTTATTTTAGTTAGTCTTATTACCTGGAATCGTTATTGGACAGCTTTCATGACTTGTTTTAATACTCTTTTATGTCTAACATTATTGGATGTGGTCTGTGTAAAGCCCACTCTTCTGCTGCATCACATAATAAGGGCCGTTAACGCCACGTCAACAGTCAGCAGAGAGGTATTTTATTACTCCCCATGCCCCAACTAATGGGGTCACATTTTATTTATATCTTACTTAGTAAGAACGTGGTTAGCAACTGGAACTAATATTGCTGTATGACTTATTACCATACGCATATGAAACATTCTTAGGTCATCTTGTTTGTTTAAGGTCCTTCCTTCTCTTGCATCAAATTCTTTGGGCCGTTCTTTCACCTTTTTTCAAAACAGGGCACTATGATACCATACTGTGCTACTCAGATTAAACTATTGCTGGCTCTGTTTTTCCAATGGTGTATTCAAGAGAGGTGTTAATTTTATATTTCTGCAACCTTCCAAACACAATTTAGGGATCAGCACCTGAACTAAAAGTTAACAGTCGGCCTTCCAGAAGTGTGGGAGGAGCTTAGTATCCTTAACTGACCATGACCCTGTCTGGCGTTTTAAAACCTGGAAGGGAGAATGGCCACCAGACGCACTCTCACCGAGGACGACCTTTCTTGCCCAATCTGTGGGAATCTTCTTAAGCATCCGGTGGGGCTCTCTTGTAAACACCGGTTTTGTAAAAACTGTCTTAGAGAGAGCTGGGAGGAGCAGGACAGTGAGGAATACCACTACTGTCCTCTGTGTTGCCGTCCCTATGCCACGGATGAGATGGTGGTGAGCTCTACGCTGGAGAAGGCCTGCGAATCCGTCATGAAAAATAGACAGGATCCTCTGTCATGCAAAGTTCATGGAGAGAAACTCATTGTATTTTGTTTGGAGGACCTAGCCCCGATCTGTGGAACGTGTCAAACATCAGCCGCCCACAAAGGGCATAGACTTTACCCAATTGGGGAAGCTGCGGAGGACTGTAAGGTAGGCAAGAAAATAAGTACATGATCTGACTGTACTCTCGGTGTACGGAGCAATTAGACTCGCTATGAACAACTCTCTGATTACTTTATAGATTATCTGTTATGTGTGCATTTTTCATCTAATTCCTATTTAACAGTAACATCAATTTCCGAACAGTAACAGTAGACCAGTGATCAACTTGCCGACTCATTTTAAAACGTTTAATTATAAAAAAAATACCTATTTGTTTGTGATACGCACTCTCAACACAGGAATATGCAGTGGGCTGCCTGGCAAACTTCACAATCATTCTAATTATAGACCCTTGGGAATGATGAAACAAGACTCCCTTAGGGTTTCTCAAAGTGTGTGCGCCACTGGGTATCACACTCAACGACACCTGTCCATCCTGACCCCATTTTAGGGACGGGGACCACAAGCATGCCGAGCCTGAGGATGTTTTTTATTTTATGAATGGACATATCTTGTTTTATCCTGTATCTCTAAGCATTCCGACAGTAAGGTTTTGCCATGCCATTGAGTCGCTACCCTCTACTTTATTAGAACTGCAGGGTTGGGCACATCATAGCAGCGGAGAGCCCTACACATCGCTATAGACTTGGCCGTCTGACAACTTGATATAGTGTTCATGGTATGCCCTTGCCATTCTAGGAAGAACTCAAGACTGCCTTACTGCCATTAAAAGGAAAACTGCTGCTGTACAAGAAGGCCAAAGCTCTCTGCGAGCAAACAGCAGAGCATGTCAAGGTGAAGTATTTTGGCCTGGATAAAAATAATTTTCACAAAGTTGATACAGTTCACGGTAAATCCTTGTTAGCTTGTTGAAACACCTTTTTGCTTATAGAATCAGACAGAGCATACCGAGAGGCAAATAAAGGAGGAATTTGAAGTGCTTCACCGGTTCCTGAGAGAGGAAGAAGCAGTGAGGCTGGCTGCCCTTAAGTCTGAGGAGGATCAAAAGAGTCAAAAGATAACCCAGACGATTGACGAGATGAACAGTGAATTGGCGTCTCTCACCAACACAATCAGAACTGTGGAGCAGGAAATGAGAACTAAAGACATCCCATTTCTACAGGTAAAACAGGGTGACTTCAATTCATTAGACGAAGAAAAATATATAGCGATGTGACATTTTTTCTTTTTTTTTCTTTCTAGAATTACAAGGATACAATCAAAAGGTGAGGTAATTACACTTTAAGTAAATATTAATATGTTTGTGACAAAGACTAGTGTGCCCTGCTCTCCTCAGAACACATGACAATCCCATTGATAAGCCTCCCATTAGAATAATGTATAGATTTATAATTAACTGTTTTCATACATTTAATAGGTTTGTCAAAATGGAACATACATTGTAGTTAAAACGTTAAGTGTGGTTTCAGGTAGTATGTGTAATTCCCAAGTGTAATTGCAGAACCTGGCTCATGCCATTGGAACCAGAGATGATGACTGGAGCTCTGCTTGATGTGGCAAAGCACTTGGGCTCTCTCAAATTCAAAGTGTGGGAGAAGATGAAGGGCGTGATTCGATACAGTGAGCATTTTAACATGGGTGTTATAGTGTAAATCCCCTCATATTATATATATCACAAGGGTCTGTTAACCCTTGCCACTCCTCCCCCTAGCCCCTGTGATTCTCGACCCCAACACGGCAGCAAACTGCTTCATCCTGTCCGAGGACCTGACTGTGGTGCAGTGCTGCAGCCAGGTCTTCAAACTGCCCGACAACCCAGAGCGCTTTGACATCAGCGCCGAGATGCTGGGCTCGGAGGGCTTCTGCTCGGGCCGCCACAGCTGGGATGTGGAGGTGAATGACAACACCTACTGGGTGTTGGGCGTGGCAAGCCAGTCCATTAACAGGAAGGGCAAGCATATTCTGACCCCCGCAGAGGGATTTTGGACTATCAGATTCCGCAATGGGGAACACAAGGCCTGCACTGCACCATGGGAATCCCTGACCATGACCAAAGTGCCTCAGGTCATACGGGTGCTCTTAGACATGGACAGGGGCAGGGTCACTTTCTTTGACCCGCGAGTGAGGACGCCCCTCTACACCTTTAACGAAGTCACCACACCCAAACTCTACCCTTACTTCTGCACGGCTTGTAAGGAGCATCCACTGAAGGTCCTGCATTCCAGGATTTCCATATCAGTGGACCGTTATACATAGTGATACATATGCGAGAAGGGTTAACAGATTCAGCAAGACTTAAAACCTAGAGGAAAACACTATCAGGTATTCATTTCAGATGACACTTTTGTCTTTTAGGTAACTTGTGAGTGTATAACATTGCACCCCTAAAATATAAAATTGTGTACCTTCAACATTACAACCGCTGTTCACTTGTTTGACTAAGCAAAAGAGAATGCAAGGATCTTTTAAATAGATTTATTTGAGTCACACCCAAGATAATACAAGGAGAGATCACAATTAGTCATATTCCTACAGTATTATTATGTTCCTTATAGATACAATATTTTCTCAAAAAGGGAAAATTGTTAAGCTAGGATGTAAGTGCTTTGATTTACAGATTCTTTGCGTTCATTTTGTCTAAACAAAGTGTTAGCCACACTTTGTTTCCATGTAAGGCACACATAAATGTAAATAAAACCCCTTTAGATGATATAAGTACTTTAAAAATGGTAGGTAAGAAAATTCGGTATTTATGAAGATTTTTTTTAACATTGCATTAAAACTATCTACAACTTAAATATTATCTTAGTGCACAGGCAGTGTTTTCATTCAAAATGGACCCTTAAATATTGCTTAAACCTGCAAAACATTTAGTTTGACGCTGCTTGAGGGTATTTCACATAGCAGGAAACACCCTGTCCGACAAAAACAGCAGACAAAATGTAATGCGTTTAATGTTGGCTTTGTAACATAATTCCTTATTCAAGTAAGAGCCACAGTCTCCTTACTTTATGTGCATTGTAGCTCCAAGGCTTGGAGGTGTTCTTTTGGCTCTGAGAACTAAGAATAAAAGGGTAACAAATGTTGCACACTTTGTCCTGGGGTGTTATTGTTTTTACAGTGTTAGATCACTATGTAACAGTACTACTATGGCTGCTGACAATAGGTCGTCCAGTAGCCCTCTCTTCTAGGATCCCTAAATGGTTTCAACCCATCAGGTAGCTGGTGTAGAGGAGGCAGTATTAAGATTAGCCAGCAAACTGGTCTGCCTCCCCTTTCTACAGTAACGGTTCTACCAAGGCACCGCGACAGTCCCCCGCGTCCCCCCGTCCCCCCGTCTCATAGAGACATCCTCCCCTCCACTAAAGCAGCGTGGAGCTCCTCGCCGACAGCCTCGTAACGCCCCGCTCTGGCGTTCATAAAATAGATCAGGTCCGTCGAGAAGCGCGGGTCGTATCCCTCCCTCTGCAGCCTGGTCTTCTGGATCTTGAAGGTACCTGTTACACGGGAGACAAAAAGGGATGAGGAGTCAGCTTGGTACGGGGTTATTAAAGGCTTATCAAGGTTTGTTTATGCTTGTTTTTTGTTTGTTTTGGTTTGTTCATCACCAGTTCCGTAGGCCGGACTCACTCACCTGTGGTGTCCACCTGCGGGGAGATACGTAGGAAGACGGGCCGGGCGTAAGGGGGGAGGACTTGCTGGACCTTCCCCAGGAACGCGTCGCAGTCGAAACGGCACGAAGAGTCAGCTATGGCAGCCATGCCTGCCTTTCCCTCGACACCTGAGCGAGACAAGCACGGACAGGCGTGGGGCCCGGTGTGAAGAGCGAGACCGTTGGGACTCTATTGTTTTTCTTACATTCCATACTTGCCACGCCTCCCCCGCCTCTCCCGCACTGAATGGAGGGTGGAATGCGTCTCACCTGGCACCGCCACCCCGTAGACAGCCACGTCGGCCTGGCCGAGCAGAGCGCTGAGCGTGCCTTCCACCTCGGTGGTGGACACGTTCTCCCCGCGCCAGCGGAACGTGTCCCCGCTCCGGTCCCGGAAGTACATGTAGCCCAGCTCGTCCATCACCAGCACGTCGCCTGCGGACACGGCGGAGGGGAGAGAGGGACGTTAAAACACTCCCGCCGTTAAAAGGCAGACGCCAACAGTCCTCAGCGGTCCACAGTGTCTTCCTCTTTCAAAGCACCAGTGCCCTTCCACGAAGCCAAGGCAAGTCACCTGACAGGTACGCGGCGTCGTTCTTCTTGAAGACGTTGTGGGCGATCTTTTTCTTGGTGGCATCCTGACTGGCGTAGCCGTCGAAGCGGCGCAGGGGGTCCTGTTGGTTGA
The DNA here is from genome assembly GCA_026901105.3 of Galaxias olidus. NCBI lineage: Eukaryota > Metazoa > Chordata > Actinopteri > Galaxiiformes > Galaxiidae > Galaxias > Galaxias olidus. Next base: position 231,490 of record JAPMUY010005855.1, read on the forward strand.
TGCGACCCACCAGCAGCCCCGGTTCACCTGCGGTGAGAGGATGAAGGAAGGAAACAAACGGCAGTGATCATACAGCACACGGCCGTCGAAATGAAAAGCCCCTTCCACTGTAACAGAGCAGAACCATGTGAGTAAGCACACTGAATTGCCCCTGTGTATGAAATGTGCTATACAAATACAATGGATTAATAGACATTGAAGGACATTCCCCGGCAGGTCAGGAGGACCCTGTTGCGGGCTCTGCTGTGGAGGGCTTACCCGGACGACATGGCACACACAGGCCCCGGCTGTCCCTCACCAGCTCCATGGTCTCCTCGTCCACCTTCACCAGGCGGATGGGATAGACGTTCGGCAGGATGCGGCTGTTGAATCCGCAAGCCCCCACCTGGAGAGAGCGAGAGAGACAAACAGCTGACCTCCGACCCCAGTCTAAAGACAAGCGCGGACAGAGCAACTGCGTCAGCACGGCGCCTCCCGTTATTCCCGCGGCGTGGCGTGAACCCCCCTCACCTTGCCGTCCATGTTGGCAATGCTGCAGTTGCACTCGGTGGCGCCGTAGAACTCCCCGACCTGGGCCACGCCAAAGCGCTCGGTAAAGGCCTCCCAGACGCTGGGGCGGAGCCCGTTCCCCACGGCCAGCCGGACCTGGTGGCCCTTCTCTGACGGTCGCACGGGCTGGGACAGGAGGTAGCGACAGATCTCCCCGATGTACTGCACCACCTGCAGGAAGAAGAGGTCGTTTCAAACGGACAGGATGTTTTGTTTTTTTCCTGCGTCCACCGAAGAACGCATATTTCCGATTTTCAAAGAGCATGCTTTTTTTTATTTCAATACATGCTTAAAAAACGGGTGCCGTACTCGACCACTTACGGTGCAGTTGTGCTTAATACAGTCTTCCCAGAAGCGGCTGGCTGAGAATTTCTTCTTCACTACCACTGTGAGCCCATTGATCAGACACTGGCCTACTCCCATGATATTACCTGACCGAGAGAAAGGGATAAGGTTAGCCTTAGACATGTTGGTTTTCTTAGAAAGCCAGATGGGCCAGATGTGTTTTTGGGTTGTGTAAACAGAACACCAGAAAGAGGACCTATAAAGGTTCATGGCCGTTCCTACCGGCTGAGTGGTAGAGGGGCAGACAGTCATAGATGATGTCATCGGGGCGCATGCGGAAGGCAAAGTATCCAAAAGCAGCGATGCGGTAATACCTGTATGTTGGCCAGGAAACACAGCGGGGACCAAAGGTCTTCAGGAATAGAAACATAACTGTGGGATTTCAATAAAACCCTCTCCATAAGCTGGACTTTCACTAGAGAACTTACCGACTGTGCACCACAATAGCAGCCTTGGGTAGACCAGTAGTGCCGGAGGTGTATATGTAAAATAGACGATCTGAGGACAAGCGGAGAAGGAGGAGTGGCGTTTGGAACGGAAAAATCATGAAAGACAGAAAGAGTTCAAAAACCGCACAAACTTGATTAACATCTACAAATGAAACGGTCATTCACTTGAAAATATTGTAGTAAGATTCAGACTGTGTAAGAGAATATTTTGGGGTTTTATTGACCGAGCAGGGAGCTAAATAAATAGAGAGAAATAAAGATAAGACAGACACAGTACAACTAAGTATCAGACCAGAAGCAAAAATGTTACAACAAAGCGGCAAAATTAATGTCAACAACAGTCAAAATGTGACATAGTGGGAGAGGGGAAACTCACCATTGAAGCCTTTGGGGGTGAGGCCGAGGGGAGGGGGGAGTCTAGAGATAGACGCCAGGGTTGGATCCAGTTTCTGGGCCCTGAGAGAGGCCAGGCGGTCTTCACTAAGCTCCCCGGTACAGAACCTTACCATGGACTGGCTCAGAAAAGAGCTCACCTCCAGCATGGCTTAGATAGAGTGGGAAAGACACAGTGAGGGTGAGGACGCCATTAAATGAAGTACAGAAAAATGGGTTGCAAATGCTTTTTTTTTTTTTCAAGGCAAAATTTTGTTTCTTGATAATATATTTTAAATGTTGATAAGTATCCCTTGTTTATTCAAATTTAAAATATTTCTCATGTCAGATGCATTGAATTGTGAGTGAGACACATGATGAATAACAGTGGATTGTCAAACAAAATACTACTGGTGTTACACACAGAATGTTAAATAGACAAAGACAGACAATGTACACAGCGCTTCTTTTCAATGTTGAATGTTGGCATGTGTGACGCTTTTGACGTGCTTTGTACATTTCTCTCACATTAGTCATTTGCATCATTTGTCAAAACATCCACTTACCATCAGCAAGTTCAGCTCCAAACACAATCCCCCGCGATCCCGACACTCCAATACAGTGCATGAGCGAATCTCGGCGGAGGTTGAAGTTGATGAGAGCGGCCTCCACTCCGACCTTGGCAAGGCCCAGCCAGAGAGCCACCTGCAGGGGCCGACTCTCCATAAAAAGGGCCACTACATCTCCAGGAGCCCAGCCCTGAGCCAGCGCCCACTGGGCCACTGCATTACACATCTGGTCCAGCTGGGTGAAAGTCCATGTCTCCCCTGTGGCTTCATACACCAGGGCCGGCTTATCGGGATGTAGCTTCACTGTCTGTGCAAATATGGTGGGTATGTTGCTGCCACAGCGCATGTGTCGCCACAGCGCACATTTTACTCGCAGGAGCACATAGAGGCCACTACAGAGGAATACAGAAAGAAAAAAAAACATGGCGTTAAAAAAGGGTTAGAATACTAACAACAAGTGGCATGTAAGATTTATTTGGACAAGCCGGAAAGAAACAAACACGTACTTGAGGTCTCTCTTTGCAGTTCGGACTACGATGTAGAGGTACTTCCAACCGCCTGTCCCCAGGTACACCCCAAGTCCTGCTGCAAAGCTCCAGGACCAGGGCATCCCAAGGAGTCGCAACAGCCCCAGAGAACCCAGAGACATGGATGCAACAGCCACATTATGCATTCTTGCAATGGAAGGGATGGATAGAAGGATATAAAGAAAGAAGGCTTTTAGAGAGGAATGGATTGATCAGATTTGACAGATATACAAAAGGAAGAGTTAAAAGGTGTACTTGGGACATTAAACATATAGACTACATTTATTTTTTGGTTGAAGGTGTGGTTTATGGTGCACTGTTAATTAAATGACTAATACAACACATTGGTAAATTTATTTCATTGACATATCACATTCGGGTTACACGACTACACGAGGGACTGCTCGTTCACGCTATTCTGTTGTGGATTGCACTAGATGCAAGATGTGTAGATAACTTACCTCGGCCTAAACGACCCCACAGTGCTCTTGTTCGATGTCACCTTTCACCTACTAACCCTGAATACAAAGCAGTGACTAACTTCACAACTGACAGTTTAGAATGCAAATGACAAACGCCAACAGGTTGCCGACACCGATGAGGAAATCAAACGTATCGTTTGAAATGTTGTAACTAGGCCTAACTATTTCTAAATGCTGCAATAGTTTGCGCACTGTCAATGCGTATAATAAGCTTTTGTGTAACAAAATCCTCTATACATACTGGAGCTTGTTTGGGACCGACACACGGTAAAACAGGATGGATGAAATTTCCAATTGAGTAACTACCTCCTTTAATATCTACTAGAATTGTGAAACTACAGCTACTGCCTATTCGTTTTACTCCATGTTGGATGTTATCATCGCTACCAATGTCTAACTCCGCCCACACAGTATGGCGTCTCCCCTGCGCGCTTCGCCATTGGATATTAAACGCACATCAGACATTGGCTTCATAGCCTCATTCAATGATGCTAAAGCGGTTTTTTGTGCTGCAATATGTAATTTCGCAATTTTACGTACCCATAATTATTTGGCTTATTTTTTTTACCGTATGTCATCCCCCAGTTGTTAAAATATTTAACGGTGTCGTGCACAAACAGAAGCTTGAAAGTTAGGAGAAAACACTTGATTTTTTCCTTGTGTACTCTTATGTGACGTCACATCACAGTGTAAGAAAAAAAAAAAACTTCAAAAAAAAAAAAAAAATAATGTCCGCTTGGGAAAACTTTTTTAACTTTGCCCACATGTCTCAAGGATCTAGAGACGTTGTGTAAAAAACAAAAAAAATGTTGATGTTACATTTACAACACTCAAACTTTATTTCGCTGATTGTAGTGGACCTTGATTGTTTTTAGCACAATACTCGAGAGTGATTACAATCATTTTCAGACTTGGTTGAAAGTAAATAGGCAACATCGTCACTTTTGCACCAAAGACAGCATCATTAACCACAAATGGGATTTCAGATAATTATCAAATGCTCTTAAGTCTTAACAGGTCTGGAAATTTGATTACTTGTCATATAACAAAAATTTATCAAATACAGATCTGTTCATAATAAGATATAGATTTTTCAGGTGCTCCTGAATTTTTTTTACCTGTCTCTCATATCTTACTCTTTTTTTGCAGTTACAATTTTACATAATGGTAACTAATTCAAACTGGACAAGAATTATAAAAGGTAATACATAAAATCGCAGAGAAATCAAAATGTTTCTGAACATTAATCCCCGTTTCAAAGTAAACCAATCAAGGATAATTCCCCTGACTTCACCTCCATCCCTGCCCGAGACTAATTTTGCTTTACAATATTCATGTTTTCCTTCCTGTTCGTTGATTGATCAGACAGACACTAGACAGATATGTGCAAGTGTCGAAAGTGCAAGTGTGCGCATGAAAAAATCTAAGCAGGAGGGGAAGAGCATATTACTATTACTACTATTACTCAATGGCTCAAATATATGTTTTTAAATAGGAGCTTTGAACCCAAAGCACACATTTTGTCCACATCCTAGATAAGTAGGCCTATGACACCAATACTTGGAGCACATTTGAAGGTCAACACATTCAATTTAGATTTGTCTCCAATCTAGAGTGTTCGTTTTTTTACAGACATGTTTATTACGTTTGTATAAGATTACAGGTTTATGATGTGTTCAATAAATGTAGGTTGGATGTGGGTACAACTGGATGTAGGTTTTGGTTTAACAAACTACATTTTATTTTCTGTAGGTAAACTTATTTCAACGTGAAGTAACTTGTTCATTAGTAAACTATGTCTCATATGCTTACATTGTATGTTGATTTTATTCACACCATTTGTAAAAATGTGTTAATATATTCATGGAATCAGCGGCAGAGCAGACTGATGGCTTGCTTGCATGAGCCTAATCTGCATCTGCCGTTTTCCTGAAGATCCGAGAGAGTCTTCTCATCACTGCTCTCCTCAGCAGGATGTAGACCCAGGGGTCCAAAATCTGATTCCAAGACGCCATGCGCAGGCCCAGCAGAATCATCCTATCAGATGACTTTATCGATTGGATGGAGCCACTAAAGAACTGCTCTGCCGACAAAAAGACCTGGATCTGTTAGTGAATGAAAGACACAGAGATTATAAATATGAGGGTAATGAGTTTCACTCTAGAATTCAGGAAACCCAAAGTGAATCTAACAGAATACCATTAGCGATAAGAAGATGTTGGAAAAGGCTTAGACTAAGGCAATTGTTTAGACTGATTAGACCTAGACTCACAAGAAATGGACTCCAGCACACGCAGGAAACCACGGTGATCGATGCAAGTTGTACCATCATCTCAACATCTAATGAGTGCAATGAGTAGGAGGGTGAAGAGGACGAGGGGGAGTGAGATGAACCGGGATGACCACCTTGCTCAGCAGTGCTTTGCCGACATCGTTTTGAGCTGACCCTGGCCTGAAGCAGTGCCAGCGCGCTTAAAGTGTTACAGAGCAAGGACAGCGTGAGGGAAGTTAGGCCCAGGACTGAAAACGCCAGGGCAAGGCTGGCGTCAGAGCTTGTTCTTGGGCCGTGGAGAGGCAGGAAACACCAGGTGCCGGGAAACTGCACAGCGTATGCACCGACATCAAGTAGGGGAAGCACTGCCAGCAGGAGGGCTAAGGACGACGGCAGCAATATGGCCAGGCAGATGTGGTGCGCTGTGATCAGAGACGTGTGGAGGAAAGGCTGGGTGATACCAACACACCTCTCTACTGCCATGGCACAGCCAAGCAGTAAAGAGCAGAGGCCGAAGAAGACTAGACTGGCCCCAAACAGCTGGCAGACCTCTCTGGTAGGCTGGGTGGCCGGCCCCGCTGTTGATTGTCTTTGACTTCGACCTAGGTGCAAATACAGGGCAAAAGCACCTGGTATCACATGACCTCCCAGGTCAGCCAATAGCAGGGCCTTTATCAGATGTACAAATGGAGCTTTGGCACGACGTGGGAAGCGGGCTCGGGATTTGGCCAAGATGCCGAGGGCTGCAAGGTTGGAAAGGGCGCCAAGGGTCATGGTGAGACAGGACAGTTTTGGAGTTGAAGGGCTGACAGGAGCCAGAGTGCCAATATTGATAGTACGGGGACAGGTTGGACAGGCAGAGGAGTTGATATCTGGTTGATGGTAGAGGTGGTCAGTGGAGGAGGGAGAAGGGTCAAAAATCCATGGTGTGGTAGAGATGGTGACCTCAGCTCCAGTCATCTGCACAGGCATAGATAGATAAAGTGAAAAGAAAATTGTTCAGTATAAAATTGACAAAATTAAAGGTGTTGGCTTGGTGTACCAGGGCAAGATTTAAGGACTAGTCACTAACAAGGGCTTAATTCTTATCACTCTGTTTTAGTAGAGTTTAGGGGCTGATCATAATGAATAATTTTATCTAGGACCATTATCTAATGATAAAGGCCAAACAGCTGACTCTGAAAATGTTTATGTCTGTGTTTCACTGTAGTAGACTTAACATAAATTAAACAGCTTAACAATAAGAATAATTGTCCACTACACTACCAACTGCAGATAGTTAGGGAGGCTACAATAATAAAAAATTTCACCTAGCTACAGTGCACAGTACACAACAATTGTTTTAAATGATTAAATTATGACTACATTAACATCACAAGTACAGAATGGAACTAACTAAATATTAAAGATTCACTTAAGTCAGTGTGTCCTCCAAAAATCGTTCCTTATAAACAGATTATTTTTGGACTGTTGGCCCTGTTCTTCGAGACAACAAGCAGTCTGTAAGCCTTCATGACCCAAGTCAAACATGCAGCAGAGATTACATTTCTGGATTACATTTCAGCTCCTCATCATAAACTGCACAACAACAACATACACAAACACACACACACACACACACACGCACACACACACACACACACACACACACACACACACACACACACACACACACACACACACACACACACACACACACACACACACACACACACACTCCCGACCTGGTCTGAGAGGTTTAATTAAGAAAATTGCACATGAAATATCACCTGTAATACCCCAGAAATAGCATATGATAGCTTAGTCATTGTTTTACTGCGACTGTTTTATATAGCCTGTCCCCAAAATGTGGCCAGTGCCACACACCTTATTCATTTTTTTTACAGCCTGCCCGTTTATCGCATTATAACTCTTCGTCCGCCAACCTGAATCATTACCAGCTCTTCATGCCTCTAAGAACATCAACTCCCCTCATTCCAGTTTACCAGCAAGCTCATCATCTAGTTTTAGTCTGTAGTTTCGAAATCAAATCCATTCAGTCTTATTCTGTTGTTTGTGTTATGACAAAAACAGGAGATGTGCCTGATGTGGGTTCTACAAAATATGTAAATGCTTTCAGTGGATGACTCGTTCATTATTGAGAGGATCAAAGGAGATTTTCTCAGGTTTGTTCTTTTCCACGATGAAATGGACTCAAACTTAAATGGAAATTTTTCTTTCTCCAGGAAGAATACATGACTAAGACATCAAATTCAATCGAAGCTTTGAATAAGATCCAGAAACTTTCCAAATGTGTCTTTTTTAGAGTCTCTGTCAATCAGAGTAGAAAGACAGAGCACACCAGACCCAATTATTTGGGGGATTACAAATGGCAAGAAATCTCACTGTGTGGTTTTCTTGATGTAGTATGTTGCGAATGCTAGGACAAAATGAACCTGTCATGCCAAACCCATCATAGGATTTGAAAATTCTCCCGATAGAAGCTGTAGGTGATATCTTACAATATAAAGAAAAACCATTATCCCTCTATAAATCCACACATATTCTGAAAACAATGTTGAAGTGTAACATTCTTCAAGACCCATTCGATTTCTGTTTGCCCCTTTTGGTGATTTGATCGAGCACACTTACTCAACAGGCGTAAACATGCACAAAGGATGCAAATGAAACTGACTTTGATCAACCAAGGAAATAAAGGTATTCATACCCAGGGAATTGAATAAAATGGCAGAGGAGACCAATTGCAAAAAGGGATGCATGCAGTCTTACCTATTCTTTGCCGAAATCTGCCTATCTGGTCTGCGGTGGCTCTAGCACAGGTCGTGTCTAACGCTAAAGACGAGTAATGTGTCGCCTCTTCACTTCATCCCAGTCCAGTCACTCGGGTTTCCACGGTGCTCATCTCTCTCTCTTCTCTGTATCTCACACAGGCTAAACAGACGCACATGCTTTTCGCTCTGTCTTTCATTCTCATTCTTTCAGAATTTTAATTCATGTTGGTCAGTTTAGAAATAAACTCCTTTATCTCCTTCACCATACCTGCAGAATCCCTAAGTAACATAAAACAAATAAGCTAAAAAATAATTGTGTTAAAATCCATTTGCTCCTCATGATTGTTTCATTAGTACCTTACTGGTGAATCGTGTCACATCAATTTTAATCAATCCCGACACATCAAACCAACAAAGAATGGCATTTAGTTGGCCTACTGGCAGCAATAACTTTCTTAATTTAATTCTTAAACCTTTCCAGGGGGGCAGGGGGGGGGGGGGGTCATAAATCCAATATCATGCATATAATTAACATGGTATGGTGAATAGTTGGTGTGGTGAAAAGTTTGATCAGCTGTGTGTGTTTGTAGCATGAAACTCCTACTATATGGCCATATTCTGTTCTTTTGGCTCTAACAATGTTTAATTAACACATCCTTCTGTCAGCCTTGATACATACATTTTTTAGTGTGTGTGAGACTGGAGACTCTCCCATGGCCTAGTACCTTACAATTTCACCCATAACCTATTATACTGTGACCATAAGACTCATCAGGAAAAAAAGAGCAGTTAATCCCCTCTTAGTCATCTCTTGTGGTTCCAAATCTGTATTCTGTAAGTCACCAAGCCAGTAGTATTAGTGGCTGTCAGATAGAGGGTTAGATGATGATTAATGACTAAGAAAAGAGAAAACGTGGTTGAATATTGTAGTTAACACAAAAAAAATAGACATTGACGGAAATGGAATTTCAAGAACGTCTAACATTTCTAAAATCTTCTTCTATCGTTTGGATACTAGGTTTGGATTCTTTAAAAACACTAGAAAAAAAGAGTTGATTATTAAAATGAATCAAAAACATTAGGAAATGCAACAGTTTTAATGCATAGGATACATTCACAGACAAGTTTAATTTATATTTCAGAATAACGAAAGGGTTGTGTGTGGCCATATAGCATTCATTCAACATTCATTCTTACTTATATCGTGATATTCAGTTGGAACCGATAAAAACTGGTTTTGGTCCAGATGCACTGCACACATAAAACTATTTATAATTCACCTCGGTTTAAAAATAAAACGTTCAAATATTCAACAATATACACACTGACTTCTGATACCATAACATACCGATATACAATCCAATGGCATTGAGGGTTTAAGCCAAAAATACACATATACACATAGAATAAAAAAAACAAAAACGGATGAACATTAAAATGCATAAATAAACTAAGAGGGACTAATTTCATAAATGGCCTCTATGTCAAATAAAGTACCTAATGCACCTCTGCTCAAGCCATGTAATGGGGGTCCTAAATGACTAAACTAGGTCTATAGCGTATCACTGCTTCAGAGCTCTACAGAGCCACTCTGTACAAAAAAAAAACCTAATAACATGATTACTCTAATCAGTCCATTGCACCACAAACACATAAGTGCAAAGTCAGGTTAAGTCATTCAAGCAATTTTTTTTTTTTTTACAATACTCAAATTGCAAGACAATAGCATCCAAGTGGTTGCACATGCAAAAATAAACCCCGTGTTTGCATTCCGGTTTTTGACAAGGAACATAATTGCATAATTCATGTAAATTGATAGATAAAATAATATTAAATCAGTGATGATTGAAGGCGATGATTATAAATACAAAAAACATTCATAGCTTTAGGTGATGTTGCTAGATATTGTTGATAAACACACAACATACACCATTTTATAAAAATTGTCAAGCTAAATACAGTAAACAATTGCATATAAATTAATAGTAACTCATACACAATGTATGTTTTGCAAACCTACACGAATAGGGATTTGGTTTCAGCCCTTTTTTTTTTTTTTGACACACGGATTTTCATTAAACCAGGAAAAGACAGCAAAGCCACGCCAAGATTGAATGAAAGATTCTAGACAATGTGGGCATGGAATGGATTATTGTAAAGTTGATTATTGTACACTCAGGCATGTCCAACAAACAAAAGCACTGGCACACTGCCTTTAAAGTCAAGAGTCCTTAATATATGGACTAGACATCTAAAGTCAGGGATGACTCGCAAAACTGAGGGACATCATTACTAAATTGACGGAATTCATTATTATATCGAGATAGGCTAACTACAAAAGAGTTTATGCAAAAAAGAAATTGTTGGCAGACAGATCTGTTGTATTAACAGTTTGTGACGTTGATGGTTATAAAAGCTTGGCAAGTATTCATCAGATCCTTTGCTTGGTCCTTCATGTTTTATAGCTTTGCTCTACGGACCTGTCAGATCTGGGACTCGCCTGTATTCTGACCACTCCTGGATGTCTGGGGAACAGAACGAACAAAAACCAGCTCATTAATGCATCGATTTACCTATACCTGGAAGGATAATTAGTCACTCCTTATTATTATGCTGATTACATTCTTTCAACCGACTCGCCTTCCTATCTTCAAGCTCTGATGACAAAATCCTAAATTTGATTTTCAAACAGTTTCAAAAGTCATTTCAGCAGAGCTTTCCCTCTTTGGTTTTGCTCAGTTGGTCTTAAATGCCTGACAGGAGTAATAAAAAAATGGAGATAACTTTAAAGGTTTGTGTCTGGACATGCCGCCCCTAACTGGGCCACTAATCATTAAACTAATGCACCGATTTATGGAACATGTAGCTAAATTGGCGTTTGGGGTATTTCTCAATGAGCACAAAGGTAATGGCCCTAATTTTACTGTTGTTCTCTGACCCCGTGGGGATCAATGGGGGATATTTAGGAAATGGCTGTTTAGTCGGAGACATAACATTTCATAACTGTGGTGCTGATGATGATTTTTGGGAATGATCCTGATTATTTGAAATGTTTTCTCAATAAACTCATTACAAAATATTTAGGTATGGAAAAATAAGTGATGTGATATGAGATGGGGACAGTTGGATAGCTGTAGCTTTCTTTCCACACACACTGCTGAAAAGGAAAATTACTCACCTGCGATTTGCTTGTTGATTGGTTAGAACTGAATTCTGAGTATTTCTTCTTCTGTGGTACACAGAGATTTGACAGGAGCTTGCCATACTCCTCTCTCACCTTCAGTTGGCAAACAACAACACAGTAACATCACATTAACATAATATTATCTTTCTTGATTTTGAAAACACAACAACCCTTATGTTATGCATTAAATTACCAAGTGCATGAAGTTTTACAAACCTGCTTGGGGAGAAGACAGTGCATGATAAAGATCAGAACCCCTTGCAAGCTGTTGAAGATGGTAAACAAGTAGGACATGGCCAACGTGCCCTCCTCAAACTGAAAGCAGCCAAAGATCCACATCGTTCCCAGTATACACAGTTGAGCCACGGCAGTGACGGTAAATGCCCTGCAGGAGGAGCCAAAATCATTATCTATCGTTGAGAGGGGGGGGACACATTTTCAATAGTACTGTACAATAAAGGTTAATGTCCTGTTCCTTGTCAACTCACTTGATTTTGCGGAGGCTCTCCAGGTCAGGGTTCAGACTGGAGAACTTCTGTGCCAACTTCCAGACCGTGATTAGGAAGAAGAAAATGTTCACCTGGACAAACAGAGGGAACAGAGCAGATTATACAGAGAAATGCACAGGGTGTTGTCAAAAAAAGCATCATTCTTTTTCTCTTCCAGCTACTTACAATTATGATAATGCAAATAGGTCCAAAGAAGCTCCAGATGAATCCATGCTCCAAGCTGAGCCAACAGCTGAAATAGATACCAAACATTCATGACTGCATACAACATCTGAATGAAACAGTTCCAAACTTAGACATAACGATAAAATGATTAAAAAGTCAACTAGGAACGTACTGCCGCTTGGTGCCATATCCCCTGGCATTGATTCTGGCAGAGAGGGTGACGATAAGAGCAGGGACCCCATAGCCTGCTGCCATCAAATAGAAGAGTCTGGCTGTGGTGTTGAAGACCAGGACAACCATCCTGAAGAGCTGCACGCCCTCCAGACACATCCAGCAGAACGAAGCCAGGAAGAAGAAGTGCAGCAGCCCTGCCACCACGGCACAGCCTACCTGAGAGGGAGGAAACACACCCAGGGGTCGGAGAGATGCCTTACGAGGAGGACAGAAAGGGTGACGAGAGAGAGAGAGAGAGAGAGAGAGAGAGAAAGAGAGAGAGAGAGAGAGAGAGAGAGAAAGGGATGTGCACAGAGGGTATAGTACAGGAGACAGAGAACATTTCACCTGTACTGTCGTTTCTTTCTATACTATTAGGATAATCACCGTCTCTGCAAAAAGATAGCGTTGGATAGCTTATAAATGGTCCGCATACAAATGTTCACTTAATGCTACATGTTTACATGGTTCCCAGTGCTGGAAATGCCGACGAGGAAGACCAGGTTGGCGATGAAGAGGCTGATGCAGAGGTGCAGGTGGATGGTGTTGCGTGTGCTCTGGATGGAGCGGCAGAGGGAGAACGTGAGGATGCTGACGAGCAAACACAGCTGGGAGAGGGACAGTCCCACCCAGGTGATGAACTGCAGCGCAAAGGGCTCCTGGGGTGTCGAGAACATTGAAAAAGAAAAAGAAAAAGAAAAGGTAATAAGACAGTAGAGGGAGAGAGGCCACGGCAATCTATTTCTTTTGAGATATCCTTTCCATCCACTCAAATGCAGGGAAAAACCTCACCTCAATTTCGTAGAGGGCCAGAAGCACGGCAAAGCTGCTGAGGTGGGTGCATGAGCAGACGGTGTTGTTGGCGTTGGACTCCACCACGGTGCAGCCACGGTCAGACCATGTCCCGCCACCCACCGATGAATCCCAGTACACGCAAGTGTGGTTCCCCGCGTCAGACTAAGAAACAGTTATGATCACTCAAGAGACTCTTTGAAATGAGGCTGCAAAACAGCCCTATATTGTGTGTATGTACTGTTTATACTGTATATATATATATCTATATGTGTGTGTATACATATGTGTGTGTATACATATATACACACATATATATATACACATATACGTACAGTACCAGTCAAAAGTTTCACTTTAATGGGAAAGTGTGTCCAAACCTTTGACTGGTACTGTATATATGTATTATGTATGTATTATACACACACATATATATATATATATATATATATATATATATATATATATATATCAAAACAAGTAAACAGGAATGTGTTCTTTCCAAACCTCTGTTAGATGATCGAAGGTGAACCTGACTGGCTTATCAAGGCGATCAGTGTGCCTATTGCTAACGGTGGCCGTCACCACTTTAGAGTTGATCTGGAAACTCTGGCCCTCTCTGGGTTTCACGCCACCGAAGTACCCGCTCGCGGAGTTCTCCAGACCCTTGTAGCTGAGCAGCGACACGGTGGCAAAGCCTGGGGTAGTTGGCAAGATACGACACAGGGAGAACCCGTCATTCTTTTGTAAAAAAGCTAATAATTAGGTTGGTTTTGTGACTGAAGCCGACACTGGTTATGTTAATGCCAGTGATAAGTAAAATAAAGTAACATATGGAAAGTGAAATATGACAGTGTGGAGATGCTGACGATACTACAGTAGTTTGGTAAAGACCTGGGTAGGTTGAGATATCGCCTGCAGCCGTCTCCCAGTGGCTTTCCAGCTGAACATGCTCTGAGGACAGGGTGAGGGCTCCCTGGGGTACGACAGCATCCCAGTGGACCAATATCTCAACTCCTGGAGGGAACACACATCAAGATCACAAAATGGATGCCTTAACAAAAATAATTTCAGTAATGCATATCTTGATGAGCAGGACATTATTGCTATTTTACCAATTCAGTTTCTTTGCTCTGATCTGTCCTTACCTGTATGATTGTAGGACTTTTTAGTCTGGGGTTTTTTCAGACCAGGGCTTATAAACCTCATTGTATTTTCTGCTATGTCGAGCAAGGCGGAAACCTTCCTGTTATCATTAAAGGGTCCGCCAGACAGGAGTCTGTCTATCAGAGACAAAAGTCTCTACAGGCAGACAGAGAGGAGACCGGAGGAGGGAGGGGGCGAGGAGAGGAAAAGGACAGGCGACAGAGCCAGAAGTCAGAACTGAGACTCTGTGACTGTATACTATCTTAATTTAACTAAACAGACTACAATGTTATGTTTAGAGCACATACAATACAACGTACAATCAGCCAGAGCCAGTAAATACCAACACTTTCCATTTCAACCTTTGCTCAGAGTAAGCAGTGCTGGCTATTTTAAACGTTCTATACCCCAAATGTGCATATTGAAGTTTTATGCTGTGTGAATTGATTTAGAAATGAAAAATACCTCGAGCAAAGCTTCTGCATCCACTTCTACAGGAGTTTCACTCTCCACACTCACACACTTGGCATTCAACATGCTCAGCATCTCTTGCAGACCTGGGAGAGTCTGACAGAACAAAAAGAAAAATACAAATTGAAAATAATAGCCCATATTTTATCAAATAAAATGTACAGATAAATTATCAGTACAAATAATATTAAGAACTGACAACAGGATGCTTATAATATATATAGCAGGTCATGAAACATTTCATAAAATTAAACAACAAAAGAAAACCTTTTAAAACAAACAAATAATAATGTATAAATGTACCTTTTGCTGAGAATGACTAACGAATATGTCACAGTCCAACTCTGTTGTTATAGAGGAAAAAAGTGATTTGGGAATGTCGAGGACAATAAGGTCTTACGCAACAGACAACCACAATATTTGATAGATTCAGTAAAAGGCATAAACCATATTTAGGCAACTTGCCTCACCTGTACACCTGGACTGTTTATTCCCATAGTTTGTAAAACCTGAATGACACACACAACTATGGGCATCGCCATCTGCCTGGCAGCTTCCATTTCCACAGATTGACGTGTCAATTGGACACACTTCTGCAAAAAATAAATAAAAAAACGTAACTATTTGAATATATTGACATATACTTTTGTAACAACTAAAATGTTTGACCATTGAGCTGTTGGCTCCTGTAATTGTATTTCTTACTCTCACATGATCCGCCATTCCCTGTTGAATACGTTTTAGATCTCCATCTAAAACCAGGGTGGCAGTCACATTGGTGACTTCCATTTGTGTTAACACAATCTGCATGATGTCCGCATATTTCCTTGTCAACCTGACATTCGTTTCTGTCTGGAAAAAAATAGAATGTCAGAAGAACAACAAGTGAAACAGGACAACAAAACGCAGATTTTTTCCTGGTATTTTCTAACTTTGTCATTGATCAAGATTTGACTTTGGTTTGTTCTGTGCCTAATTTGCAGGCTGTTTTTCATTACAGTTAAAAAGTAACCACTTTTCCGTCTTACCTTCACAAGTGACTCCTGTACTATTAAAGCTCTCTTTTCCGTTACTGGGAACATATCCAACATGACAAATGCAAGTGTAGGACCCTTCTGTATTGTGACACATTGCATTGTCTCCACACAAGTCTGCAGTTTCAGCACACTCATTGATGTCTTTGGGGAATAATTCAGAATCATTTTGGTGTGAATGTAGAGTATTGCAATTATGATATGCATAACTGCGACAGTGTCTGAATAATCAACCTAGATGGATACCTAAGTACCTCACACATCATATAGGGAATGGAAGAGATACAAATTCAGTTTGGATTCATAAATCTTATACAATTTTATTCAGGTAAGTGTACATGTTTTATAATGGATGTGTTTTCTTGTTCAGAGGGCCCAATTTAAAAAGAGATTAAGATTAATATTTGGTTTGCTTATTAAATAAAGCTTAAACCAAAAGATTACTGCTTATTTAAAAAAGTAGGATTATTTTTACCTTGACATTTTTCGGGTGAGTCAGCAGAAAAATGTAAATTTTTAGATTGTGCTTGGAATCCAACAGCACATTGACAATAGAAGCTGCCGTGGCTGTTCGTGCATTCTGCATTTTCCCCACAGATGGGTTTATGATTATCCTCTTCATAATCTTCTAAGGAATCCGCACATTCGTCTACATCTTGAGTCAGAAACATACATTTAGGGAAGAATAAAAAACACAGTGACATTATCATTTGCTATGTTATGATAGTATGTCCGCCAATATAAAAATCCAATTATAACTGTTCAACAGTATGGTCAAATTGTGCAAGCGGATTTTACATGAACACATACAACAAAGACGCATTCTTACCATGGCAGCCTTTAACCCCCTTTTTAGTCTCAAGGCCTTCACCACACTCCTCTGCAAACACCAGGGAAAGCTGAAGAGCTGCAGGGGGAGAAATTGAGTCTCGTTGTCTATTTTATATAGAATAATAGTTGATACTCCTTCTGACAACACAGTTCACCATGGAGTTGCTGGCATAAACAATTTCAAACAATTATCAGAATTAAGAAATATATCAGTGGGAACACAAAAGCATTGCAGTGATCAAACCTTCTAGTTGTGACATGCTGATTCTGAATCAGGCATTAGCTTGGTGCCAAAAATAAGTCCCTCTCAAACTGTCTCACCATTTCCTTAGTTTGACAGAAAATGCACACACACACAGGATTTGCCCACAATAAGCCCTGAACTGCATCCGGGGGTCGGGAGGTAAAAACTCCCCCCCCCCATTCAGGAAAGGGTCAGCTGGCAAAGGCCAGTGGATGATGACTGGACGTTCTCGGTTTGGGGGAATGTGGAACCAGTCCACTCTTTGGTTGTATTATGGCACCCTCTGCCCTGGCATAATGGAATCTGGGTGTCACACGAATAACAGAACTGCTCCCGAATTGCTGCTCCATTACCTAGCAATGTGAACTCTGACTGAAAAATGGATTAAAATGCTGTAATTGCTCAGGCTTTATGTTTCTGATATTTTCTGAGGATTTTTATAACTGCACATTGTGACCACCATTCCCTCTGGTCTCAGAGACCTTTACATATGGTTCAACTGTATGGATTATCTTTTAACTTGATGGAAAAGGAACACGGACACAGTCCGCGCACACAAAAGATGTCAGAGGCCTCAAATCCTGACTGAGATTAAATCTAATCTGATGGTTAAGAATCCCCCTCTGCGTCACAATGGGACAGGCATAATGGTGGACATGATGACAGACAGCTTGCATCAGGGACTGGTGATACACAACTCTGGGAAAAGAAGCACTGTAGGTATGGCGACACCAGTGTGAACCTGCACATGCCAACTTGCCAAGACTCTGCTAGCAAACCTTAGATTGTTATTGTTATTCTACAGTGAATTCATTTATTGTACAGTGAGCTGTAAAAGGCCATTCAAACAAATATTTGTCCTTTTGATAACCCCATGTATGGAACCTGAAATAGATACTGACTGTTCAAAAATGTGATCCTACAGTTTGTCATTACAAAGCCATAATAGATTTGACACTTACTTACTCAAGAAAATGAGTGTTTTCCTGTTTGAATGCGTGAAAGTGTATGGGGGTAGACTAGTGAGTGTGAGAACCATTGAGAGTTGGCACTATCAGGCCCAAAGGGGTCTGCGGGATGAGGTCATTCTGTTTGAATATCTACAAAGACATGCAAACAGACCTCTCTTCAGAGAACAGCTATGAACACAGCTATGTCTGTCTCTCTTTCTCCACTCCCTTATCATCCGTGTCCCTTCCGGCTGACATACAGTAGACTTAAAGTGTAGCAGTCCATCCTGAACCAGATATGCTCATACTGAAAATATCTAATGCACACATGAACTCTTTCATGTCACAGCGAAGCTCCGTAAGTGATTGTACAGCTTTAACAAATGGACTCCTCATGTGTAATTGAACAAAAAAAACATTTAATCATTTAATTTTAGTGCCGATAACTCCAAGCCTAAACTAATCTACTACTTATTTTCCATCTATGTCTAAATATTTGTTTCAACCTAGAATTTGTAAAAAAAAAAAAAACATTCTCATTTTGGATTATGCAAGAGTTTCAAATCTTTTTACTTTTCAATTTTTAAACTCACTGATGTATCATCAATGTTTGAAACTTGTATTTGTTCAATTTTGCTGGATATGTTGTAGCGGTGTGTTGTATCTTTGTGATAACCATCAATCTGTACTAATCTCTAATCAATACACTATATTGCTAATATCCTTTCCGACTGTTTATTACACTAGAGGGCTTGGGACATGTGTCATCTTTGCACAAAGACAGACTGAAATAAATGTTCAAGACACTATGGTAGGACATAATTTCCATACAGAGTGGCTATTTTCATAAACTCTAGGCAATAGAGATTGGTTTATAAGCAAATAATCTAAGTCTCTGCATGAGACAGAATGAGGTACAACACATTTTCTTTTCTTTTTCCCTAATATCCATTTCTCCCATAAAAAAAACATTATATATGCATTATTTGAAACAGAAACCTATGTCCTATATTGTGCTAATCTTATTAATTACTTTTAGGGAAAAGTTTGAGATATGAGTTTACATCTCAGTGCATAGTTCTACTACATTGCCTCAATCTGATGGGAATGTCATTAGATTGGTCAGCTTTCAAGTTGTCAACCACAAACCCCATGGGATTTTCTGCTACAAGATATCTTCCCTTTTCTTTTATAACCACTTACTCAACTTTCCGTGTCCATGGCAGCACAGTCACTTTTCCATGGCAACACAATTCTGTGTGTCAACACAGAGTGTAACTCACCCAGAATTAGAAGATGCACCCTGCTCGTCATGGTGAAAAAACAAAGAGCCACAGTCTGTGTGAGCAGAACTCAACGACCCAGGATAAAAAAAATTTTCAAACGAAACGTCTGTTCAACTGACAAAAAGGGACAGAAGTGGTCTCTTGCTTCTCCTTTTATAGAAGTTTTCTTAGTAGTCTTACCACAGTGAGATGTTAAGGAAAAATTACATGTAAATCCACTGGGGTAGCTGAGAGGTTGTGCCGGAGACAGCGCTTTGAACTAACATCCCCAAATAAAAGAACAAAATCCCAGGTATGGCTGGTCCCTCTTCATTTGACTAGCACTCTCCTCCTCTCTGTCTTTTTCTGCCCTCTCATAGAAGTGGTCTTGTCTGTTGATTTTACCCTGAGTCTGGATCTCTCACATGCTGGGGGTTTCTGGACAGGCTCTCAGTTGCCTTTTGAGTCACGCCTCCGAAAGGGAGGGAAACAAGGGGCGGGTAAAGTGCCGACTCCAGATGTTAAGCAACGGCTGCTGCTCTCGTTAAAATAACGTGGACGGAGTGTAGGAGTGGGGAAAAGGGGGGAGTTGGTGGGTTGTGATCTCGGCTCTGTTCCAGAAAGTTCCATGACGTGTCCAGCAGTGCTGTTTATCGAAGGTTCTGCCTCACTGTCCCTCTGTCTCTCTCTGTGATCCCAAATCCTCTATCTGGGTCTCGCCCTGTCCACTGCTTGGTTAGTTTTTATGGCTCACCACCGAACACGTTGACTCTGGGGTCAAGGAGAGTCTGGCCTGTGAAACTGGTTATTGTTCTGGTGGAATACTGCTGACCGGGATAACCTCCCCTCCTGGCAGGGTTCACAATGCCTCTGTAGGACGCTGATGACACTTATATTGCTTCTTTTGTGAGTTTAACTGGGTCTGCATACACTGGTAACAATGTCAGTACAACAATTCCACAGGATTACATGAATTACGTACACAGGACATGATGATGTTTAGATTTATGAAGTTAAATTTGTTCTCACCCAACACAACAATTTCAATGCATGGTAGGCTATGATAATCTATATCACAGTGCACAGGCACTCAATTTAGAGACAACAGAGCTAGCAAATAGTAAATAGCCCCATGGTTAGAAAGAAGCTAATCAGAGTTCTGAATAAAAAGTGTCAACCGAGGCAATAATTAATTAAGATGTCAATTTTATTTCCATTTTATCTAAATATAGTTGGTTAAATTATTTAGCATTACCATTTCTACCAGTAGACATTTTAGTAAGACACATTTTGAGTCAAGTCCTGTCTCACTAGAACACATTTTAGGAAATGAAAGTGCTGGGGACAACAAAACATCTCTGAAAAACACAGATACACAGTGTTCTGCCAGTGTGTTTCTTAAACACCCTCACATCCAGAACACTAGAAACCACACTTGTGAAACCTCAATTTCCATTACAAAACATGTCAAATATACAGAGGTCAAATTAATTGTTTTGGTGCATTCTAGTTCCTGTAATTTAATAATTAAAAAAGAAATCGTGTTTGCCTAAAATGGCCACGTTCATTGGTCTGATTTAGCCCTACGCAAGTAATGGGTGATGGGGATGGGGTGTCTCGCCAGGGGTCAAGGCTAAGAATCCCCCTCTGCGTCACAATGGGACAGGCATAATGGTGGACATGATGACAGACAGCTTGCATCAGGGACTGGTGATACACAACTCTGGGAAAAGAAGCACAGTAGTTATGGCGACACTAATGTGAACCTGCGCATGCCAACTTGCCACGACCCTGCTAGCAAACCTTAGATTGTTATTGTTTTTCTACAGTGAATTTATTTATTGTACAGTGACCTGTTAAAGGCCATTCAAACAAATATGTTGTCCTTTTGATAACCCCATGTATGGAACCTGAAATACAATAGATATCGATTGTTAAAAAAACATTTGATAGTATACAACTCGTCTTTACCAGGCCATAATAGATTCGACACTTACGTCTAACACATGGAAACTTCTCTCTTTCTGTGACGATGCACCATACAGCACATAACGGAAATATATTGAAAGAGGATGTACTCTTTGGTATTTCCTGTAGCTAAGAACCGTGGACAGGGTAGAGGACTGAGCAGCTTTAGAAAAGAAGCTAGAGGTATTTAAACAGGTGGAGCTGAATAACAGAACTGGACATCCCTATCAATTCACTCATCTCTTCTGCAAACACAACATTGGCTGACTCTACAAACAAAAATGGGAGTTTTTTAGCAATGCTGTCTACCTCATCACGTCCTTGTCCCCAACAAATAATAGGTGGTTTGATACTGACTGCAGTTCTATGAGTTTGAATCTCACACAGACTATTATAAATTGGTCCTGTCACACACTGAGGTGTAAATAATATTAAAGAGATACAGTTGGGCGGTAAATTACCAAGAAAGTGGTAAACAAATCCAAAACAGTTTCACTGTAAAAAATGTCAGTGAAATTGACAGTGAAATACTGTGAAATCACGACAGTAGAACACTGTAAATAGATAAACAATGAAGCAGTGTTTAATTTATAGTAATATGTTGTATAACACTGAACCAAACACAACTGTTTATTTTAAAGTCAAAATATGTCAAAAGTATCATATTCCATGGTATAATTGACAGATTACTGTATTTTAAACACAGAAACACTGTATTACAAAAATCTATACAAAACTGTTAATATTACAAAATGCCAGTGTTAAAATAATGTTCTGTGTCAGTTAAATTTAGTTTTAAACAGAAAGAAACCATATTACATTTTACAAATTCATATGTTATTCCTTTCGAATAGGAATGTGCATAAATACAATAAAAATATGTCAATATGAAGGAAAAAGCTGGTGTTGCGTCTTACTTTACATATGAAGTATTTTCATACCTTCCCTGATAAATGACTCATTAATAGTGTGGCTAATAGACAAAGGATTTGTAAACATTTGAGTGTAATATTAAAATGTTCCTTAAAACCTACACCTTCTTTCCTATTTATGTTCCCTGTAGAAGTGTTTAATCTGCGATGAGAAATACTTGACAATTTTACATAGGACCTATTAGATAGGACTTGTAGAAAATTATTTCATACATTTATATTGTAATCAGTACCTTTAACAAAAATTTTAATTGCAGTATTTAGTTGCTTTCACTGTAGAACCTTAGTCATACTTACTGCAGCATCCCGGGGGCGGGGCCTTCCCAGCATGCTATGGCAAACGCTATGGCGTGCGTTTGCCATAGAATTTGCTGTATTACTATTGTTCATTACATATATTTTCCCTCATTCTTTTGGGTTGTTTTGATAATTGTTATCGCTGCTTAATTTAGTTAATAATTCAGGTTGACTGACATTAGGGTTACCATGAGTGAGAATGTCTATTACGTTCCTAGTATCTCATTGACGATATTGATTGTACAAGGGTAGTGTTCTCGAGAAAGATAGGAGCAGTTGTCCGCATTCATGATTGCTGTCTCTGTAATGTCCGCGAGGACCGTTACCTGACTTGTCAATATACATTGGAAGACTGTACTGTCGTATAAGTGTTAACACTGAAGCAAATAAGGCTGTTGGATTAACTCGTTTGAATACATTTCCAACGGTTTCTTCCAGTAAAATGTGCAGGTTGTTCACAGTTTTAATGTATTTTTTACAGATTTATTCGGGCGTTCACAGCTGCCAGTTTTTGTCCTTCTTCCGTATAGAAAACCTTTAATACAGAATACGTCTGTACCGTTTTTTTTTTATGGTTCTCCTCTGGCGTCCACAGCTTCCAGTTTTTTACCGTACATTTTACCATGTTTTTTTTTTACAGTACAATTCAAATTGAAGTAATGACGGATGTTCATGTTGTACTCCAAAAAACAAAATGAGATGGTAATGCTATTGCACTTTTCCCTTCATGGACGTATCACTGACCTGACCACACAATACAAATTTGTATTCTGATTTGTTTTTGAGTAGCAAAATAAAAAGTAAAGTTTTTATTGAAACACGTATGAATGCAAAACTACATGTCATTTATAATCCAAGTGGGTATTTTAGCAACAGAAGTGATCTGGGAGAAAAAAAAAAGAAGATTATTATGTTTTATTTTAATCTAACTTTTTTTCAGTTCGTTTGGATAAAAATTATTATTGTTTTATTTAAATAACTGTATACATACAACATACAAAAAATATCCCAGCTGTTCCTAAAAAAGTTTGGAATAAAAAGTCAAAATGGACTATTGCGTGAGCACAAAATAATCTCAAACCACAAAATAAGAATGTCAAACTTCCTAAAATACAATAAAGAAGTATATGCAGTTAAAGCAGTTATATAACTATTTATTAAAAAATAACCAAAGGGCGGATCCAGTGTTTTGTGTGAAAACCAAAGGTTCCCAGGAATGTGGTACATACAAAATTGTTCCAGGTAAATATAACAAGACTTTGAGCTGCATCCTAGCTTTTTACCTCTTTCATGTAATGAATTGACAGCAGATCTTTTAAAGCAGATATATTTAACCCGGCACACATTCTCAAAACCACATCCCCAAGAAGTGTCAAAACACAAGCCGTTGCCTTGCAAAAAAACAGCGGCTGCATTAGTCACACGTACAAGAGTATAAATGCTACTGCAACTAAATTCAACTCAATGAACCAAGTTGAAAGGAGGATATATTTCAAGCTGGACTGTCTGCACAATAGAAACAGAGTCCAAAATAAATGCTATAAGTAAATAACAAAATTATCTAGAAATGAAAAGATAGGTCTGTCACAGCCATGACAATAAATTCACAGTACATCGTACTACATCACAATCAACTAGGGTAATTGCATACAGTCCCAAAGACTCTTGACCGTCTCTGATAAATAAATAAAAATCATAGGATTTGACAAAAATCTTTATTTCAAAAGTGCAGAAAACTCCTACACAGCTTTCCCAATATTCAACTTTACCCTGATGAATTACAGCATTGCAGATATTCTTTTGTACTTTACTGCAGCTTATTATGTCGAACTACATAAGAAAATCAACATATGATGAAGGGTTTTATAAGATCACCTTATACATAGGTAACTAATAATACATATTTCTATTCACTTACAAAGAAAGGAACAAGCAAACCTCTTCAGACACATCTATCAGGCATATATCCAACCTTTGTTTTATAATTGCATGTTATAAACTGTAATGCCCTTTGGTAACCAGCACCTAGTGGTTTTAGAAAAATCGTGTTTTGCCTGCCATCATTATTGATATACACTCCTAGATAGATTACTGCTGGAAAGAATTTGACAATTAAATAAAAAGCTGCCACAGCTTACATCCAGTTTATTTCTAAAAGACTAAAAGAGAAGTGGTTACGGAATGCCATAAGCCATATTGGTTTCTGTTGGGCTGAACTGTTGGTAGTGAAATGAGTGTGCTGGCTACAATGGTCACACCGCTAAACCAGTTGCTGAGTAGTTAATATACACATCTGAAAACACACTGTACAAAAATCAGCCTCTGTCCAGTTTCCTGACAGCTGCTCCATTTTACTAACAAACCCCCTTTTCCTGTGGATGGCAGCATGAAGGGAAAACAGGCACATAGCATTTTACAATAAAGAAAAGCATTCTCATGTAATTTGTCCACATGCTACTTGATAAGAGAAGAGAAGGCGTCTGTCTTTAGTGATAACTGCCCCGTTTTCCCTTCGCAAACTGTAAAGATTGATTTACTTTCCATGGCTTCCCTTATTTTATGTTCATGTTATGACGTCATTGCATCAGTCTGAATAGTTTATTGGATTCCAGTCTGCAATTAAAGTAGACTTTGCCTAATTTGTTTGAACTGCTTCCCTCAGACCCAGTTTATATAAAGCAGAGAACCTATCAGAGGCTCAGCCCAGGCAGGGATAGAAACTTGGCCAAAGGTGAAATACAAATACAAAGACAAGAAACTGTCCACAAAATGAACAGCAGCCCGTTTCTGTGGCGGTGCAAGAGGTTAACAGACATACAGTATTCTGCCAGGCGTTCTCAAGTTTCAGTAATCCTAAAACTGCTTGACAGCTGCAGCATCCCACAGCTTCCTTTTGGTTTTTAGTCTGCCATCACACAGAACAGGAAAGTGTGCTGACTGACCAAGTACGCCAACTATTGTCTCTCAATCCCTCTGTGATGTCAGCCCATACAGATAGCTGGGAGAGCCAGAGCAGATGAACCAGTTCTGAGGTGTGTCATCAGACTGTTTCCTGTCCATTTCACTGCTCTAATGAGAGAACTGAAATGAACTACTGGACATCAACTGAGCAGTAGCTGGATTATAAACCACTGCCCCGGTTAAAATCTTAGTGGTATTAAATCAATGAGATAATGTGTTAAAGTATTCAAAGCCTCTGTCTTTTCATTACTTTGTTAGCCCTACCTATCGCATTCAGGCCCTTCGATACATATTGATATGTCACAGAAAGTGTGGGCATACATTTCAACTCAACACATAAACAGAGAAAAGAAACAAGCATATATGAAGTTGGGGACATTTTCACACTGTGAAGTAAGCAGTTCAGTTTATTTGAAAAAAAGAGGAAGTTGTCCTTCTTAAGGTGGTGACATGGTTATATGGGGGGAAGTTCAAGTGTACTCTTTTGGCCAAGTGTGATAGTGACAGTTGAGTCATTTCACATGTTAGTACATAAACCTTTCTGGGGTAATTTACATTTTAATTCCTCCTTCACCCTTCATCATAGTTTCTCCCAATGTTTGCTTATTCACAGAACTGGAATAAGGAGAAGGTTACATTTCCATGATGGTTCATTCTATAGGTTGACAGAGAATCACACATGTAATAATAGTAAACTTGTCAGAGAGAGATAAGACACAGAGAAACATCGTACTCAGAGATTGACTTTGTGCAAGGAGGGCTGTTGTTTTTAACCTTCCATTGACACGCAGATCAGAACCCAGCCATGTTTGTTTAGGCTGTTGCACATTGTTTAGTGCTAGGAATAACAATTAGGCAGGAAGAGTTGACTGTACTGCACTGCTGCTGTGAGCCTATAAATAAGAGGCAATGAGTCATTTACAGGGAACCATTTCTATTTCTTTATGTGTTGAATGATGTGTGTGACAATGCTCTATTTTGTCCTGACCACAGGAGTAAATCTAATTATGAAGCTACAATTCTATATTTACAGTACTAACTGGAATAACTTATAAAAGTAAACATTATGAAAAACCTTGTGGCTCCCTGATCAGATATAAGATGCCTACTATCACTTAAGTAATCACAGTCAATTGTACTGAGTTTTGAAGCCCTTCCTGTATTGTAGCAAAAGAGAGACACCTAGTGGACATTGGATCTTATTGTATCAATCTCACTTGTTTCTGAATTGGTTACAACACGAATAAGGGAAAACTGTGGTCTATCAGATCCCATAGAAAAATGTAAGGTAATATCTACACTTCAACTATCACATTTACACACTTAAAATGCGTAAAAGGAAGTCCTTGATTCCAAATATCTATGAGTTAAATGTACTCTGAAATGTACAGTACATGAAATCTGGAAACACAGAGTACATTAATCCTTGTATGTATCATTTTGCGACAAAAAGTCTAATTATTACATTAAAATGTTATCATAATTAGTTCAAATTTTGTGCCAGCCATCATCTTGATAAAGCAAGTTACTTTTCTTAATAGTTTATATATAATTTTGTAACAAATCTCTTTCAGTAATTATTTACTTCAGGTTATTGGACAGGGACTTCAGGAGTTAGTCTAGTCAGCTAGTTTAACATCAGTGTTCAGGGAAACGATAAAAGATGCTTACGCTGGCATCTTTAACTTGATGTAGTCAACCTATGCAAAAAAGGCCGTAGGGCTGCTTGGGGGCAAATGATCAAACTCTACATTCTCTTCTATCTTCAGCTACACAGTAATAGCATATTCATTTATTTTAACCTATAATATACAAAAAAACCTAGCATGTCTTTTGGCATTACATTCATTTGTTTGATAAAAGCTTGTATCAAATAAAATGTACATGTTAATAAGATCCCATGGAATGGTATGGTTTATGAACTCATCCAAGTAAAAATGCAAATGGCCTTAGTCTAGATGTTATTGCCAATATATAAAACCCAAAAAGTCTTGGGAGGAGGATTGGATGCCAAATGCATCGTGGGGGCAGTGTTTCTCAGGTGTGGCTGGATTCTGGAGGCACAAAGGTCACAGTGACAGATATGTTGCTGACGGTGGAGACAGCTAAGACTCTTCTTATACCAAGTCCGTATCTTTGAAAGCCCCACAGGTAAGTGGTCGACTGTCTGTCTTCTCAACAACTGTGTTAGCGAGACTGTTTTATCCAAAGGCTTAGATAGGGGGTGTAGATTTGATGTAATCAAAACCTTATACTTGAATCAATTTACTTCCAGATACATCTGCAAGTAACAGAGCTAGTTATCTTGCTTGACACGGGTATTATAACACATGCTTAATGAATGTCTGGACAAATGTTCAAAGAACTTTAGTTTTAAAATTGGGTTATTGAATGCACAGCTAAACAAGTCGTCAATATTATGGGGCAATGCTCACGTAACTTTAACTTTAGTGACGTGTGGGAAACGTGCCAAAATGAAAAGCGAAAAAAGCCATGCTGAACTTATGTCAGTATATTCTTCAACCCACCTTGAAATGCAATCGACTCGGGTTTATTGCATTCCACTGTGGGGTACTTGAACATGACCTTTCTAATTGCAAAATTCATGATTGCATTTCCACGATTGACATTGTGGTTGTGACTGCATTACAGTATAACAAGTCTGAAATTGTGCCAAAATGATATCCACTCACTGGCCAATCACAGTCCTCTACCATATTGGGGGCGTGGTTGGTGTTATTTTGTTTTTTGCATGCTAGGTTTACTAGTTGGTCATTTTTCATGACTGCTACATTTTTGTGCCAAGTTCATCACTTACCACCTCAAAAGGTACAAAGAAACATTCATTCAGGCCTTGATAACTTTAATTTAATAGGATTTAATTTAGGTCCAGGTTGTCATCAAATTTTGTCCCACAATATTGTGAATACAATGTTCAACAACAGTTGGATAGCAAATTTATAGGACAGAGGCTCTTAATAGCCTAAAAGAGTCCATGGACCGTTAAACTCAAACCATGACCTACGTTTAAGTCCTCCCTTGATTACAGCCAAAGCGATTACTACTGACTGGTTTCTCCAAAATGCCTCCAAAAAAGGAGAGGACTGTGATTGAACAGTGGAATACATAAATTATTATTATTTTTACAAAGCAAATCAACATCATCATTCGATTTTCACTGACATCTTTTAGGGTTCAGTCATCTTCAGTATTGTTATTGCTCTTATATTAGCCTAGTCCACTAAAACACTGTGTCCAATGCCATAACTCTGAACACGGGGATCCCATGACTCCGGCAATACACAGTACATCATATCAAGTGTCAACATCTACACATTATGTGACTTACGAACGTAAGCTTAAGATCTCTGAGAGAAAATCCTTGTGTAAAAATGACCGTGGCTTTTAAGAGCCTTCATTAATTATCACATACTATAACATCTCTACATTACCACCCCCCCCTTTCTTACTGATGGAAAGCAATTGTAAGCATTTGTGGAACTCTAAAATATCTTGTAATTTTGAAGTCTCATCATGCATAGACAATTAAAAGATTCTGTGCCTGTTCCTGTCCAAAAACTGTCATTTCACTTCCTTTTTGTTTCCCAGGTGAGATGGCGCAGAAACTGAAATGGAGACTAAACCCTCGCTGTGGTTCAGGAATTGTCCTGCTGGTCTCTCTCGCCTCCCTATTCCTTCTCCATGTTCAATCACCTCCATGGCTCCTAGCCATCAGTAAGCGGTGGAAGACTGAGGAAAAGCAGGTTACAGTGCTGATTTGGCACTGGCCCTTTGAAAGGCCTTTTCACCTGACCTCCTGTGAGTCAAGGTTCAAAATCAAGGGCTGCCACTTGACAGCTAACAGAGAGCTGTACAGCAAAGCAGATGCCGTTCTCATCCATCACAGGGAGATTGCTCGGGACTTGTCTAATCTCCCCGCACCGCCACGGCCACCCTTTCAGAAGTGGGTGTGGATGAATTTCGAATCACCCTCGAACACAGAGAGAATTTCTGGCCTGGACAATCTATTTAATCTCACCCTCAATTACAGACAGGACGCAAATATACACGTACCTTACGGCTATCTCATCGGGACCAACGATAAAGTACCTTTTGTGCCACACAAAAATAAACTGGTGTGCTGGATTGTAAGCAACTGGAGCCCGGAACATAAGAGAGTGTGGTATTACAAAGACTTGCGCAAACATCTCCGTATTCACACGTACGGGAGTCCCTTCTACTCTCAAGTTACTACAAAGGAATACCGCACCCTTGTGGCCAGCTGTAAATTCTACCTGGCCTTTGAGAACTCCATCCATGAGGACTACATCACAGAGAAGGTCTACAAACCTCTCAGGTTAGGGTCTGTTCCAGTGGTAATGGGCCCGTCCAGACGCAACTACGAGAAATTTCTCCCTGGAGACGCCTTCATCCATGTGGATGACTTCCCCTCTGCCATGGCACTGGCCAAGTACCTTCTCCACTTGGACCAAGATGAAGCTGCGTATCACAGGTACTTCCAATGGAAGAGAAACCAAAGGGTCAATATTACTGCCTTCCCCCTGCAAAACGCATGTTTTACTTGTGATTATATCAGGCAAAACCAAGGCCGGCAGCAATCTGTTAAAGACCTCTCGATGTGGTACTGGGGAGAGGAAACTGCTTTGGAACTTGCACCTGTGTACAGAGACTACGATTATAGTTACAGAAAATAAAACAGATATGACATTTTAATTAATTGTAATATGTTCCTTCCTTAAACTAAGATTTGTACATTTTTAACCAAATTTGTGGATCTACATCAGATAAATCCTTCAAATTTCCTCCTCACTTCTGGTTCAAAGGAAATTCAGGGTACATACAGCACTGATTATTTTCCTGTTATTTATATAATATCCTGTTATCTTTAACACAACTACTGTTATCTTTAACACAACCATACTGGCGTCGGTACAATCAACGCCAGCTTGGTCATTTGTTATTGCGCAAGAATATGGCATTACATAAACTGGGTGTGGCATATCATGGACGTAATTACTGCAGCTACTGGATAAACTGTATTCATTTAAATATAAACGTTTGGACGTGGTTTCCTTACATCACGGTCGTAAGGCCTACAAAGTTGTGGGCATTTGTTACCAATTATACACCAAGCTCTTTGTCGGCTTGAGTAAAATTAGCTAGCCTTTAACTTCCTACGGATACTATATGGTCGTAAGTAGTACTGGTACATGAGTCACAGGCAATCAATAACAACGTAATGATGTGTGTTGAAACAAAATAAGTTACCTGTAGCTGTCTTAATCTATTTTTAACCTGCGGTGTTTCCCGGCAACAACATGCTCAAATGTATTAAGCTTGATTTTAAGTCGAATCAGCTCAAAGAAAACTTTGCCTCATTTGAACGCAAACGGATAGCTCTGTCTCACTCTGGAAACTGCAACATGAGCCTGACTATGGAGGTCCTGAAATATGTCATAGCCCAGCAGGGTGCGCTGCAGTCCCATGGAACATCGTGCAATGGCTTTGACGACAGTAGTTGAGAACACCATTTGTGTAAGTACGAAATGAATATTCATATATGTGGGAAAATGAATACCATTTGTCATATAAATGAATATCTGGGCTCAAATTAGAGGTTGGAGAAATGGCGGAGATTATCTTGTTGCTTAATGCCTAATTGAAGCCAGCTTCTAATTAGCTTGGCTATTATCATCCAACTTAGGAACAATTGCAGATTTCCTCAACTTTTGATAATGTTGAGAATAGAATGTGGCCCCTGGAAATGAATTTAAAGCTACTGCATTATGAAAAATTCTAATCTTTGTCCTCTTGTCACAACTTCACCCATTGTGACCCCGTTAATTTCCCCTTTCCACTACTTTACCTTAGCTGAGGGCTAAACTCTCCATATTAACACCCCTTTTTTTTGCTCCTTTAATATCAAGTCTCTCCTATTATAGGCTGGTTTGCCCAGAGAGACTAATACTGAATAACTTAGAACTCTCACTTTACATTATGCTATCCTATGTTATCACACATTTTCCTTACTTTTATTTAAAAGTCCTGAGCCGTTAAGACAAATGACAAAGCATTTGCTGTGTTGAGTAGTCGTGCATGGGGTTTGGGGCTGTGTGAATGGACTGCCTGTGGCTTTTATAAGAGCATAATTCCTCTGCATGTGTCTGCACTGCAGGCTGGTGGAGGCTCTGATTGTGGCCACACTGTGCGGCTGCCAGTGTGAATAAATTGTTCCAAAGTGATGTTTCGCACACAGAGCTTACCTGAGAACAAAGCACCACCAATTTCACAGCCTGGCACCTGTGCCAGGAATTCTGCTTCTGGACCACCAAGGCTGGCATGGCAGGGAGACATGCGCTGGCACATCAGCATTCCACATTGCGGGCTTGATGGAGCTGGTGGAGTTTGATAATTCCTGACCTGGAGGCAATCGGCACCCCCCACCCCCCACCCCCCCTTCCGTCTATTACACATGGCTGTCAACCAGCAGCTCGCTCTCTGTCACCCTCTCCTCTTGCTTCTCTCCCTCGTTTCCGTCTCCCCCTGAATTATTGAGCTCTTTCTTTCAAGGGGACCAGTCTTCTCGTCAGATGTGTGGGCCATCAGGCTTGCTTCACCGCTCCTTCACCCCCAGCCACTGCAGCCCCCACGTTGCCTTGTGACATTGAGGAAATCGCTCACATGTCCCTCACTTTCGGCTCGCTCGCTCCACCACTTGCTTGCTCTCAATTGTTCTCCCTCCCTCTTGTGTCCCCCACCCTCTCTCTCTCTCTCTCTCTCTCTCTCTCTCTCTCTCTCTGTTTGGCTCTCTCTCTGTTTGGCTCTCCCACGGTTGCCATGACACTTCCGCTCAACTCTCCCCCCTCCTACCGTCCCTCTGTCTCCCTACCTCCCTGTTTTTTTTTTATTCCTGTAATGTCACGGCCCGCTGCTGGGTGTCACTGAGTTGATGTAGGGAAAAAAGGGAGGACTGAGGCAAGAGAGGGGAGGGTTGATGGGAGAGTTTGCGTTTGAGAGAGAGTGAGAGTTTGCGTTTGAGAGCGAGATAGAGAGCGAGAGAGAGAGAGAGAGAGAAAGAGAGAGAAAGCCAGTGAGACAGAGAGTGAAATAAAGAGAGGGATTGTGCCTGCGGGTGTGATGTTGGTGTAAAATGCTTCTGCCTGGTGAAAACACAGCAGGCTGTTAAAGCCCCCTCCCCCTCCTTCCACAGAGGCACAGACTAGTGCTTCAGCTATCTAATGGGACTCCATTACCCAAGGACCCCGTCCACGACGTCCCCACCTTCTTGAGAAGTCTACGTAAACTGAACTCGCATAATCTTCTATCAAGCTGATGCCTAGTGCAATATCCATAGAATGCATTTTGTGGAGGAGGGGCGATCTACAGCAGCCTCTGCGGGTGCGGCGCTATATTGACGACGCCATACCCTCCTCTAAAATCCTCTAATAACAAGGTGTCTGACGCCGTATGCGGGATCGGCTGTGTGGCTCCTCGCTTTTGTGTGAGCGGTGAACGCTCAAACGCCGCTGCCGTCTCCTTGGGCCGTGCCGTCTTAGTGTTCATCGCGCGCCAACGAGGCCAACGAAGCACACCGTGACGGTCTGTTTGAAAAATGCGTGGCAGCGGCCTGTGCGATCCAAAACCCATTCCGTGAGACATGTCTCCTTCGTACGATTGCGACATGAAGATGTCAATAAGGCCGTGCTGTTTAATACGATCATTTTCACGTGTCATCTCTCTTTATTGCTCGGGTCAGTCAATAGAATTGATTCAATCAACACCAACACAGAAGCAGAGACGGAGAAATGCAACCTTTCAAAAGCGACGCCATGCACAGTGAAACTACTAAAATACAGTAACCCCCCCCCGACAGAATGCAAATGCTCACAAAACACATGGATGAGCAAAGTGAACGTTCACACGCACACACACACACCACACACACACACACACACACACACACACACACACACTAAAAATCTAGGTTGGGGAGTGTGTTTGCGTACCTGCGCTACGGCACATGAATTTGGGCGTGCATTCTGTTTGTGAAAGAGACAGATGTGTGCTCAACCACCAAGACGGTAAATTTGGACTGAACTGGCTTTGGAAAGCCCCGGCAGCTATTCAAACAGATTACCGGCAGCAAACAGCCGAAAGGGATCAAAATAAAAGACAAACAGAGTGGACGGTGGCTGACTGACCAATGGCAACACATGAAGCGTACATGCCGGGGGGGGGGGGGGGGGGGGAGCTGGCACGTTAGGAGAGGAATAGGGCTAGGCCTGTCGGGTAAGGGTTGCTAGCTGGTGCTGGCGGTGGGTAGGCGGCCACAGACACAGCAGGGGGGCACACCAGCCCCCAACTCCACTGATATGTGTTGGTCTGCCGAGGAAGTGAGAATTGGATGATCCGGTCCAGGTTATTAGTGAAGCTCTGTTAGACCATGTAATAGTCTCACGGCGCAACAGGGATTCCGCTGTTCCAACGGCTGACTCTACCCTGTATGACACCCAGATATGGACGATACTTGGAGCACGACAACAAAACATGCTGGCTGGCTGTTTACAGGTGTGTGTGTGTGTGTGTGTGTGCGCAGCCAGTGCTGTGAAGCGTTTGCATAAGTGCTGAATTTGCGGTTCCGAATCCCAACAGCTCTGCATTCCCCCCCCCCCCCCCCCCTCCCTTTCTCCCCCTTGGCCCTCACCTCCTCGGCGCGGCGCCTGCTTCTTCACCCTTACGCCTCAATTCGTCACACATGCCTTTTTCATTACCCCCCTCCGTCCCCCTGGCCTACTCCCACCGAGAGGTAAAAACAGCGCGAGGGCGCCGGCATCAGCCAATAACCCCCGCTCGGGAGGAAAGTGAGAGCTTGACAGTTATGAGACAGCTATAAACCTCTGTGACTTCAGAGGGAGCCGGGCTGTTCAGTACAATGGCACCGAGTGGAATGGGGAGGGAGGGGGGGGGGGGAGGGGCGAGGTGGACGCCGTCTGAAAGTTAAGTGGATGGCGATTACTCATAGACCTGGGGAAAGGAAAGAAGGAAAAGAAATAAACCCGGCTAAGAGGCTCGGCACCGTCTCATTCCAGAGAACAGACATCCTTCACCGCTGGTCTACATCGTCAAGTGTAATTAGGCGAGAGCGGGGAGATCGAGGAGGCCGCCCGAGCAAAAATAGGCCCATTACGCTGATCCGAGTCTCTCCCGGGGCCGACCTGGAGCTCTGACGCCTGTTGCTCCGGTGATCCAGTCTCCCCAGAGGACGGCTGACCTGGATCCCGTCCTCCACTTCAGGCGAGAGGCTCAAGGAGCCCTCCGCCCGTGGATGCTTCCGGAAACGCTCGGGCTGTTTAACCACCGGCACTTAGGAGTCATCCCGCCCCCCCCACCCCCCGTCCCCGTCCACTCGTCCATCCCCCGTCCGTCCCGTCCGTCACCTTTGTACCCGCTGCTGCTGCTGCTCTCTCCGGAGTGAGAGCAACCCAGCCACACGCACAGACACGCAAGCACACGCAAGCAGACACACACCTGCTGTGAAGCACGTTTGACTGAGCAACAAAGCAGTGGTGTTTAAAGGGAAAGCAAATACAACAAATGACTCGATAAACAAACCCCTCGCCAGGACATTTTATCTGGCATCTGTTTTCCATTCCTCTGCTCGGCACAAAGGGCTGGCCCGCAGCCCTGGCATTGTGGGCCAATCCCTTCAGTCTGTGAGGGAGGTGTGTGTGTGTGTGTGTGTGTGTGTGTGTGTGGGGGGGGGGGGCACAGCAATCTGCAAGGGTCTTCATCAGAAAGTCCTACAGCAGGTTCACAAGGTACACCTTTGACTGTCCGACACAGTCTGGATCTATTTCTATTAAAGCCGTAGAGAGAGAGAGAGAGAGAGAGAGAGACAGAGACAGAGAGAGAGACAGAGAGAGAGAGGTACTGAGAAACACTGCTGAGGTAAAGAGCATCAACAGCTATAGAGGGAGCTGCTGGTGTGTGCTTGTGCACAGCTTGCCTCTCTTCTTCCTCCGACCCTTCACTCTCCCTCTCCATCGGCTTTTGTTTTAATTCCTTTCTGCAGCATCTTATTCTCTTCTCCCCAGAATCCCTGTCCTTGCCGGCATCCCTCCCTCCCCCTGCATCCTTTACCTCCGTCTCTATCTCGCCTGTCTCCCTCGTCTTCTCTCCATCTCTCATTTTCCCACATTCTCATCTCTTCCCTCAGTACCTCTGGGATCTCATTAAGCCACTAACTTCAAATAAATAAAACAAACTGCGGAGACAAAATCAGAGATCTATAGAGAAGAAAAAAGAAAACGGGTTTGTAATGAGCTTTCCATTTCCCTGTTCTGGCGCCTTTTTGCCTCTCAACCCTTCGCTCTCCTTCCTTCCCCTCCCCGGCTCGCTGGCTGCCTCTGTCAATTCAATCCATTTCAAACAGGCTTTATTGGCATGGCCGAGGCATTATGATGGTGCCAAAGCTTTTAGAAAACAGACAGAAAAAAAAACGTGCAGTATCTCAGCCTCTGTCTTGTCACTTTCTATCTGCCAGCGTATAATCACTCCAGCCAACAACGTAGAACCCCCCCCCTCTCTCTCTTTTTCTCTCTTCCCCTCCTCTTTCCTTGCCCATCACACGCATCCCACTCCTCTGTTCAGGTCTTTTCTCTCCCCTATTGTCCATCTGTAGGAAGCCAGTAACAATAGTGTTCTAGCTGCGTTTCCCATTAGTGTGGGTGGGACTGCCAGTCTGGGCGGCTCCGACTTTCCGTTGCGGCCTCTCTCTCTATGTTTTTCTTTCTCTCTCTCACACTCTCTCTCTCTCTTTCTGTCTCTTTTTCCTCTCTCTTTTTTTCTCTCTTTCTTCCTCTCTCCCTTGTTTCTCGGTCCGTCTCTGATTGTGCTTTTTCGACCAGAGTGGGCTCTGCAGGAGATTGCCTGACTTCCTCTCTCCGAGACAGCCTGCCAATCTCTCATAAGAGGCTGGGGTGGTTCTGTCCCGGGGCCATGAAGGAGAGAGAGAGACAGCGAGAGAGAGAGAGAGGCTGGTGCTGATCCAGGGGCCCGGGGCCTCCTCAGGGCCCATGTACAGGCTGGGACAGGAAGGCCTGACCTGCCTGCTGCTAGCGTTGGCTCGGTATTACAGACATTTCTGGGTCAAAGGTCGTAAAGCCCCGGAAACTAGATGGGCGTCCTGGGGAAATGTCTTATTATTTTAATCGATCAGCCTTCACAGGGCGAGTACCTCCAAAGATCCCTGACTGGAGTGACTGGTGTATGGCGCTCCAAGGACTTACCGAGATCAAGAAGCCACTGCTGTAGCTGAGAGGGGAGAGGGAGCGAGAGCGAGAGAGAGAGAGAGAGAGAGAGAGAGAGAGAGAGAGAGAGAGAGAGAGAGAGAGAGAGAGAGAGAGAGAGAGAGAGAGAGAGAGAGAGGGAAACCGAGGGAGGCTGAAAGGGAGGGTAAGCAAAAGAGAGAGAGAAAAAAGAAAGAATGGCAGGATAAAAGAAATCTTGATTTTGTCTGAGAGAGTATTGATTTTTTCCGCTGGGTTGCCCATGTGTGCCCAGTCTGTTATTAGTTTAGAAACCAAAAAAAAAAAACTAGGATGTGGAGAGAGGGAATGAGTGGATGCTGATTTAGTTGACTAGAGGCCTGGGGGAGTGAGTGTGTGTGTGTGTGTGTGTGTGTGTGTGTGTGTGTGTGTGTGTGTGTGTGTGTGTGTGTGTGTGTGTGTGTGTGTTTGTAGTTGTGTGTGTGTGTGTATGTTTGTAGTGTGTGTGTGTGTGTGTGTGTGTGTGTGTGTGTGTGTGTGTGTGTGTGTTTGTGTGTGTGTATGTTTGTAGTTACGTGTGTGTGTGTGTGTGTGTGTGTGTGTGTGTGTGTGTGTGTGTGAGTGTGTGCACATGCACGGAGGCCTGGCTGGTGGACCAGCGAGTGGACTCGTGCCTTTGGAGATGTGGGGATTAGTGGCAGATTAGAGCAGTGATTACACAATGTCTTCGCTCTAATGATCCGAACTGTTTGCTCATCTTATCGCACCCGCTGCACCCGATCCCGCAAACCGCCGCCGACGGGAGATAACATAGGGATTACCCCCTGTGGGAGCAGCACGCAGGGTGGACATGGAGCTCTGGCCGGCCAGGCCTCTGGAAAGAGAGAGGGTGGATTGAGGGGCGAGAGAGAGAGAGAGAGAGAGAGAGAGAGAGAGAGAGAGAGAGAGAGAGAGAGAGACTGTTGAGGTAAAGAGCATAAACAGCTATTTGCTTTAGAGGGAGCTGCTGGTGTGTGTATGTAGACAGCTGGCCTCTCTTCTGAAAGAAGTGAAAGAGTGAAAAGAGTGAGAGCGAGGGGGGAGGAGAACCTCCAGAGAGATAGAGAGAGAGAGGGAAAACAATGGAGAGAGGGGGAAAAAGACGAAGAGAGCAAGGCAAACCTTCAAACCGGAAAAATAGAAAAAGACCAAAGAGAGCTAAAGAGAGGGGAAAGAGAGGGAGACGAGAAAAAGAAAGAGAGAGAGAGTCAAACCACCGAAAATAGAGAAGGTGGAAGGGAAAGAAGACAGAAAACAAGCCAAAACTCTAAAAAGAGAAATAGTGAGAGTCCAGAGAGAGAACAAGAAAGAGAGAGAGAGAGAGAGAAAGAGAGAGAGAGCTGATGGGCCACACACATGGAGAGAGAGAGAGAGAGAGGGGGGGGGGGGCTCACAGTCCAGCCCAGCTCGCCCAGCCCCAGAGTCTCCCATGCCGCAGCATTAGCCTGAGCACCATCACATCCCTCAGCCCTCCCTGGAGAGTGCTCTGTCTCGGGCACTGTGCTACCACACGCACCGCACAAAGGAGTCCGCCAGGAGCAGCTCTGATGAGGGTCTGGTATGCTGGATGTATTGCTATGGATATATACGGGTATGGCAAGGTTTGCCTTGGATAATGTGAGGGAGAAGGGATTTTGTTGGAGCACGTGCACCGCTTTGGGCACTACATGTGCGCTTGCGTTAAAGTACAGGGTGTGCAAACATGGGGGTGCACGCGGGAGTGTGTGCAGGTGTGTGTGTGTGTGTGTGTGTGCTAATATGAGACTTATGTGTGTATGAACGCGTGCGTGCAGTCCTCTCCATGCCTGCATGCTGCTCTGATCTCCCCATTACAAGGTCGATTAAGCCACTAATCCCCAAAATACACGCGTCCAACAGCACGACAGTGGAGCAAGGAAAGGAAGAGAGAGAGAGAGAGAGAGAGAGAGAGAGAAAAGTCTCCCAAGGAAAAAATGGCTGGAGCCTTTGCTGCTGCTGGGAGCTTAAGCTGCACTCCAGCACAGGTTTCTCCAGAGCATGAGCACGGATATGCGTTTTACCTCCGTAGCACCTCAAACACACACAGCCAGGGGATTAGGCGACACCTAAACCCTGGAAAACCAGACACCTTTACAGCTTTATAACCTGCCAGACTAATTAAACACACGACGGCACGTTGATTCATTTTTATAATTTAAATTTTTTGGGGGGAGGGCGGAGGACTCGGAATGCTACACACCAACCCCTCATGTCGGGCTAATTGAAATTTTCCCCGACAACCCGATTCGGCGAGTGATTTACGCGTCGCCGAATCAAAAGTCACACTTTGCAAAGTGGCGGAAATGCACAGACGAAAAAGATTTCCAAATCGCTCGACGCAACTTAATGGAAAGCGGATAAGAATCTCCTCACCGCCTTTATTTTCTCCATGGCACGCCGCCTCGCCACGTCCCCTCAGATCGGCCTCGCCACCCTCCCTCTCCGTCTCGCTCCCTCGCTCTCCGTCTCCTATCACCTTCTCCATGTGGCTGCATGCCGAAACCCAGTAATTACTGTGGCTTTTTAATTATGTAGCCCTTGTCC
Organism: Galaxias olidus; assembly: GCA_026901105.3. Taxonomy (NCBI): domain Eukaryota; kingdom Metazoa; phylum Chordata; class Actinopteri; order Galaxiiformes; family Galaxiidae; genus Galaxias; species Galaxias olidus. The sequence continues at coordinate 270,677 of JAPMUY010005855.1, forward strand.
TCACCCTGCTCTCTGGATTGTGGGGGAATCGGCTTAACCTTTAATTAGTGTGTGTGAGCCGGGTGTCGAGGCTCGGGTGGAGAGCAGGTCTGGTCCACTGGACTGTACAGAAGGCCTGAAGGGCCAAACCCTCCATCAGCCCCCTTCTCTCATTTCATTACCTGTCTAATCCGACCCTGCTCCATCTGGGGGCCCTGCCTCAGCCCCACCGGCCCCGGCCCCCCCCCCCCCCCCCCCCCCCCCACACACACACCCTTTCCCCCTTTCCTGTTTTCTCCAAGCATCTTCATCGTCTCCCCCTACTACTCTTTATGCATCCCCAAAGTTCATACTAGCTTCGCTTACTCAACCGCACCTTAGTAACCCTCAGGCACTACAAGCACTGCTGTCGTCTCTCTCTCTCTCTCTCTCTCTCTCTCTCTCTCTCTCTCTCTCTCTCTCTCTCTCTCAATCTTTCTTTAAAAACATACACACGCACACATTATGCATCCTCCCACGCTACACTTGCGCCCCTCCCTCCCTCTCTCTGTCTCTCTCTGTCTCTCCCTCTCTCTCGCGCTCTCTCTCTCTCTCGTTCTGCCCCTGTATGCTGACTGCAGTGTTCAGGCAGAGAGAATCATGCACTGTGTGGAGAAGCTGGCCTCAGGTTGACTAGACCGTGAGGAAGTGGTGCAACGTGGCGGTGCAATGCCTCTGGCTTAATGGAAATGTAATTACATAGAAGTCCTAAATAGGGCCCCGGGAACTGTCCGTGTGCATTTTTCCGACTGAAGTATGTATTTTGTGTGTGTGTGTAGTTACACATATTACTCCCATACAGTAGTAGGTGATTCTAAAACATGGTTGTGTCTGTTCACGGTTCTCCAAACCAACGTCAGGATGGCAATACAATTAATTAGTATCCTGCTTTTATGAGGTAATTAGTATGTGGCAATGCAAGCATATGCAGTTCATTTGTATTGCTTATTTATGGGTTCTGAATGAGTAATTAGTCGTGTTAAGGGCACAGGTGATGTATAATAGCTGTAGGGGCCAGTCATTAATAATGAATGTTTGTCACCTTTTCCAAAGTTCTCACTTATAAATTGCAAATCAGGGAATACCCAACAGAGGTGCGGGAACATTAATCCCAAATTATATTTTAAAATATTCAATTTATCCGATAAAAAAAAATGCATTAGTACAATTCTTCCTCACCATTGGTAATTATCCTCACGCGTGTGATTTCATTCCAACTTAAAAGGAAACAGCGCCTGGCAGAAGGACACTGTTAAGTAACGTTTAATGTCTGAGATGGAAAGTTCTTTCCTGCAAGCCTCTGAAACAAGCCAAATACCCAATTGATTCCCGATTATATTCTAATGAGGAGATAATTTGTGCTTCTTAAAAGCATGTTATAAGTGCACAGGGCCCCCCAATTATTCTCTCATCATGAACAAAGTCCAATTGCAGAGGCAGATGAGCAATGTTCCCTGCGTGACTTTTCGTCGACAGCAAACGCAGTGAGAGATAACAAAACATCACGTCCCACCGACTCGACTCTCCAGGAGAGACGTGGCTGCAGCGTGTACACCGTGACAGATCAGGGCATCGTTGTTATGCAGTCTATTCAAGCCTCTCCTTTGGATCTCTGTGTTTTTATTTCCCTACACTTCTGTTCCTGCTCGCCGCAAATCTCTGGAGTCCAGGTGTCGCCGCTAGGTGTGGGTGTGTGTATGTGTATGTGTGTGTGTGTTTGTGGAAATGATTAGGATATATATATATATATTTTTTGCCGCTGTAATTATATAGTGCAGTTCGTGGAGTGGTGCGGCTGCTCTAGGTGATCAATCAGTGAGTAATGAGCGGCCCTGAGACCTGCTGGAGATTGACTGCAGCCCACAGCCCCTCTCTCCCTCTCTCTCTCTCTCTCTCTCTCTCTCTCTCTCTCTCTCTCTCTCTCTCTCTCTCTCTCTCTCACTCTCTCTTTCTCTCTCTCTCTCTCATTCCGCTTCTAATCACAGCGGTCCCACTGGAACCCGAACGCCGGGAATGTTTGGGATGCTATGCGGCTTGCCGCACCACTCAGTGGGAGAGAGAGGGAGAGCGAGAGAGAGAGCGTTCCCCCGTGCTTCCTCCCTTTTTTCCCCTTGCCTTCTCCTCGGGCTGATAGAACTGAAGTCAGGAAATGGAATGTGGTGTATATATACCTGAGGGGGTGGGGGGAGGGTGTCTTATAAATGAAGAAGGCTCGCGAATGCCTCTGAACTTGGGCCGCAGGTTGAGAAGGTATAACCACTGGTCCACTAGAGCTCGGGCTCAATGTGAAAGGAACGCTCCGAGTTCTGTTTGATGAACAGTGGCACCGCCTATAGATGATTTCATTAAGTCAGGCCCTCGGCTTTAATTGTATCTTAAAAAAAAAAAAAAGAAATGACCGTGACCGGTTGATACAGTATTCTTCTTTTCATAAAAGGCAGGGGTCTGACTGCGGAAGCTCTCCCACCGTGTGCCAATGCTAATGCACTGCATGATTAATATTCAATGGCAGCTCTGTGCAGGTTTTAATCATTATGGTGATTATGAAGGTTTGGCCGTGGTACACCCACACATAGCAAGCCTCTGTGGAGTCCATGCAAGCTATTAAGGGCTTTCCATTTGACTATTACATTTTCTAGATTAAGTTAAGTTAAAACAGCAAAGCATGGTGTATCAACAATAATTTAGATGTTTTGCAGGCACTGCACTTTTTGCACAGTATGTTTACGCTGTTTCTGGCATCGAAAATTGTGTGTTTTGCTACTTGGTATTTAGCTTTCTGAAGGGCTCTCGTGAGCAGGCGGGTGCCATTTGGAGAACTATTTGGGTGACCTACATAAAAGAAAGAAGGGCCTATTAATACCAGCTTATGCCACAACAATGCACACCTGTACCGAGTCTGTTTTTACAGCAGTAACAGCAGGTGTGTCGTGAAGGAGTGGGGGATCATCAGGAGAAAGGAAAACAATTTGGGAAAAAAAAAGATAGAAGGAGAGCTACGTTGTTAAAGTTACTTTTAGCTACCGGGAGAATTAAAAAGGCATGAAATATGCAACAGACAAGAACCGCAGGCATTTTTATTACACACAGAATTAGATACGTGCACCCTCAAAAGAAAGGGAACGAGAGACCGCGATGGAGAAAGAGAGAGAGAGAGAGAGAGAGAGAGAGAGAGAGAGAGAGAGAGAGAGAGAGAGAGAGAGAGAGAGAGAGAGAGAGAGAGAGAGAGAGAGAGAGAGAGAGAGAGAGAGAGAGAGAGAGAGAGAGAGAGAGAGAGAGAGAGAGAGATATTGAAAGGCCAGGGGAGGGAGGCAGGAGGGTTGAATGTGCTGGGGATCTTGGTGTCATCGTTAACTTAGACCTCAATTTCAACTCGGTTATAAAATCAGCGTGCTATCACATCAAAAACATAGCAAAACTCAGAGGACTCATGTCCCAACAAGACTCAGAAAAATGTGTTCATACATACAGTATATTACCAGTAGGCTAGAATACTGTAATGGCCTTTTCCCAGGTCTTCCTAAAAAAGTGCTTTTATGATTTTATGACCACAGCTTAGTCAGAATGCTGCTGCTAGACAAAGGCAAACAATATGAACATATCGCACTAATTCTCAGCTCGCTACACTGGCTCCCTGTGTCAGATAATTTATTTCAAAAATACCTGTTGCTCAGCTACAAGTCCATAAACAATTTGGCCAAAATACATTAGATATGCTAATACGATATGAACCTTCTGGACCCCTCAGGTCATCTAGGAGGGGTCTATAAACCGTTCCAAGTATAAAAGAAATAATTAAAAGGTGATGCAGCATTTAGCTGCTATGCAATGCATAGCTGGAACCAACTTCCAGAACTTCCGAGACTCGCTCCAAGCCCGACTACTTTTGAACAATTGTACCTTCTTATCAATTTTATTTCTGTTATTACAATTGATTTGATTTGTTTCTTAGTCTTTTAGTTCTTCCTTGTATATTTCTACTTGCCTTATATAAAGCACATTGAATTGCATATGTGTGTGAAATGTGTTACACACAAACATTTGACTTGACTGTAGTTTGCCAGCCCCCCTGAGAGTGCATCAAGCCAACGGTTGAGTGCGTAGGTGTGTAGTCCCTTCGGTAACTCTACCCATGCTTCTATAGCAACGGTAGCTGTAGGCCATATTGTCAGGGTCAACTGAGAACATGGCTTGTGTCCATCTAACCCTTAGCCCCCCCCCCCCCCCCACACACACACACACACACACACACACTCACACACTCTATCTCTCTGTGCAATACTAATCTCTTTCTACTATAGCCTGGCTTGTATCTCCAGCGATGTCTGTTCAGGGACTCTCATGTCCATTCTGTTATTGGTGATACTCGCACATGTGCTGCACACATGAGAAAGGCACACAAAGACAAACACACAGCATTGTGGGTTTAGTGTTCATATTAGATTTTTCCAAGTTTCCAGCTTGGAACAAGTGGAGTACTGCCAGTTCGATGAGCTGTAAATGTGCAGAACTAAGCCACTAAAGCCACTGGAAATGCTGCTTAAGCCTCTGTAAAAGAAAGAAGAAAAAGTTGGATGAACCTAATATATGTTTAGATTTGGAAGTTAGGAGAAAAAAAAGAAAATTTGACAGAGCTTGTTCTAACCTCCTGTCTGAATGCCCATTTTGGTTCCAACAGAGTAACCAATGGAAAGTTGACTAACAACTGGCAAGCGACTCCCGGCCAGTCTGTCCCACTTAAGCGTTCAACACCTGTTCCTCTTCCCACGTCGAAATAATCCTTCCGCTGAAGGGTCTGTCTCTCAAAAATGAAGCGAGTCCCTCACACGAGTTACAGTGTGGAATCACTTTTGAGTCCTGTTTGCAAAACAAATAAACAGGTTAGAGCATCTGTTGCTAGCAATCACGGCTGCGTTCTGTCAGCGTCGTCCATATGGCCACCGCCACCCAAAAATCGGTCCCCCAATAACTCAGCATTGCTAATTAAACAGACATTTTTAGGTTCACTTACTGTAATTGGAAATAGTTGGATGACTGATTCCAGTGGAAGAGACAGTGAGACAGAAGGGGGGAGAGGGGGTCAAAACGCCGGGATGGTAATAAAGGAAAAGTGGGGAAAGCGCTTAGAGGGGTAGAGGGTTTGGAGGAAAAATGATGTCTGAAAGCTCTGTCTCAGTCGTGTTTGAAAAGGGCCAGGCTTGCCATACTAATAGGCTGCTGTGTTTTAAGATGGCGCTCACAGAGAGAGGCACGCCCCTTAGTACTTTCAAGCGTGGCACAACGGCTCATGAAGAAAATGCCACGACTCAATAAAAAGGAAAAGGTACCACAACCAGACATTCGTTTAACGGGATCATAATCCCTTTAGCATTGTTTTATCCCTCAGAGGGATCATACCAACAACATTTAAAAGTGAAATCTGCGCCTTGTGCATTTTCTCTCGTTCACCTCTGACAACACAGCTACCCTGTTTTACAAGCTACTCTGAATCACAGACATTTGTGACCGTAAAAAATGGAAGTCAATCTAATTGACCAATCACAGACTCGGGTTAGTATATGTAAGGTCGAATTACTCCGGCCGCAGCCATGACAACAGCGGAATGATACTATCCCTAGCCAATAACAAAACTCAGCTGATTAATTTTAATGAGCAAGGGGTGTAAACTCACGATCGCCACTGAAGGAGGCGTGTGAGTTGGAAGGGAAGAAAGAGGCACCCTAGAATAATTCATAAAAAAATATAATATAATTTTTTTGTGTTCAAAAATGTTTTATTTGCTTCATAGACAGTAAGGCATCACACCAAAATGTATGATTGTCTACATTATGGGCCCTAAGGACTGTTTATTCTGCCGTCTACTGCTGTTGCCGTGCACTTTTGGGAACCTTTCAAACAACATCACTCTGTTGCTCTGTGTTGTGGTGTGTGTTGGGGTGTGTGTGTACAACAAGAGACGGTAGCTCTTTCATTGATAGTTGTAGTGGTGGTGGGGCAGTACGGCGGGCCTCCACTCTGAGGTTAGGTCAATCTGCAGGCCTTCCTGGAATAAGTGCCTCGTCGTCAGCCTCAAGTGTCCCGCGGGGGAGAGGCATCCCACTTTCCTCTGGAGATGTGCATAGTTTCATCTTATTCCATGCATTAAGGGAGAGTGAGAGAGACCGAGAGAAAGAGAGAGAGAGAGCGAAAAAGAGAGTGACAGAGGGAGGAAGATGTGATGGCACGCGGACACCGAACGCAGCCGGCGAATGTGATCAGACGCCGCGCTCCCCCGACAGGTGACAGCCCCATGAAAGGCCCTCGATCAGGATATTCCGCGTAGAAATATTTCCATTTCTTTCATTATTAATAATTGCACTCGGGGATTTCTCTGTGTTGGCCGGCTCCCTGTCAATTAAGCGCACATCAATGGAGACACGCTCACCTCCACTGGCCCTCTCCGGCGAACGGAACCGCCTTCTCCCAGGAATCAATTCTCGACGGTTGCCTTCAGTAAGCTCATTAGGAGCTCGCTAGTCTCTGACTCCATTACGAGTGCATAATTACCACTGCACTGCCTTCATCCCTCCCTGTGAAAGGAACACCTTCATTTCGATCCCGACAGTAATCGTTGTCATGATACATCGCCTGGGAACGAGTGCTAAACACTCTGTGTCGTACTGTACCTCCACGGCGTCAGTCGGGAACGGCACGGTGTGCGGAGAGCACACGCATGTCCTCCGCTGTCGAGGCCCGACGTTTATGTCTGATTCGGCTTTGTGCTCTCGTTGTCGCCGTAGCTGACGTAGACACTGTAATGGCCTCGTCCTTGTATTTTACAGCTTGCCGACTCAAGCTTTTTTCTTGTTCTCAGCCGTCGTTTCTGGTGCTTACTGTGTGTGCGGTCTTCTCTAAATACACAGTGCCAGGGTTTGGTCGCTTTATGTGTCTGTTTGCTTCTCGGAAACATGAGTGCGGTGCGTGCACGTGTTGCCGTGCTCACACGCGTGTTTGTTTTTTTTTGCCTTTGTGTACACGTCAGCGTGCGCGTGTTTATTTTTTGCTTGTGCACGGCCGTGCAAATGTGTGTACGTGTTTGCCTGCGTGCGTGTTTGTGTGTGTGTGTGTGTGTGTGTGTGTGTGTGTGTGTGTGTAAATGCACAGATGGGATCTGGGTGGCTGGAGCGGGGAAGGCTGCAGTGGGAGTAGCAGCCACGCGTTGCCTTTCTCTCCTCTCGCAGGCGGTGCAGAGGAAGTGTAACATGACATGAAGATAATTAAAAAGCAGATCCATATATATATATATATTTCTATATGTAAGAAAAAGCCCGGCACAGTGGGAGGACTGGGGGCAAGGATCATTAGGAATCTGTCCATAATGTAAATTTAGCCTCGGCCCTAACCACCCTGCAGGCAGGAAAAGCCTCTCCCAGAACTAATATTTTATTACCCAGGTCTGGAGGGACCGTGTGGGCCGTAGACACCCTGTGGGAGCCGGACACACGTCCCCACCGGGGGCCAAACTGGAAAATGACATTTTCTCTCCAGCCCACACATGTAAAGGTGACTCAACGAGCTCTTAGCACCGGCTCCGCAGGGGGTTCAGTCACCATGCCGCCAACCCCCCCCCCCACACACACACACACACGTGTCATTAACTGTCAATGTGCGGCCCTATAAACACATTTGCCAAGTCCCCCCCCCCCCCCCCCTTCCAGTCACACACGTACACTTGAGTATTGTCAGATCGCTGACACTGTCCTTAGACAGATACGACTTTCCTCTCCCAGGGCGAGTGGGAGACACAGGGCCGAAGCGTCGACGATAACAAAAGTCACGTCACACGCGCGGCCGACACGGAGGAGCCGCCTCTGGCTCGGCGTTGCGTGTGTGCTGTTTGGTCGCCCGTCCCGGGGTGGAGTCGACTGACCGACACATTTTGATCCACCCGCCCCGGTCACAATAGCTTCGTCTGCTGTGGTCCGGAGTCGCCACGTCCCACGTTCTTGGGTCCCGGCCGCTTAGCGAAGTGGGCTGTTTATAGGTGTAGTTTACACCTGCCCTGGGATGTGCACGGGTAATGACTGCCATAATACCAGCTGTAACAACAGCACCATGTGAGCTAATGGCATCTCAGTTGTAGCGAGGTGAATATATTTCTTGAGGGGATGATTAAATGAGAACATTGCAGAGGAGGTGATAGATGGGAGAGAAAAAAAGAGAGAGGGAGAGTGAGATAGAAATGAGTGGGGCGGGAGTGGGTGGGCAGAGGAAGAGACAAAAGAAAGTATCGAAAATGAACAGGTGGGGATAGGGAGAGGGAGGGAGAGACGGAGATAAAGCGAGGGAAAGAGATGGAGAGCGGCACACACACAGAGAGAGAGAGGGAGAGAGAGAAAATGCAGAGACAGGGCGGAAGGGAAACAGGCTGATAGTGATAGACAGAGGAGGAGGAGGAGGAGGAGGAGGAGGAGGAGGAGCGGTCCGATTGCCGGGGAGAGTGGTTGCAGGAATGTTAGCGTTTGACACGCTCATTACATGGAGCCCGGGAGAGTGAATGTTCCGAGATGGAAAGGTGTAAGTGTGTTCCATTACAGCACTTTAGGGCCTAAAATACACCCATCACCCCCCCCCCCCGATACATGCCTGGGGGACAGCTCCACCGAGTGCTTTGATTGCCCCTAAACCCCCCCACCCCACCCCTCCTCCTGATCGGGTCAGAGGACGGGCAGCTTCCAGGTCCAGGTCCATTTTTTGGGGGGGCTGTCAAGTTGTTTAGTGCGTCGTTTAACATTTGTGGATGCACCAAAGTGAGGTGAGATTCATGACCGGAGTCAACTACTTAGATAGGGAGAAGCGCAGTGCGAACGTATGGCGACGCCAACTCCTCAAAGAGCTCAGCTCCGCCACCCCCCCTCTTCACTCACATCTCTGCCACGACAAGATTGTAGTGTTGCGGTAGTCTGGGAAAACGGAGAGGGTGTGTGTCTGTGAGCGTCAAAAGAGAGTGCGTGTGTGTGCGGGCATGTGTTTGTGTGTGCGTGTGTGTGTGTGGGCATGTGTTTGTGTGTGCGTGTGTGTGTGTGCGCGGCGCGCGCGTTCGCCTCTTAAGAGTGAGCCGCAGGTGACTTCATCCGTCAGGGAGACGGGCGGGTTCCGGTCGGCGTGACGGCCTCGTCTGCGGCGGCTCATATTAAAGACGTTAAACAGCCGCCCGGCCCCCGCCATTAATCAGTCCCCCCGCCCCCCGGGGGATGACAGCCTGCGCCGCTATCGGCCCCGCACATCCACGCATGCCCAGGGCTGTCCGGTCCCCCCCCCCCGGTAATATACCCCCGCCGTCAGATAGCGGAGTGATAGATGGACTGCAGTCCCTCCGATTTGGATCCGCCGGTGTAATACCACCATGTCTGCCTTTATCACACACACACACACACACACACACACACACACACACACACACACACACAGTGCCCCGCTTTTTTCTAATGAGCGTAACGACAGCAGCCCCCCCCCTCCCTCCCTCCCCCGCGTTTGACGGCCGCGGTGGGAAATGGGCGACATGGAGACTCGCGGGCGTCGCGGCGGGGGAGGGGGGGGGGGGGGGGGGGCGCGTCGACCGCCGACTGCCGAGGGGAGCAGTGTTGAAAGGGGGGTTCCTCTGAACTGTCGATGCGCGATGCGCGATCAATCAGCGATGCGTACCGCACTGTGTACGCGAAGAACCTGAAGAACGCCCGGTACTCATCGTCGGTCCTTAACGACCGTGTCTGTCCCCCTTTGGACCCCACAGTGCGCCGACGGGCGTCGTCGTCGTCGTCGTCCCCCCCCCGACGGAGAGCCGGCCACGTCACCCACGACGCGCCACTCTCCATTTTGTCCTTCCCGCAGCCGCCGACCCCTCCCCCACAACCTCATTCTCTGCAGAGGCGTTTGAGGCTGATAGCAGGAGATGTGTGAATCACGCCGATAATTGCTGTAGTTAGCGGCTCAATTTGATTAATGTGGCTTCATTAAGGGTCCTTTAAGAGGGAAATGTGTGCGCCGTGCAGTCCCCCATGTCACCGGGGCTCCGAGCAGAGGATTGGCTGGCTGTCCGTCCGGCGGAGGGAGATGACGACGGTTCCTGAGGCGCCACTAGGTGTCTCTCTTCAGGCAAGCTCGGGCTCTGAGCGCTGGGCCGAGCGGCTCCGAGAGGAGGAGAGTTCAGGCTCAGTGAAGGGAAAAAAAAAAGGGGGGGGGGGGGTTAGGAGAAGGAGGGGGAGGGGGGGTGGCTTTCTATTCAGCCTCTTGTCTTTGTGCTCTTGTCTAAATACTACTCGATAGAAGTAATGTCCTTAATAAAAGGTCTGCTCTTGTTGCTGTTTGGAAGCGTAGGGGCAGAACGTGGCCACTGGGTATTCTTTTCGATCAATTGTTGCTATTTAGCTTTCGAGTGCTTAGTCACTATCCGTTTGTCAAAGGGTTTGTACCAAAAACGGCAGCCACTTCGTTTATTTACCAATTGCGTTCTATCTAAAAACCTTTAATGTAGGACACTGGAATTTCCACTCACGAAGATATTCCGGTTATTTCTATCTGCACTTAAGATTAATAAGGATCAGCCGAAACGCAGGCATTTTATATCGTGCTATGATATATAATGCACTATAATAATGTCCCTATACGCTCCATTATGCCAAAGTTTTTTGAATCTTTCCTGCTCATACCCCACCCACCTTTCTTGAGTGTTTATAGAACATACTGTTCATCTGTCTCTCTGCGTGTGTGTCTGTGTCTCTGTGTGCCTGTGTCTGTGTGTGTGTGTGTGTGTGTGTTCACGTGGGTGTTTGTGTGTGTAGTTGCTGTTCAATTGATCACTCCACTTTAGATTGAGTTTTTCCTAACAGATTTCAGTCTCTGTGTGCTGTGCCAAACAAAAACAAAACTAAAAACATTTAGAATTTAAATAAAGCAAAGATACTGGGGGAAAATATATTGGGGGGGGGGGGATTCTGATTCCACAGCGATGATATTCATCATCTCAGTCTTCACCGCTATGCCTGTCATCATCTCCCTTGAGAACAGGCTGTGTGTTAGACCTCGCTCAGACGCTCTCTATTCAGCCCTGTTCCATTGACTCGTTGCCGCGCCGCCACAATGGGAAACATAGCTTTGTGTTTGAGGGTCAGGAGTGCAGCACAACTCTCTCGCCCACAGGCAGCTTATCTCCACCCAGCTCAACTGGAGGACTACATTCAAACAAGTCCCGGCGGAAGGCAAAGCGCCTATTCCTACCCGCCATGCTTGGGGGGGGGGGGGGGGGGGGGGGGGAAGAGAGAGCGAAAGAGGGAGGGAGAGGGAGAGAGAGGGAGCGAGAGACCCGGGGTAACCTTTCTCTGGTGTTACAGTTGGACTTTCTTTTGTTATCAGTGGTGAAACAGTGCCAGGATCCCGGCGGCGTGTCTCCGCGTGGCAGTGAGCGGAGCCCTCCAGAAGCCGGGACTCGGGACGGCGGGAGGAGGCCGGTGGGCCTGCCTGTGCCGGCGCCGCAGTCACGGAGCCAATGTAATTACTTTCATTATCGCCGCCACACAAGGCACGGTGACAGGGACGGCGGCGGCCGGGGCGGCGAGCACGGCTCACAATGGGAGAGACGAAGCCTGCCTTTCACTCTCAGCCGCGCAGAGAAGAACAGAGACGGCAAACCCAAACTGTGTGTGTGTGTCTGTGTGTGTGTGTGTCTGTGTGTGTGTGTCTGTGTGTGTGCATGTGTGTGTGTGTGTGTGTGTGTGTGTGTGTGTGTGTGCGTGCTGGTGTGCTCAAGCTGTTTTAAAGAGGGAGTGAAAAGCGAGGGCAATCTGTTCCCTGTGTTTTATCTCCATGTACATTACCAGCCGGTGTGTCAGTAAACATTGCTAATGGGGGTGCCCCCCCCCCCCATTCTGAACTGGGACCCCTGCAGTGGCTAATTGGGATGAATGCTACTCCACGGTTCGTTTGCCCTCCACCTCTCGATATCGCCTCCTCTGTTTGTCCTCTCTCTCTGCTTCTCTTCCCTCTCTCCCTCTCTCTCTCTCTGCTTATCTCTTTCTACGTTTTCCACCCCTGTCACCCCATCCTTCATCTCCGCCTCCTCCTCCTCCTCCCTCTTCTCTCTCTCCCTTGTCGTTCTCCGCGTCACGCGTGTTAATGACTTCTCGGCTCATTGACGGCCCAGATGTTTTTTCTAATGAAACATGAGAAATGGCAGAGTGGACACCGCGTCGCCTCTCCAGCCCTCTCTTCATTTTTCCCCGTGCGCATCGGGAGTGGGTTGCGTTTTGCTTTTGTCTTGTTTGTTTTGTCCCCCCCCCCCGCCCCCCCCCACTCCACTGAGGAGTGTGTGAGCCGTGAGGACGTGCGTACCCTCCCTGTCGCCTTCTATCCTGTCAACACGTCCGCGATGATCACCGTGTGCCTTACCGTGCGTTCCGCGGCGTAATGAAGAGGCCACGTGCTCCTCCACGGACGTGTGACCGCGACGCCGCCTGAAAAACCCCCTGACCGATTAGCCAACGTTAATGGGTTCGTTACGAGTCACGAGGACCTGCGGTTTGCTCGTCCCACGTGCTCAATACATGTGCAGGTGCAGACGCATTGGTAGCTTCCAGCCTGGAGACCTAGACCGTCGTTGTCGACGTCGTGATGCAATCTCCTCTCCCCAGACGTGGACCCCACCTGTGGGGGAGGGAGGGAGGGGGGAGGGAGGGGAGGGGAGGGGAGGGAGGGAGGGTGGGAGGAAGTGAGTACTCAGGCGATGTAAAATGCCTAAATTGGGGGGTGATTGATGGTTTAATATTGCTGCCTGCAACCTCGCTGCCCCCGCCCTACCCAACGAAGCTGCAGGCAGCCACGAAGCCGGAGAGCCGGGCGTGTAACGTCACCTCCCATTCCCACATTCAAACACAGCTCACAGAATTAAACCAATTCTAAGTTTGTTGGTGTGCTTGTATGTGTGTGTGTGTGTGTGTGTGTGTGCGTGCGTGTGCGTGTATGTGTGCGTGCGTGCGTGCGTGCGCTCTCCCTCCAAAGATTGCACAAGTTAAATCTACTTAAACGTATTGACTGTGCTCTGGAGTCAGTGGTCAGTTATTGAAGCAGATTGGATTTTGTGGATCTCTTTTCTTTTCCTTGCCTTTCTTCTCCCCCGTCTTTGGTCTTCCTCTCCCCTCACTTATTAGCCTTCCCCTTAGCTGCCATGTATAATACCGTCGCCACTCCTTCCTTTGTTGTTGGCCTGTTCGGTTTCCTTTTTCATCTCTGCTCGTGTACTTCTTTTTTTGGACAGCTTCAGTGTTTTATGCCTTTACACTTTTATTGAATTTTGAATGGTATTCCCGCGACTAAAAGTTAATGTCGTAGCATATTTATATCCCTGTGTTATTCTCTCATCGTTCTATATTTGTGGTGTGCCGTTTGTCTATTCGTGTTTCCCTCTTCCCAACACTATTCTTGCCGATGGTGGTTAAATGGTGCCTATATCTGGGGGTTTTTCCCGCCTTCATAATTTTACTGCATTAATATTTTGGATTAGCATTCTTTTCATCTATGACTCAGGATCTGAATGGTCTTCGTGGGCTTATTAGTCATCTAAATATATACATTTTGTTCTGGACTCAGTTATATCTGTCTGACTTTAAGAACAACATACTGTACAAGTAATATGTGAGTCAGAGGCTCAGACTAGGGAAAGAGTAATAATAAAAAACAAAATGACATTTCAGACTGACACTTGATGATTGATTGACAGGGCAAATGCTGTCATGTGTGTCTTAACACAATCCCTCCGAAAGCACACAGTTAAAACAACACAACGTAAGAAACACATAACGTATCCACAGGCACCCGCAATCTGAAACGTTTCTTCTAATATGTTTTTAATGTCTTTGGGATGTGGTCCACATCTCTTAATTTGTTTTTGTCTGAGCTGTGTACTTATGTGGACGGGGGGACATCAAACTAGTAAAATTAGCGTTTCTCATTATCCAGCCTTTCCCTCTCATTTATTTTCCCCGGCCCGAGTTGCCAGTTTGTCCACATGAGTGTTTTTTTTAGACGCCACTTGTGAAGTTGTGAAGAGGAGTTGAGGGGAAGGATAATAGGCTAATGTTGGGAACATATTCGCCGCTTCGTGCAGCCGGCCCTCGACAGGCTCGCACGGTTAGACGCTTCATCAGGATTTGAGCTCACCCCCCCCCCCCCCTCCCCCAACTTCCCCCCTCCTCCTCCCCCCTCCCCCTCCTCCTCCAGCAATAAAGGCTAAGCTGTGGAGTGACCGAAAATAGTCTCCGTTCAAACGCTGTTACGTAGTCCGACAGTCAAAGAACACCGGCGGAGATCTGACCCGAGCAAGTAGGCGAGTGTGGGATTCGGAGGCCATGTCCGGTGAACTGCATGTGCTGTGCGTGGCCGCAGTACATCATGTCCTCTCAGGCCGACCTCTGTGCTCCCTCGCCCGACAGCGCTGCTTGCCAGGCAGAACGCTCGCTAAGGCGACCGCGGCCAGACCCACCGGCTGCCGCGCTGCAGCTCCAGTAAACAGGTCAAGGAGAAGAGAAATTGAAAAATAAGGAGAGGGAGAGAGAGAGAGAGAGAAAAAAAAGAACAGGGGCAATGCAAATCACGCAGAGCCATTGCGGAATACATTATTCTTAGCCACTTCATGTTGCTGTGGAAACTGTTTAAGAGTCAGTAGGTCTGCGCCGGGGTGTGCAGATGAATGTGCTATTTTGTGTTTGTCCGCGCGCGCATGCGTGCTTGTGTGTGTGTGTGTGTGTGTGCGCTCACTCCGATGTCTGTTTATGCCTCTTTCTCTGGATCCAGCCGCAGCAGCCTTACCTCGGAGCTCTGTGTCTTTGACGGGTTAATAGGAGAGCGACGCAGACGGACCGAGAGCCAGCCAGACACACACAGCGGGAGAGAGCGCGATGGAAAAGTAACGGTGACGGGAGCGGAGGGAGCTGCACGCCGGAGCAAAGAGACAGAGGGAGGCAGAAGCAATAGAGGGCGAGGCAGCTGGATGTTGTTGGACAGAGACAGAGACAGAGAGATGAAGAGAGCTAGAGAGAGAGAGCCACACAGAGAGAGACAAAGAGGCAGAGGGACAGATGAAGAGAGAGAGAAACATAGAGAGAGAGGCAGAGGGACGGACTAGAGAAAGAGAGAGAGAGAGATACAAAGACAGAGAGAGAGAGAGAGAGAAGGAGAGATGCATGGGGGTCGAGGTTGTGGGTTGTGGCGTATATATAGATTGTTACGGGGGTGAGTATTAAGCCGTCTTCGTGATGTGCGATGAATCGACTCCATTAATGAAAGTGCGGGCTGCTGTGTGGACACAAGGCCACACGCACATGGCACACACACGCACATGGCACACACACACACACACACACACACACACACACACACACACACACGCACATACACACACACACACACACACACACACACACATTGCACTCCCACTCTTGGCTCATATCATTGCCCGTCATTACACCCCCCATTTGGCATCAGCCTGCCAGATCGATCAGGGACAATAACTCCGTCTTACTCCGGCCCGGTCTATCTCTCTCTCTCTCTCTCTCTCTCTCTCTCTCTCCCTCTGTCTCTCCCTCTCTCCCTCTGTCTCTCCCTTCTCCCTCTGTCTCTCCCTCTCTCTCTCCTCCTCTCTCTCTCTCTCTCTCTCTCTCTCTCTGTCTCTCTCTCTCTCTCTCTCTCTCTCTCTCTCTCTCTCTCTCTCTCTCTTCTCTCTCTCTCTCTCTCTCTCTCTCTCTCACCCCCTTCTCATATCTCACTGGCGTCTTTCTTTTTCACACCCCCAGCGCCGCCTCATCTCTTCGCACGTCTCCGCGTTCCACAGATCCCTCCGTGGCACACTTACTCATCCTCCCATTCTCTCAGTCCCACCTTCTCCGGTCGGACAGACTCGCTCTTACCCCGGCCGCTCTTCCTGTCTCACTCGCTCCACTGCGTTCTCAACGTGGTCTTCTCCTATGGCGTTGGTCTGTTTCCATCTCCGGGGGGCCCTATTTTTCCCGTTTTTTCCGGGCCACACTCCCCCGACCCGACGGTCCCCCCCCCCCCCCCCCCCCCCCCCCCCGTCCGTCCCCCCGTCCCGTCCGTCGTCGTAACCCCCACCGTGATCGATTAAACCCAGGTGCTATCGCTCGCTCACCTCAGTTCAGCTCCACTTCAATACGTCTGCCTCTCATAGCCCTGTGACTTGGCCTGTCACATCGTTGCACCCCTCTCTCTCTCTTTATGTCTGTCTCTCTCTCTCCCTCTCTCTTTATGTCTCTCTCTCTCTCTCTCTCTCTCTCTATGTCTCCATCTCACTGTGTATTCTCTCT
This sequence comes from Galaxias olidus, assembly GCA_026901105.3. Lineage (NCBI taxonomy): Eukaryota > Metazoa > Chordata > Actinopteri > Galaxiiformes > Galaxiidae > Galaxias > Galaxias olidus. Next base: position 287,044 of record JAPMUY010005855.1, read on the forward strand.
CTACCAGTCTCTCTCCCTCTCTCTCTCTCTCTCATTCTCTCTCTCTCTCTCTTGTAAATAGTATAGTTCGGTGTTTGGTTCCTTAGCTGACCTAGCTAGTCAAGTAAAGATTCATACTGTAGAGGTGTACAATGGAGTGCTGCTAAATCATAAATTACCTCCCTCTCTCTCTCTCTCTCTCTCTCTCTCTCTCTCTCTCTCTCTCTCTCTCTCTCTCTCTCTCTCTCTCTCTCTCTCTGTCTCCTAGTCACACTCTACCTCTCTCTCTCTCTCTCTCTCTCTCTCTCTCTCTCTCTCTCTCTCTCTCTCTCTCTCTCTCTCTCTCTCTGTCTCCTAGTCACACTCTACCTCTCTCTATCACACTTAGCCCTACCTCACTGCCTGGGCCTCCTCCCTCATATGACTCACCATTCTGCCTCACCTGCCCCCACTTATTCTCTCTTCTCCTCTCCTCTCCTCATCCCCCTCTCCCTGCCTCACCTCTTCACATCCTCTACTCCTCTCACCCCCCTCTCCCTTTTTCTCCTCTTCCCTTCTCTTCCTCTCATCTTCCTCAGAGCTCTGGGCAGAGGAGAGAATGTTGTCCTTGGTCAGACAAGGAGGGCTTAAGGCAATTTCTGTACTGTACAGCAATAGGTACTTAACAGGTGATACGGAGAGAGGTCTTTTCATGACACGAGTACAGTGTGTGTGTGTGTGTGTGTGTGTGTGTGTGTGTGCGCGCGCGCGCGCGTGTGTCAGACAGAGGGAAGGCCAGGCGAGCTCGAGTGAGTCCAGCCAACGAGATGGACCCTCTGAACAAGATGGGGGAAAAAGGACACGGGGATATCGTTCAGGCTGATTTCATTTGGCGACTCGATAATACGCTCTGTAAAAGGAGTGATCAATCAGCCGCTCTCTGTCTCCGTCGGCCGCTCCCTCCCTCCCTCCCTCGCTCCCTCCCTCCGCTGTCCCTCGCTTTATTTATGCGTCTCCGCCTAACGACGCTCTTATTTGTGTACGTCCCCCCCCCCATTGATTCTAATTGAGTTTGGAGGGAGCGGGCCCTTCAGACAATTGTCTGCGTCCAGGCCCCTGATGGATTTCCGGCTTCGTTTCCAGTCATTCGAGATTAATGGAAGGAGGTCACTTTGGACCGAGCGGCGCGGTGATCAATTCCTCAATAATTCCATATTTACACATCTCCCATGTCTAGAGAGGGATGGAAGCGAGAGAGAGAGAGAGAGAGAGAGAGAGAGAGAGAGAGAGAGAGAGAGAGAGAAGAGAGAGAGAGTAGCGCGTAATGAGCAGCAAACTGTAATGAGCGAAGGGATCCATCTCTATCTCCCTCCCCGCCCCCCCCCCCCCCAGAGAAAGAAATGAAATAGTTACAGAGCGATAGCGAGGGAAGGAGAGAGTGAGAGCGGGAGAGAGAGAGAGAGAGAGAGAGAGAGAGAGAGAGAGAGAGAGAGAGAGAGAGAGAGAGAGAGAGAGAGAGAGAGAGAGAGAGAGAGAGAGAGAGAGAGAGAGAGAGAGAGAGAGAGAGAGAGAGAGAGAGAGAGAGAGCAGGAGATGAGTCAGGCTTGTGTATTCATGCCGCGTGCCTCTGTGTAGGGCCACAGTGATGCTGCATGAAGCGTGGGGCCGGGAGCTCCACCGCGGATGAATATGCATCCGGCGTCCCACCGCAACCTGGTTAGCGAGCGTGCCGCGCACGGGACCATGCCGGGGCGCCAGCGTGTCCCACACTCCCGCCCGAGGAGGGGTAGTCGAGCGGGCCCCGGGGGGTGGAGGGTGGGGTGAGGGGGTGCGCGCGCCGACCACGTACTCACAGTCGCTCTCACTTTAGGCTCGATGCTGTGGCGATGTCGCGACGCAAAAACGTCCCCGCTCTGTCATCTGTCCGTCAGCTGACGACCCCACCCTCCACCTTTTTAGAAAGGACCCGACACGGGCGCGACGCGCTTACTGTGGTGGTGGGGTGGCGTGGAGGGGGGGGGGGGGGGCTGCTCACATCAAAGCGGTCCCCTATCCAGGCCTGTGTCGGTCCCGCCTCTATAAGGTCCGTGTGGCTGGCTGGCTGGCTGTTTGTCTGGGGCCGCCATTGTTTCCAGGGCTGCTCTCTGAGAGGCTGAGGCAATCTCCCGGGGCCCAGCTCTGAGCCCCCGACTTACTCCCTGCAGGCTCGCGCCACTGACTGGAGATCAGGCTGCATCAGTATGTTGGAGGGGTAGAGCGCGATTTGAGGGGACGGATCCTATTTCAGCTGATCCAGCACAGGGAGGGGTGACTGCCAAAGACTCTCGTCTTTATGTGTGTGTGTGTGTGTGTGTATTGTGTATGTGTGTGTGTAGCATGTGTGGGTATTGTGTGTGTTGTGTGTGTGTGTGTGTGTGTGTGTGTGTGCGTGTATGTGTGTCTGTGGAGGTGTGTTAGTGGGCTTTAGTGCAGTGTGTCTGTGGGTTTTGTGTGTGTAGTGTGTGTGTGTGTGTGTGTGTGTGTGTGTGTGTGTGTGTGTGTGTGTGAGAGTCTGTGGAGGTGTGTTGTGTTTAGTGTGTGTGTGTGTGTGTGTGTGTGTGTGTGTGTGTGTGTGTGTGTGTGTGTGTGTGTGAGAGTCTGTGGAGGTGTGTTAGCGGGCTTTAGTGCAGTGAGTGTGTGGGTTTTGTGTGTGTGTGTGTGTGTGTGTGATTGTCAGGGTGCCGTGGTGCAGAAGGTCTCTGTCTGTGTGTGTGTGTGTGCTTTTTGTGTTTGTGCGAACGTGCGCGCGCCCGCGTGTGATGTGTGTGGGTTTCGGCGCGAGATGGCTGTGAAAGAGAGTTAACAGAAAATGAGAAAGTAAGGGAGAGAGAGAGAGCGAGGGAGATGGAAAAATATGTTTGCCCTGTTCACTCCGATGTGTTTGCGTGGGAGTGCATTAACATCTATGTGGGCTGGGAGGGAGGCTGAAAATGCAAAGCAGCTCCAACAAAGGCCGATATCTCCGGCACCGCCGAACAAAAGACAATACATTTCCTTGACTCCTTGCAGAAAGAAAAAAAAAAAAAAAGCCCACGGGCTCTGGCATTGTTTGGATAAGGGAACGGGGATCTCTCCTCCGCCTGGAGCTCATAAGGCCGTCCAGACCGCGAGCGCGACGGGGCTCTCCAACGCTAGCTCAGCCGACAGGGGGAACGGAGAGCTACTTAGCTTCCCGGCTTCCTTCCTTCTCCTGTTTATTTCTGTGTTTTTTTTCAAAGCAGCGCTCCTCGTGCGCTGTCGAGGAGCAGAGAGGGCAAGGAAAAAAAAAACACACCAAAAAAAAAAAAACTGCAAAAACGTACAGGCAGGACTCTCTACTCTGTTCCCGCCACCACAAAAGCCTTTTGTCTGTGACATGGCGTACCTGCACTGCACTCCTTTGTGTGCCTGAGTAGAGGGTCTTTGCAAAAAAAAAAAAGCTAAATACATGTCAAGGGGCTCCTTATTGTTGCGTAAGACTGGGACATGTGTTGCCAGAGAGAGAGAGAGAGAGAGCATCTTTGTGTTCTTTTCCGTCGGGGGATAATGCCGCGGCGCCCTCTGTGACGGGGACCAATTTCCTCCCTGGCGTCTACCCTATCCCAGGCTTACCTGGAAGGAAAACATTTCCTTTTGACGAAGCTCCAAAAAAAAAAAGAAAAAAACGACTGTCACCACAGGGGGGTTCTTTAGTAATCAACGTGTGCGGGCGGCGCACGAGTCACAGGTCGATCCGCAGAGCTCCCCCTGGTGGTGGAACAGGAACAGGGCCAGTGCCAGGCGTCTGGCGAAACGAAAGACGATGCCTTGTGTTTGTTTTTGTTTTTGTTTTAGAGATCTTGTACACGGACAAAATGAAACAACATAGGACACGAGTAATTAATATTTAACCTATTTAACCTGAGGCCTTGTTTTTGCACTTTTTGTTATCGAATGAGTGCATTAGCTTCTTTGTTCACATTTGAAGGGTTTGCATGCTTCAAGTGTGTTTCTATTGTACTGTTACTTGTGATTCGTGTGTGTGTGTGTGTGTGTGTGTGTGTGTTGTTTGTTCTCTCCGTGTGTGTCTGTTTTGGTGTTGGTGTGCAGGTTGTACAGCCCTTGATTCTCTTGGAGGGGGAGCGCGTGAGGTTGTTGGCAGGAAAGGGATTTGAAAAGCGGTATTTTGAACTTCTTCATGTTAGAAGTCAGTTTGATCAATGCCTGCTGCAGCGCTGGCTTGCTTGAGGGCACAGTGAACCACTGATAGATGAATTCCTCCTTGTGAGCCCGTGGAAGGATGTGTAAGTGTGCGGAAAGAAAAGAAGAGAACGAGTGTCTGTGTGTGTGTGTGTGTGTGTGTGTGTGTGTGTGTGTGTGTGTGTCTGTGTGCGCGTTCATTTTATTCTTGAATATGTGGACCCAAGAGTCTGCATAAATACAAGTGCGGTATTGTCTGGTGGAGTGTGTGAGGGTGCCTGTCCATATTATGTGTGGGTGCCGTGGCCCATAGTAGCCTGTGAGTTGGTGTGTTCTGGTAAGGGCATAACTGAGTGGGTGCAGTATTTACTGGTCAAATCGCATGTTCAAAGCCTCTAATTAGTATCGTCTCCCTTGCAGCCTTATCTTGGCTAACGAAGAAAACATTGGCCTAATGAGTCTTCATCAAGGCTCCCTGCTCCCTGCTCTAGCCGTGGAAGGGAGGGTGAGGAGGAGGAGGAGGGTCCGTTGGGTTGGTCAGGCCTCAGCGCTCGGGGCCGCTCGTAGAACCAGACCCCCCGGGGTCTTAGGAGAAACCCCAGCCGTACCGTCAAAGCCAGCCCCCCCCCCCCCCCGGTTTTTTCTTTATCTCTGCGGATGTTCAAGAGAAGTGCTTACGTGGGCGGCCGCTCACGGAGACACGCCAGAGCTCTTCCTTTTCATTACGGCGCGGGTGTCGTCCTCTTCATTAAGTGGATCACTCCGCCCCTCCTTACGGTTCGTCTTTTGCTCTTCCGAAGAGGAAGATCAGGGAGGGCGAGGAGAGAAGTGGATGGATGTGGCGCTTCCCCGGCCATCCAGACAGAAAATAATGATGCCAGATAAAAAAAAAAGCCCACGAGCGAGAACCCCCGACGGTGAGCGCCGCGCGATAAATTGCCGACTGTAAGATATTTTACACGTTCCGAGTGTTGAACACAGACGTAAGATATGGCTGTGAGCCTGTGAGTTTTGTGTGTGTGTGTGTGTGTGTGTGTGTGTGTGTGTGTGTGTGTGTGTGTGTGTGTGTGTGTGTGTGTGTGTGTGCGTGCGTGTGCGCTGGTCCGGCTGTTTGCGCATTGTTTTTTTTATTTTCGAATGCGAGAGGGGGGAGGGGGGGCGACCTGAAAGGCTCCCTTGCTCATCTCCCGTTGTTTTGGCAGCGTGTCAGTGGGATGATTGATGATGTCCACGGTGGTGGCCGACCCATGCTGGCGAGCGCTGGTTTGAGCGCTGGACTGAAGAATGAGATTACATTTATTGGACATTCACTCTCTGTCTGGAGTTAACGACAGGCTGCCACGTCGCGCTGAGCATTAGGTTATTTTAGGTTAGGGGAGGAAGGAAAAGAAAAAAGAAAAAAAAGCAATAAAAGCAAAGGGTCAGAGTTCAACCGCGGCCTCCTCAGCGTGCTGGAAACACGAGTCGCTGAGAGTGCTTCACCTTCTTCTTCTTTTTTTTTCTTCTTCTTTTTCCTCTGTGTGTCCGTCCGGGAGTTTAGTGTGGAAATGAGGCCGGAGTCTTAAGAGGAGCGGCGAGGACGTGGGGTGACTGTAGATGAGGCTCTGGATGTGGCTTTAAGACACCGCTCCCCCGTTGCCGCGGCGACTGGAGAGGTTGACAGCGCCCCGGTGCCGGCTCCACGATCTCCATCAGCGGGTGACCTTTAGCGGGGGCCTTTCGCCCAGGTTTTCTTCCTCGGGGCCCTGGGACGTGCGCGGAGCCGGGGGCTCCAGAATCCGAGCGCTCGCCTCAATCGATGGCTCTGTCTGTTGCCCTGGACTTGGACTTACCTGCGGTGCCTGGGGCGGCCTTTGTGACGCAGAGATAAAAACAGCACACGCTCTCCCCCAGGGGCTGAGATAGTGTCTCTCCCCGTCCTCTCGCTTCACTCCCCGCACACACACACACACACACACACACACACACACACACACACACACATACACACACACACACACACACACACACACACACACACACACACACACACACACACACACACACACACACACACACATACACACACACACACACACATACACACACACACACGCACACACACGTCTCATCTTACCGCACAGGAAGATTGATAGACGCGAGCCTGTAACGGGGGAGGGCCGACCGATAGCTAATATTTTCATGATGCGAGACAATATTGTCATGACTTAACCTTTTCCCACCGGGAAGTGAAGCCCAGCATCCAGCCATCCAGCCATCCAGCCATCCAGCCATCCAGCCATCCAGCCATCCAGCCATCCAGCCATCCAGCCATCCAGCCATCCAGCCAATCTGCGGTGTGCTGAGGCAGCAAGGGGAAAGGGGGGGAGGGTGTGGGGGGGGCCCGGTGGGCGGGGCTCCATGTATATTTACCAGCTCGCCGCTCCATCCATCACCAGAGCGGGCGCGCTGCCTCCACCTGTCTGTCAGTGTCCTCCCTCGCTCCCATTCAAACTCCTGCCCGGCACCGGCTGTACCCGGGGCCCCTTTGGTCTGCTCTTACCCTCCCCTCCCTTCTCCTGTAGCATCCCTTCCTCCTCTCGGGTTCCTCCTCCTCTCGAGCGGGCGCGTGGTTGTGTGTGTGCGCGCCGTACCAGCGTGTCCCGGCAGATCGGCCGGGTAACCTGAGCTTTGCCAGGGGACGGTGCCGAGGCGGTGGCTGCTCCCGGACGTTGAATCCGCCACGGGGACGGTAGAGGGGCTACCCGCTGGGTCACTGACACCCTGTTAGGACCAGGGGCGGGGCGGGGAGGGGGAGGTGTAAATGAGTTGACGGGGAGAGCGCGCGGAGGAGTGATTGTGTCTTTATCCGCACAGACAGTCGACAATGAGGCCTCTCTCTCTCCGCGCGGCGCCATGTTGGCTCTTGTCCTCCAGTCCATTTGCACCTGACACGGGAAGGGTAAATGATTTTTTGGAGTCCACGTTTGTGATTGGTTTGTATGCTGTTGTGTGTGCGCGCGCGCACGCTTGTGTGTGTGTGTGTGTGTGTGTGTGTGTGCTATGTATGTTCTTTGAAAGAGATTGAATCGGATGTGGGCCTATGTTTGAATGTGTTTGCAGGGAGAGGGGGGGGGCGTACCAACGTGTGTCCGGAAGCCGCTGGAAATTGTGTCATAATGGGTGTGTTGAAAACACAAACCAACACACCCACACACACACACACACACACACACACACACACACACACACTATCACACTCCTCACAGAGACACGGCCTGGGAGTCGGGAGTTTAAGGAGACGTGCGGCTGGTAGACGGAGGCCGTCTTAATATGGCGGCCTGTCTCCCCTCTGGGCTCCCCTCCTCCGTTCAGGGACAGCGCTAATGCCATTAGGTGTGGGACAGAGCCGCTCCATGTCTGCAGGCCTGCCAGTCTGCTGGTCTGCCCCTGGACCACTCTCCCTCTCTAATCCCCCCCCCCCCTCCTCTCTCCACCACGCCAGAGACAGGAAGAGGCGGCTGGGAGAAAGAAAAGAAGAGAGAGAGAGAGAAAAAAAAATCTAATAAATAAATGAGAGGATACGGGGAGGGGAGACGAGGGAAGAAAAAAAATATATAAATTAAGTTCTCGGTTCTCGTAAATCATGTTGCCAACTTCCAGTAGACAGGAGGGCGGGACTTAGCGGCGGAAGAGGAGAACATACGAGGGGAGGGAGGGAGATAGAGAGAGAGAGAGAGCGAGAGAAAGAGAGAGAGAGAGGGGGAGAGAGAGAGGGAGGGAAGGAGGTAGGGAGGGAGAGAGAGAGAGAGAGAGAGAGAGA
>JAPMUY010005855.1:297500-307500 GCA_026901105.3 Galaxias olidus
GTGTTCCTCCATGCGTAAACCGGGTTCCGTGTTGTTTTGGGTTCATGAATTATGAACGGCGCCGCGTTTCCGTTTTGTCGGCGCGTCCCTGCGTGCGCCATAGGTCTGTTCACCCCGCGCCGCCAGCTGGGTATCGCACGGCTTAATGACTGCGCCGGGCCGTGTTTCCACTCCGGAGAACGCTCTGAGCCAGCTAATCTCCACAAATACATTCAGCGAGGCTACGGAAGAGCTCCCCTCTCGGGAGGCGCCACACTAGCTGCTGGGAGCGTGGTGGAGATGGAGGAGGTGTGATGCCACCAGTCTCTCAGCTTCGTTCTGATAACATTTCCCATGGAGCAGCGACAGGAAACGACGGTGGAGGACCTTAACCATGAAGGCCCCTCCACTCCTGCACCGGTCTTTGTTTGTTTACTATACTCTATACACACACACACACACACACACACACACACACACACACACACACACACACACACACACACACACACACACACACACACACATACACACACACGGACAGGTCTCTTCTCTCTCTCTCTCTCTATCTCTCTCTCCCTCTCTCTCTCTCTCTCTCTCTCTCTCTCTCTCTCTCTCTCTCTCTCTCTCTCTCTCTCTCTCTCTCTCTCTCTCTCTCTCTCTCTCTCTCTCTCTCTCCACTCCACTGTCTGAAGGACAAGATGGCGTTTCCAAAAAGCCGCCATCGATCCCTCCAAAAAAATGCCTCCCCCCCCCCCCCTCCAATTTGCCAGCACTAAAACTAATATTGTCGTTAATCAGATTCAATTAGAGCTGCAAGTTAAGATCTCCTCCCAATTAAAGCTCATTAGGGCCATAATATCATTAGCACAGGCCCGGGGTACTGCTGCACACATAAGCGGCAGAGTTGTGACAGACAACAACCCCAGCCAATCCCTGTGGCCGGGGTGTGCGGGGCTGTCCGAACGCATCAGGAGACCAGGCCATCGTCCACATCAAAAACCCCGCACCCCAAAAACACGCACATCCACACTTATTCAACAACATTACTTGTGTGCCATTTGGATGAAGACGGAGAAATTGAGATCATTTTCCCCCGATCTTAGCACAGGGTATTTTTCCTCGTCCCCTGACTGAGATGCTGCTGCACGAGGCTGTGCACGAAGGCGTTCCTCCACAGTCCTCCGCCGCTATTTTATTCATGCGGCCCCGGCGTAGTCGACGCTTTTCAATACCTCGCGCCACATCTCCGCGTTATCAATGGAGCCAAAGGCCAGCCTCTCGTCGCCGGAGCTGTCCATGGTGCTGAAGAGCTCCTTCTCACTGGGGAGACCTCTGCCCTCCTATCTCCCAGCAACCATGGATTGAACCCCCCCCCCCCCTCCAATGTATGCAACCTAACCAAAACAGGATCTTTAGAGCTCGTCTTCCTACAGGCTTAACGTCACACAAACGACAGAATGTGTGAATGTGTGAGTGTGTGTGTGTGTGTGTGTGTGTGTGTGTGTGTGTTGATCATCTGCCGGAGTTTTGAGCACCCCCGTTTACCGAAGTAGGGTCCAATATTGTGGGCCTGTGGAAATACGTATGGCAGCAATCAGGGATAATTGCCGGAGGACCTGGAGTATTCCTCCTCTCCCTAATTGGCCCTCGCTGTCAATCAACAAGTCATTTCTGTTCGCAATTGAACTGAGAGGGAGAATGCAAGTGAGGGCAGCGAGATAATTGAAAGTAATTGAGCAAATTGCGGACGGGAGAAGTTGGCTTGATCAGCACTCCGGGGGCGAGCACGCGAGCTCGCCGAGAAGAAAAGGTGAACAGAGGAACAGTCAGATCTTAACGATAATGAGCCCGAAACACGCGGGCTCTCATCCCGCTGTCGCCCTGGAGGATCCCTCCCTCTCTCTCTCTCTCTCCCTCTCTATCTCCGGCTTATCGGAATAATCGTCCCGCGCGTGTGTCAGTGTCACGGCGACGGGAGAGGGGGCCGGGGCACCTTTTGATCTGCGCACCCTGAGCTCCGGCTGCTCCGGCTGCTCCGACTGCTCCGGCCGCTCTACCCGCCTGAGGGCTCCCATCCCTGGCCCCGGCTCTGAAGAGCCCCTCCAGCCCGTGGAGAAGTGAACTGCGGGAGTCGGTGCATACATCATCGCTGGTGTGGGTTCTGTAGCGTTGGAAATGTGTGTGTGTGTGTGTGTCTCAATGCAGAGGCAGAACAAGTTTGGGTTTGACTTGGTTTGCCTTTTAGTGGGTTTGCATAGGTAATATTTAGGAGTGAGAATTACACCTGTGTGTGTGTGTGTGTGTGTGTGTGTGTGTGTGTGTGTGTGTGTGTGTGTGTGTGTGTGTGTGTGTAATAAGTGGGAAACCTACCTATAGCCTATATTTAGTTTGAAAAGAGTGAGAAATTGGGCTTATTTGAAAGGCACAGCCTGTCAGTGCCAGTCCATGATTGTCTCTGTTACAGCAGAGCTGCAAGGCGGCTCAGCCATCAGGGGTTGAGATGGCTCCACAAGCTTGTCATCCCCAACTCTTCTACCTCCTCCTCCTCCTCCTTCATCCTCAAGAGCTACTCAGCCCCCCCCCCCCCACTTTACAAAAAAGAAAAAAAAAGATAACATTTCACTGAGCAATTTACATTTCCATATGCTGCCAGTGGCGCCAGAGAGAGTGGATAATTGGGCTAAATGTGGTGACGGTGAGAGCGGGATACAGAGGGATACAGAGAAGGCCAACTGAAAAAAAAGAGAGAAAAGAAGCCACAGCCATTACCGCACGCTTTTCTTTTTTTTTTTCTTTTTTTTTTTTACCGCTCGCCGTTTTGCCATCCTGCTCTCATCCACTTGTGTAGCTGAAAAGATTTACCTTGGCCTCCTGTTCGCCCTCTCTCTCTGTCCCTCTCTCTCCCTCGCTCTCTCTCTCTCTCTCTCTCTCTCTCTCTCTCTCTCTCCCTCCCTCTCTGTCTCTCCCTTCATCCATATTCATAGACTGTCTCTCCCTCTCCCCCTGTCACCCACAGCACGGCGTTAATACACCAATTAGCCCTGAGAGCAGATAATGGACTATTTCATATTGCAAAGGAGAAAGAGAGACACAGAGAGAGAAATACATAGAGGGGAAGAAAGAGAGGGAAAGAGAGAGAGGGGGGGAAGAGAGCGGGAAAGAGAGAGAGAGCGAAAAAGAGGGAGAGCGAGGGAAAAAAAAGGAACCAGGTTTCTATGGAGGTGGCCTTTGAAAACCTTGAAGCGCTGTTTGTTGTGCGGCTCCGTTCAATGGCCAGCGTGTGATGGGAAACAGGGTCACGGGGCCGCCGGATAAAAGCCGAGGTGTTACGCCAACACTTTGGTGGTTAATGAACCCGTGATGTCTGCTAGGCCTTTGTTCTTCCCGTCTCGCTGCTGCCTTCTCGTCTCGCCGTCCGTGGGAATCACGTGCACTTGTCCCGTCCCCACCTCCTCCCCCCCGGTAAAATGGTGCCTCAGTACCTCTAATGCGTACCTTTTAACAACTACACTTACCGTACCTTTCGGTTGGAAATCGGGGGAAGTAGTGATAAGGCTACGGCTTTGGTGGTTTGGCTGACGCGGCGAGAACGGGAACATCAACCAAACGCAAATAGGCACCCAACAGGAAGCTGCTCATTTGAATAAGGCCTTTTTTTTACGAGCCGTTGAAATTCACAAATAAATAAACCAGAGCAATCTTTTACTCAGTGTCAGTACACTTGAACCATCGCCTGTCTATTGAACAGGAAATATATATTCCTTTCCACCTTTTTAATTTACACATAATGGGATACTGGAGCCATTAGGTGGCTCTCTGTGTCTAGTTTGACTGGTGTTACAGTGGTGGTGTCCATAATGGTGTGTTGCCGTGGGGGGGTTGCGTTGCAGCAGAGGTGCGGCACTGGTAGTGTTGTATGACTGGCTTTCCAGTAGACCCAACTGTTCACTAGTTGCTAAGAGACTGACTTTGTGGTGTGTGTGATGGCTCAGTCTTTATAATGCATGAGTGGCTCCGTGTCTGTTAACTGAACCATCGCTCTCTGCATTACAGTAATATACAGTACGGACTAGACTCTGTGCACATAAACAGTTCTGCAACAGCAGACATTTTACGTTTGATCTCAGGAACAGAAACAAACCCCCTGGTTTTGCTTACTCCCACGTTGGCAGAACTGCTAAGCATTCCTGTAGTGGAACTTGCCACTAGTCATGTACTTCACAAAAGTTTTATTAAATGCATTTGAGACGTGATACAAGGTGGATGTAATAGACAAGTCAGTATGTAGTCAAATTGCATGTAGACCAACTTTAATATCAATGATATTGCATTGTCACATGAATAAGGCTTAATAACAATAATAATAAAAACATCTTGGTTTAATACACATTTTTAAAACCTTGAGACAAATAAATCAAATAATATTTTGTAGTAATGTATGTATGTAGTAATAATAATAATGTTATAATAATAATAATAATAATAATAATGCATCATGAGCTGTGTAAAAAAAAAACGGTATTTACATTATAGGCAGTAAATAACAGGCATATGGTGTAGTGACTCATTTTTTTTTAAAACATACTGGCACAATAATTTAGTTCACTTTAATTAATTAATCAATCAATCACCTGACATTGTATTACCTTGACTATCAAGGTTATAAATGCAGTATTTTGTTAATAAAAGGCATACATTCCATAAAATACAAAGTTTATAATTTGTGTAGGCTATATAACACGCTAATATGTATTTAGCTTGTTGTTTGTGTTTTTCGAACAAGGCAAAGGTCGACAAAAAATTGCCCTGGCGCCACCACCTGAAATTGACAACTGGAGATTTCACGTAATGGTCAAGGCATACACCAAGAATGCGCACATACCATTTAGTGCATTGTAGCCTAGCATACATCGAGTAACAGATGTTGTGTCAGTGAGGAGATAGAGATAACGCTCTGACTGTATTGATTTGTGCAGAAGATATATGCGTAGCTTTTTTTTTTGCATCAGAATCTGAAATGTGAATTTTAAACAAGAAATGTGAATTTTATGAAGGAGAGCAAGAAATTATGTTTGCGCGAAACATAGGGCTCTTTTTTATAGCCTTGTAGGCACCCGTTTACGTAAAGTGCTTGTAAACATCACTTGAATGGTCCTGATGAGAGTGCGCCGAATGCTTCTACAGACACGACATAGCTAGCGAAGAGGCAAAGATATGGACTGATTTCGCTCATCGCATCCGGACATTTGGTCGGTAGTAAATTTTATTTGCTCCAAATCAGTTTCGGATGGGTTAATATGGGCAATAATTTATTAAATGCTACACTATAATGTAAAAACAGAATCATCCTGCAAACATGCATTTGACTATTTCGATGTGAGTCTGGACATTCTGAGACGTTGCGGTGCCTCACTGAAAAAGCTCATGCGAGCTACGGACTGCGCAGAAAGATTACAAGTTTCTATTCATTGAGATTTGCTTCAAATTTATGAACACTTCGTGCTTGAATACTGTTTATTAACTACATTGTAAGGTTGCTTTAACGTGCTATTTATCATACGCACACCGGCGTATTTTTGTCTAAATCTGATATGAAGAAATTTCTGCCCGTAATACTATTTTCAATCGGGAGTAGACAATTTTTTTTGTATATTTCGCGGTGTTTCTCGGGTTTGTCTTCAATACAGCAGCGTATTAATTTTTAATTCTTATGCATCCGCACGAAGAAGGGACAAGAAAGGAGAAACCAGAGGGAAAGGAGTCAGAGTTAAACAAGAAAGGAGAAAGAATGAATGAGATACATTGAACTGAGAAGAAAGGAGATTGGAGGAATCAAGGTAGGACATGGATTAAGGTTTAAAATGTTATCAATGTAACCTCAAGGTGCTGCAATGAATATGACCGTGGAATAGCGTAATAGTCAATGCAAGCCACCCATGTCTCACGTTGACGAGGCGTACATGCGTGTAACCCGATTTATTTATTGATATTTTCTGCTTGGACAGCTTTGAACTGCATGTTTGTTATGTGCCAACAACAAACGCCTATTTGGTTTTGGTAACAAGTAAGGGATTTTAAGACTGCTTACAGATAAATCACAATCATTGATTTAAATAGGGTATTGCTCATGCTATGTTAGGTTACGTGATAAGCTGATTGAGTAAACCCTTAAATGGCGATTTCAATACTCTGTTATGGCGCAAGTATAGGAAACAATGTTTTCCTACATACAATTCAATTTCATCTTCCATTGTCATTTAGGATATTGCTCAAGGAGATGCAAGTTCATTTAATGTAGGCTTTGGCATGGCCTACAGAAAATGTATAAATGAGTGATAAAACTGTCACGAGTTTGCGTAGACGAATTGCCTTGCTTGGAGCGTCCGTGTCGTGAATAACTCACCCAACATAAAGGATTAGAAGCTAGCATTCACATATGCCCCGTTTCAGTGCAGTGGTTCGGCTCACAAGGAGCACATTTCATCATGGGGCTCATTGCGTGTTGTACAAGAAAATCCGCATTAAAGCACCATATAGGGCTGTAGCTCAAAAATGAACCGCTGTAGGCCTTTTTGTACTGGCCCATCCCGTGTGTACAAGACCCTTAATGGTCAACATCATTAAATCAGACACCATGCTGTGAGGAATAATTTTCTTCACAATATGTCAGTATTTAAAAACACTTCTCTGTAATCTGTAGTCTAAATAAGTTATTTGTTCATCACAAAAAAAACTTTCAATTATATTGAGTATTTAATATTAGGCTATTATTAATTAATATTTTTCTATTCTGTTTTTGGCGTTACGCTGACAAACAAGCTGATAGGGCCTCCAAAATAAATTCATATTTTTTTCTCTCCATGCTAAGCGTCCTTTTTCTTTAGAATAGATTTACATTTGGCATGTGGGAGACGTGTCATTTTGTAGAATAATCCTTTTTTGGCATGGCATTACTCATGGAATTCAAATAATCCAGGTGGTAATATGACAAAATTGCAACTGTCTGATGGTGTTATCTGGGCATTCAAGATGCCTTCCCTAGTACACTTCCCCAGCAATGGAAGATTTGAATTGGCTAACTGCCAAACCTTCTTTTTGGAAGACAAAAGTATTTATACCCATCTGTCTGTTGTGTTTCACAGACCCAAATATTCAGCTTTCGATGGATGAATGAAAGTCATGCATAAGTAAACTATTAAGGGTAAGCCATATTAATCGAATAGGCCTGTTATTGCAGATTGATGTATTTTAGAATAATGTGCTGCAACTAGAGTTTTCTGTAGCCAAGTATAGATATGTACCTGTTAATTAATCATAAGAACCACGCAATGCACATAGTATTTCAGAACCTTCTAAGCATATCTGAAACAAAAAATGTGGTTGTAATTTAAAACAGGGCAAATATTTTTTCATTCTCTTTTAATAACTGTTACAGCGACACACACACACACACACACACACACACACACACACACACACACACGCGCGCGCACACACACACACACACACACACACACACACACACACACACACACACACCTTTTGTTTGATAATAAGAGTTATGGCCTTATTATCCCAAATTGACTTTAGTGTCTTTAATTTCCTCTGGTGTTTTTGTTTCCCTCACTGCTTAGTGAGCAAATGTGTCCATGCCCTCCAGCTCTCCACTAGGGTTGACTAAATGGATATGCTAATACAAAGTGAGCAGGGGGATACTGTACGGCGGTACTGTGGATTTGAGGAAAAAGACCCAGGATGTTTCACAATGTCCCCCGAGATCCCACTGCCTCCGTGCTGGTAGAAAGAACAGCTTGTAATAGCCCTCCACTCGTTCAGTGGGTCCCTGAAAGGAGGACCAGGAGCGCTGCCTCCTCACAGGGTCCCACCTCCCCAAAAAATATTCTCATACGCGGTGTGGCGTTCTATTCCAAAAAGGGTTTTCAAATATGTTGGCGTATGTAAGGACATGGTGGGTTATTGACGTTCATGAAGCTCTGTACTCAAAGTCATTGTTTGAATTTAAGTAGCCGGACTAAAGCCGGAGATTTTGCTCCAAGTAATAGGAATTGGGGTTGCTGTGTTCCACGATTCCAAAATGCTGCCACACAATGGACTAAAATGTTACATCTGGGGGGGGGGGGGAGGGCATTCGTCAGATATGTGCTTTTGTAATTAGGTTTTCAATGAAGAATGCCTTTGGTCCGGTATTGCAGCAATGCCACAGTGCTCACATGCTTCTAATATTCTGTCCGTTGTTTTTTTTGCTCTCCTAACTGCCTCTCATGGCCCATTGAACCTGGGCCCATTGTACTCTAGGTTATTGCACTCATGGTCACTATTGATTTCTGTTGCCATCTTTTAATGGTACGTTCCTTTGCAACCCGTCACGCGAATAACCTCCCACAATGTTTTCATTCATACGGGTATTTTTGGATATCTCTCGACTATTGACATTTTGTTGGAGTATCACAATAAAACCTCATATGAACGTATAACCTTTACCTTGATATCGTTCGAGAACTAATTATGCGCCGACAGTACCACGGTGCACAGGATCAGGAGGAGCTTTTTAACGACAATACAAAGGACCGAAAATAGTTTCAGGGTCTGACCTTGTAACCGAAACGTGCTGTTGAGATTGCCTCGGAAGAGCCGAGGACGCCAAGGGGCGGTAGTTTAATCAAACAAACGTTCCGTAGCTTAGCTCCAGCTGCTGACGGGTGAGGGCCCGTCCGCTCAGCAGTCCACTGGGCTGCATGAGGATGAAGGTGCTCTCTAATGGATGGGGCCGGGCTGGGAAGGGTTGCATGCATTTTTCATAGTCTGTTGTGCAGAGCCGCTGTGCACCTGCCTCTCATGTGCATAGGCGCTGGCTAATCCGTTACACCTCCTGTCAGATGTGTCTTTGGGAGCATGGCTTTTTTACTTTCGGTTTTTTTTATATAACTGGACTGACCTATAAAAGTGTTCGTTGTGCACCGGAGGTTTTAGCGTGCATGCAGACCTATGCACACACACACACACACACACACACACACACACACACACACACACACATACAGACAGATCTCACGCCTCTCTTTCTCTCTCTCTCTCTCTCTCTCTCTCTCTCTCTCTCTCTCTCTCACTCTCTCACTCTCTCTCACTCGCTCTCTCTTTTTCTGTGTTTGGCTATCCTTTTCTCACGTGCAAACATACATACTATATGCACGCATAGAGACCGGCACATGCGTCCAACGCTTTCACACCCAAACAAACAAACAAAGACACACACACAGTTACGCAACCCACGTACCCACCTCCTTTTTCCCTGCTGACAGAGGTGCTTACCTGTTAGCGCTGTAGCTCCGAGTCGTTGTTGCCGGAGAAAGACTGGCCCCGACAGCCAGGCCATTATGATTCTAATGATAGTTATTGTGACAGAGGCGGGGTTGATTGACAAGTTTGTATGTATTACGCTGCTTAAAAAAACATGGAGGGACCGGATTAAGACGGCAGTTGTGGGACTAATTATTGTCATCAAAGGCCCACCATTTTGTTTTTATAACAGCAGATTTGTAATAATGCCGTCTGTTCCTTCTTTATTTACCAAGATTACATTTGGTAGCCCCGCCGAACATTGAGGATTTGGAAAGACGGCGGGAGGAGGGAGAGGAAAAGGAGAGAGATAGGGAGCGCGGCAGAGAGAGAGGTGCACAATGGGAAACAAAATAGAAAAGGTCCTTGTCGTTGTGCGGAGGCACAAAGGCGGCGTCGGGGACAAGTGCGTGTGTGTGTGTGTGAGAGAGAGAGAGAGAGAGAGAGACAGAGAGAGAGAGAGAGAGAGAGAGAGAGAGAGAGAGAGAGAGAGAGAGAGAGAGAGAGAGAGAGAGAGAGAGAGAGAGAACGAGAGACAGAGAGAGAGAGAGAGAGAGAGAGAGAGAGAGCAGTCACACAAACGCTTGGACACACCGAGCAGGGGCCGGAGTTAGTTCCTAGCCCAGACCTCTGTAATAGAACAGCATCCGTGTCCGGCTGA
>JAPMUY010005855.1:312500-317500 GCA_026901105.3 Galaxias olidus
GCCATGGCGCCCCTATTTTTCGTTCATATATATTTACGCTGACTCAAAATGGTTTTGTCCATTTGTCCTATTATTCCTCTGAACGATTTTCATAACCCAGTTATTTTTTTTTTTATTACGTACGGAACGAAATAAACCTGCGGGCTTTGTTTACTAACTGCCAACCTTTTACCATGGCGTCTAACCTCTGCACGCTCTGCTACCCGCGCGTTTTCTTTACACCTGAGGTCTCACGAAAAAAAAAAACGTCATTGTGCGCGCGCACTAACCGCCGTCTCTCGCCTACCACCAAAGGGCTTCTTCTTCACACACTTCAGTTTGGTGGAGCCCTTTTGCAGCGTGACCCTCTGTTTCCCCTGAGGAGGACCCCCCCCCCCCCCCCCCCCCGCCAGCCTGACCGCACTGTGGCATCCTCCGGCCTCGTGCAAACAAACACGTCCTTGTTTACCCAATGTGCCGCGGCCTTACCCCCCCCCCCCCCCCCAACATGTGTCTGTGTACACCTGGCTAACCCGCGGCGGTGCACTAACATGCACCCGGCCGCCTCGCTGTGCGTGCGAACGCTTGCCCTACGCTCACCTTCGCACGGACGCCCGTGCCCTCCCACTCGTCGGCCGATGCCAGCAGATAGGGATGGAAATACAAACGACCCCGGGTGAACCCAGATATTGAGCCCTTTTAAAGCTGCAGGCTTTAGACAATATCCCCTTGCTAGTTCTGCTTAGAGGGAAGGGCCAGGGCTGTTCTCAGCACCGGGGAATGAGGGGATTTATGATGGAAGCACACCACACCCTGCCCCCCCCCCCCCACCCGCGTCCCTACCCCCCTCCTCCTGCCCCTCTTCTTCCTCCTCCTCCTCCTCCTTCTCCAACGCCGCTCCCTCTCCCCACTGGTTCTGGCTGGAATTAACAGGCGAGGAGAGCAAACAAATTACAGGGAAACAGACACAACGGATAATAAGCATGTAGTGACATGACGAGAACGCTTTCCCCGGCGCGGAGGGAGGGAGAGAAATCAGGCTGGGAGGGAGAGCACCAGGGAGAGAAAGGGAGACCAGCAGAGTGTAACCCCCCCCCCTCCTCCTCCTCCTCCCCTCTCCTCCCCCTCTCCTCTCCCTTCCCCGCGGCTCTCTCAGTGGAAATCATCTGCGCGTAGGGGCAGTGGGAGACAGATGGGCGGATGATGGATCTGACGTGATAGACAGCGGGGCTGATGGATGGCCGGCCGGATGATAGGGGATTAATGCAGTGCTGAGGCCTGCGTCCCCCCCCCCCCCCCCCTCAGGCACAGCGGGCAGAGAGAGGGGGAGATAGAGAGAGATAGAGAGAGAGGGAGAGGATACCGACGAGCAGATAAACAAGAGAGAGCGCGCTAATCCACGCCCACTCTGACGGACGGGAAATCAAACGCCGGGGGAAAAGAGCACAGAAGGCGACTCTGTGTAGCTGGGGGGTGTGGGGGGGGGGGCAGGTAACGGGAGTTCATGAGAGCCGCAGAGGGAGAGGACAGGGGTAGGCGGAGGCCGTGGTCCCCGTTCGATAACGGCACGCCCCGCAGGCTGGCGACGGTGGCCGGGGCGATAGAGCCTGCCGGGAGGGGGGGGGGAGAGACAGCGGGCCGGGCTGCGGACCAGAGATTGGGGCATTGTCCTGGATTAGTCTTAGTGGGACATGAGGAGGATAATTGGACATTGTAGAGTAGGCCGGTCAGGCTTTCAGAGATAGAGCAGATTGTTGGTAACCCCCCCCCCTCCGCCTAGCCCTGTGAATGCGCAGTGTGAACGAGAAGGGCCTTTGGGCTAGTATGCTAATGTCGTCCTCCGTCGAGAAGATGAAAATGTCTTTTTGTGACGGCGGGAGAGGGGGAGAACCGCGGGGGAGCGGAGGACATGTCCGGAAAGAGAATGGGGAACAGCATGACTATTATGGAGCGCTATGGGTCTGTGTCTCTGGGCTTATTCAGGGGGGACCGCGGGGGGTGCCACCATCGATCCCGTGGGTGCACCACCGGCTCCACCGCTCACCTGTCTTAAAGGCGACATGCTGCCAGCCGCCAGAGACAAGCCGCCATTTAACCGGCCTCTGATTTGAGCCCAGTGGATGACAACCTGATTAGCACTTAAAGGGGGGCTTATAAGTCGTCCGTTGCAATGGCAGGAGCTGTGAGGGAGCGTGTGTGTGCTGTGTGTGTGTGTGTGTGGTGTGTGCTGTGTGTGTGGCGTGTGTGTGCGTGAGTGTGGCTTGTGTATGATGTATGTGTTAGTGTGTGTGTGTGTGTGTGTGTATGGTGGGGGGGCTCTATAGTGAGCCGGGGGGAGACGGCCCCCGCGGCCGGGCAGAGAGTTACGGGGGAGGGCCGGGAAGGAGAGGTGAGCGATTGTGTTGTACAGCGGGGCTAATGAGGGCTGCACTGGGAGGATAGCGTGACGGACGGAGAGAAACGGGGAGGAGGAGAGAGAGAGAGAGGGAGGGAGCGAGGGGGAGACACGGGTGGGGGGAGGTCGGAGGAGGACGAGAGAGTGCGGGCGAGCCGGTGCCAGACGCCACGACGGAAAGCGCACCAACGGCCGCCGGAGTGAGCGGACGCAAGCGGGCAAACAACAACACAAACCCGTGAGTGTGTGAGCGACGCGGCCGAAGAGCGGGAGAGATCGAGTGTGAGAGGGGGGTAAGTGAGCGAGTAATGAAGGGTTAGGAATGGGAGTGTTGACAGGAAAGCGTCAGCCTTAACCAAGCTGACCCGGGGAAGCTGAGCGGCATGCAGAGAGGAGGCCGGGGATCTGGAACGCCGGGGCGCGCGTGAGACGACTACCCAAACCAGGGGGAACGGGGGAGAGTGGAAGGGGGGGGGAGGGACCTCTGGATGGGCTGTGAGTCGAAAGCAAAGGGGGGGGGGACCTCTGGATGGGCTGTGAGTCGAAAGCAAAGGGGGGGGGTTTGGCGGGAATACATCTGTATGTGTCAGTCACCCGTCACTTTCGCGCGTCCATTTCTTTTCTCCAGACGAGGCCCTGGCCGGGAGGTACTCGGCGCGCTCCGGAATACAAATGAAGCAGCGTTTGAGAGGAACAAGAAAAGATCTCAACATTTTCATCTCCCGCGAAAATGACTTGATCTTGAGTGGAATTGATCTGCATGTTGATTTCCTATTTGGGAGGCCCTTCATCCTCTCTCTCCACTTAAAAAGTTGTCATCACAGAGAGGGAAGTGGAGGGGGGGGGTGGGGTGGGGGGCGGGCGAGGCGACACTTTCTTTGGACCTTTTGCTTTGCTTTGGAGGAGCCGATTAAACGGGGGGCGCTCTAATGGTAATACCAGCGTCGTTGGCGCGCCGCGAGTGGGGAACCATTTTGTTTCATGTAACAGATGAGCATATTTACTCACACGGGGAGAGGAGGCCAGCTCTGCCAGGGCTCGATTAGAGGGGAGCTGTTACTACGGAGCGGGGAGACAATTTATTCCTGCTCCCGCTCCCCTGAGACATCTGTGGCCGCTCCACTTCCGACCGCCCGGGAGAGCGCGTGTGTGTGTGTGTGTGTGTGTGTGTGTGTGTGTGTGTGTGTGTGTGTGTTTGTGTGTGTGGCCGGGCTCGAATGAGGTGGAAGTGCTGGGGACGCCACCATTGTCCGTCCTGCTGCTGGTGCTACCCTCAAATCCTTCCCCCCCTCCGGTCCGGGCCCCTCTGTTTGTGAGGGATGCAGCGAGGCAACAATGGCCGTGAAATGTCAAGAGAATTAGCTCGGTCTAAAACCTCACACAATGTTCCCTGTCTGCTCCCTTCTCTCTCTCTCTCTCTCTCTCTCTCTATCACTCTCTCTCTCTCTCTCTCTGTCTCTCTCTCTCTCTCTCTCTCTCTCTCTCTCTTGCTCTCTCTGTCTCTCTCTATCTCTCTCCCTCTCTCTCTATCGCTCTCCCTCTCTCCCCCTGTCTCTTTCTCCACCAGACTGTCTCCCTCCTCCCCTCTGCCTCTCTCCCTCCTGTCTGCCATCGTTCCCCTGGCTGTCCTCTCTCTGAGGCTGCAGCGGTAGCATGCTTGTCTGGCCCGGTCCTACTCTCCCTCCGGCCCCCCCCCCCCCCCCCCCCCCCCCCCCCGTTCACAGAGCTCCATTATTTACCTTCCATCGTCTTCACCATCAATCCCCGCGATGGAGCAACTCAGACAGATCTCCCCGACCGTCACAACAGCAGTGGGACCCCAGCAGAGGTTGGAAATGGGATTAGGCTTAAATGGAATTTAATTTTCACCGTGGCCGTCTCCAAAGCCTGTCTGCCACCCAGACACCATGACGCTCCGGTAGAGTGCCTTCTGTAGTGTGTGTGTGTGTGTTTGTGTGTGTGTGTGTGTGTGTGTGTTTTGTGCGTGCTCCTTTTGTGCGTGTGTGTGTGTGTGTGGCGTTCCCCTTGCTAGCATATGTAGAATGCGTAACGTGACGAGGCGGCGTGACGCGCTCCCCCTTTGTTCTTCCAAAGCACGTTAGGCCTCCTCAGCCCCACAATGCACTTCATCCCGCACTTCTCTCCCAGGTTTCCCTCCGAGAAACCCTGCATTGTAAAGATAGTGCTCGGCACATGTCAATGGCTGAGAGGCAGAGCGAGCGGGAGAGAGCCTCTCTGATTGATAGCCCAGGAGAGAGAAAAGACAGCCAACGATACCCCCCCCCCCCCCCCCCGCTATTTCTAAAGAAAATAGAAACTAGGTTCCCATTTTGGCTTGAATATGAAAAGGGGGGATAGAAAAAAAGGCCCTGTCCCCCCTGAGTTAATCAATAGGTAAACTCTGTCCAAGGCGGCTGAATCCGGCTGTGTGGAGATTAAATGAGTAAGTGAATGAATGAGTAAATAGATAATAATACTGTAAGTGCTGTCGAAATGTGAATCAATGTTTATGGATCGGGTTCCTGAAACCCGCTGGGCTGCGGGGCTGAGATGAATGGCGGTGACCGGAGGGGGGGGGGGGGGGGTGTGTGTTTGTTTGTTGTGGGTAGCCGGGCCTGGCCTGCCA
>JAPMUY010005855.1:322500-335000 GCA_026901105.3 Galaxias olidus
TGAAGTTCATGAAAAGAAAGGCAAAAAAAAAAAAAAGAAAGAGAGAGAGAGATGTTTCCGACGAGAGAGCGCGAGGAGTGAGCCGCGGTGTTTACGTTTCACCAGGAAGCCGCTTGGAGGCCGTTTGGGGGGCGGGGAGAGGGGGGAGGGGGGGGGGGCACTGTGTGGATGGAGGACAGGGGGGGGGGGGGGGATGGAGAGAAGAACGTGAGACGGAGGAGGGCTGATCCAAGTCGCAGGCTAACTGTCCTTCCTTAATGGGGTTGCCATGACAACATCGTGTGAGAGCTGCTCCGGCAACGAGTGTGTGTGTGTGTGTGTGTGTGTGTGTGTGTGTGTGTGTGTGTGTGTGTGTGTGTGTGGGCTTTGCTCCTGAAGTGAGCGACCGTTTGCCAGAGAAGCGTATACCAACTGCCACCAATGTGTGTGGCGCGACGGCAAAAATTTTGCGCTTGCGCACCGCTGCTAGCTTTTCATAGGCTGCGTCCTTGTTTTCACCACAAGGAAAGAGACAGACAGAGAGAGGGGGAGAGAGAGAGAGTATACAGACAGTGCGTTCCTAGGTGTCCGTCGCTGTGTCGCTGAGCCGTTGCCGAGGCAGCCAGGCAGGGGACGAGGCGTCGTCGACGTGAGTCACTCGTCTCCCCGGTGCCACCGGCGGCCATCTTGGGCCGGATCAGGTGACGTCAGCCGGGGGTCAGGTGACGCGGGGGCAGAGAGGGCCCAGCTGTCAGCCAGCCGAGGCCGTCCCACGGGAGCGCCAATCTGTCATCGTTACGGCAACGGCACGCGTCGCCCCGCGAGCAATGTCATCTCTTGTGTGCGCCAAAGCTAACGAGCAGGCCCCTTAATTGTACGATTAATTGAAAAACATTTTGATTAAAGAGCGCCCCCCCCTCCCTCCTCCCCCTCGCCCTGGCCCCTCGTCCGTCTCCCCCGTCGGTTTGCCGTCCCGCCAGATTCCACGTGTCGGCCCCCCCTGTGACAGTTGGGACTCCTCTCCTCAGGTGTCTCTGTCCTCCTTCTCTTGCTCCTGCTCCCTCTATTGGAATCGTCCCCCCTTCGGTCTCTGTCTGCGTGAGCCTTTGGTAGATCTTCTCCCTGTCTCTTCCCGAAGCCGTGCTTATTTTTCCTCTCCCCCCTCCTTACGTTGTACTTACTGTCAGAACGTTCGTTAGTCCGATTACAACTCTATTGTGCTCCCACTCTTCTCCACCCGCTCTTCGTCTCCCACCAGAATCCTCCCCTCCGTGTCTTTTTCCCATCCCCGGCTCAACGTCTCCACTGCTGTCTGTTGTCTCCCTCTCCCTCTGTGTGTGTGGCTCTCCCTCCGCGGGGGGGCGGTGGGCCGGGGAGGGGGGTCTCCTCGCTGCCAGTGGCCCCGGGACTCTGCCCAGCCTTGACTTTTCGGAGCTGCCTTCTCGCCCCTAAACCCCTCTCTCTCTCTCTCTCTCTCTCTCTCTCTCTCTCTCTCTCTCTCTCTCTCTCTCTCTCTCTCCTCTCTGTGTGAAGGGAGGCCCCGGTTTATCGCTCGGCGGCAGACCCCCGACGGCCGGGCCCCGGGCGCGTATCGGTGTCCGCGCGCGGGTGTGTGTTTGCGCGTCTTACCGTGAACATCGCCGCGCGCGCCCCCCCCGGTGCACAATACACCCGCGTCTCTTCACGGTGTACAAGCTCTCCACCTCCGGTGTAATCGAACATGCCAGACAAAAGGTGCGGCGAGGCCTTTGTGTGTGTGTGTGTGTGTGTGTGACGGTGGCACGGAGACAGCGGCGAGGCAGACACTGCATGCCTCATCAGTGTCCCTGCGTGCGCCTCTCCGTAATGATGGCGACTGGGCCATTGAGCGCCCCGTAAAGAGGTCGATGGTGACCCGCATGGATCGGACCGGTGGCTTTGTCCCCGCAGGGACGCCGTGGACCCCCCCCCCCCCCCCCCCCACACACACACACACACACATACCCCCCCCCCCCCCCCCACCCCGGGGAGAGTGTCCACGCGGCGCGTTCAGCGGATCGAGACGGAGCGCGCAGCCGCCAACTGCGGCGATGATGGATGTGTTCTGTGTGCATAACGAGGTGTACTTATACCCCCACAGCCGATCGGAGGATGGGTTAATGAATGAATCTGCACTGACGAATAAGAAGCCGGAGATGGTATTGATGTGTTGAACACGGCGAGCTGCAGGTTCCCGGTTGTGTGGCAGCGAGGGAAGCATGCACCGGTGGACACAGGATGGAGAGGTGGGTTTGCTCGTTAGAATGGGTAAACAGAGAGACGCTAACGTTCAGGGTTAGGGTTAATGGACTCCATCTCGCCTCCTACCCGGTGTGTTTTCGCCTGGACACCCACAACTACGGTCAGCGGTTTGGCCAGGCTGAAATAAAGAGAGAGAGAGAGAGAGAGAGAGAGAGACAGAGAGAGACAGAGAGAGAGAGAAAGAGGTTGAGAGAGAGACAGAGAGAATGCGATATAGAAAGAGAGAGAGAGAGACAGAGAGAGAGAGAGCGGGGAGTGCAGCCGGGAACACAGGGCGAAGGGGGGTTACCACGGCAACGGAACGTCACAGCTCTCGAGCAGATTGCAGATTCCGCCGCCGCTCCCCTTGTGTCGGTGCCGTGGAACAGGAACAGGTGTCATCAAAGCAAGAGAGAGAGAGAGAGAGAGAGAGAGAGAGAGAGAGAGAGAGAGAGAGAGGGAGAGAGGGAGAGAGAGAGAGAGAGAGAGAGAGAGAGAGAGAGAGAGAGAGAGAGAGAGAGAGAGAGAGGGAGGGAGAGAGAGAGAGAGGGAGAGAGAGAGAGGGGGGGGGTAGTTGTAGTGCCCAGATGAGCGGACCCTTTCTGAATCAGGAGTGAGCCTGGCTCTGTCCCACTCTCTCTGCCGGTGACCTTGGGGGAAAGACAACCGCCAGACTCTCGAAATCTGAAGTCTCGGCTCGTACGCTCTGCATCTGCAATACAAAAGATGTCCTGGTTCAGGCAATCTACCGGCCCAGACCTCACCTCAGTTGTACTGTTGGTGAGCACACCGCATGCGTGTTTAGATCGGGGTTTTTTTTTTCTTTGCCGCGTTATGCCGGTACGGCACACGCCACACTTCCCGCCCCGTCGCCGCGGCAGCTCTTTTTGTGACCTCTTTCCTCTCCGCTCCTTTTTCTGGCTTTCATTTCGTTTCCTCTAATTGCCTTCACGCCACATAATGTTTCTGTGGATGTGAAAACACACGCTCGAGTGTGTGTGAGTGTGTGAGTGTGCGCGCGCGTGTGTGTGTGTGTGTGTGTGGTTACGTAAGCGCGCGCACGTGGCTTGGCCCGGGGCCGTCCACCAAACAGCTGTGTGTCAGTGCCAGTGAGCAGACCCTTGGTCCTCTCGACCCCCCCCCCGCCCCCCCATGACGCTGGCACACAGGACGGGGAGCGTCGTCCAAGCCCTCCTCTCCCCTCTTCCTTCCCACGCTCCCTCTCTCTCTCTATCCTCTCCGTCCCTCTCGTCTCTCGTCTCCCCCCAGGACAGCAGGCGGCCCCAGCTAAATACTGATCCGCCTGGATGAGCACAGGTGCAGCAGGGGGGCCTGTCCCGCTGCCAAAAACTGTCCCTGCAGTCCCAGCGGGCATGTGAGGAGGAGGGGTGTGTGTGTGTGTGTGTGTGTGTGTGTGTGTGTGTGTGTGTGTGTGTGTGTGTGTGTGTGTGTGTGTGCGCGCTCACCGTGTCACTTCCAAGTGGCAGAGTCGGCGGCAGACGAAGTGTGGGATCGGGGGCCTGGCCAAAGGGGGGAGGGGGGGGTGGGGGGGCGAGGGAGAGCTGGCTTTAATAAAGGAGGGCGAGGTTAAGCTGTGAGGTGAGGGGGGAGGGACTGGAGAAGTGATCTGTGTACACCGCAGCCAGGGCAAGTCTGCTGTATGGAAGTGGACTGGCTGGAAGAGGGACGGGAGCTGTTGCCTGCCTGCCTGCCTGCCTGCCTGCCTGCCTGCTTGCCTGCAATCCTCCCTGGCCAGCCATCCTGCCTGCCTGCCTGCCTGCCTGCCTGCCTGCCTGCCTGCCTGCCTGCCTGCCTGCCTGCCTGCCTGCCTGCCTGTCTGCCTGCAGCTATGCTGAGAGAGCCGTGGATGGTGGATTGCTGTTTGTGCCAGGGGTATTTAGAGAGGCCTGCTGCAGGCAGGCCCCCCTCTGGCAATGCAGCGAGGAGGTGGAGGAGGTTGA
Source organism: Galaxias olidus (assembly GCA_026901105.3). NCBI lineage: Eukaryota > Metazoa > Chordata > Actinopteri > Galaxiiformes > Galaxiidae > Galaxias > Galaxias olidus. The sequence continues at coordinate 326,700 of JAPMUY010005855.1, forward strand.
GGAGGAGGAGGAGGAGGAGGAGGAAGAAGCAGAACAGAGGGGTGCTATGGTTTACATGTCTCACTGGGGAAAGCTGCAGGAGTGGCTCTCAAGACTCGAGTGGAGGCTAACCTCCATTTGTCGTGTATTTAAAAAGGAGCGGCTGCACTTAAGTGCTCCTCATTGCCTCCTGTGCTATGACAACAGACGGGCATGGACAGTGAATGAAAGTGGATACCTACCTATCTACCTACCTACCCAGACACACACACACACAGACACACACACACACACACACACACGCGCATGCACACTCGCTGACACACAATACACAGGTACACTTCAGAGGAACTCAAAACCTTTCTCTCGCTCTCTTTCTCTCTCTCCGTCTCGTGCTCTCTCTGCCTGTCTTGTGCTCTCTCTCTCTCTATCTCTCTCTCTCTGCCTGTCTCGTGCTCTCTCTCTCTCTCTCTCTCTCTCTCTCTCTCTCTCTCTCTCTCTCTCTCTCTCTCTCTCTCTCTCTCTCTCTCTCTCCGCCTGTCTCGTGCCCTCTCTCTCTCTCTCTCTCTCTCTCTCTCTCTCTCTCTCTCTCTCTCTCTCTCTGTGTCTCGTGCCCTTGCTTTCTCATTCACTTTACGTCTCCCTGGATAGTGCTCAGGGATGCTGGAATGGGGCCTGACCCGCCGAGCACAGACCGTGAGTCGTTTAAACTTAAGTTAAACAAGGTCACTTGGATTTTAAGAGGTCGTAATTGTCAAGATGGGGGAGCTTTAAAATCAATTGGCAAGCTGCATAAAAATAAGACGTTGTTGCTGTTGAAAGAGGGTGTGGTTGTTTTGTGGACAAAACCATTCTTTATAGATGCCCATGGGTAAGTGGCCATGGAGGATTCCTATACCCTGTGTGTGTGTGTCTGTGTGCGTGTGCGTGTGCGTGTGCGTGTGCGGCGTGTGCGCGTGTGTGTGTGTGTGTGTGTGTGTGCGCGCGCCTGTCAGCCTGTGCACTCATTTGCATGCACGTGCCCTGGCCACTGCAGGTATGGGATCCTTATCCAGTGCCATCGCAGAGCCAACGACTCAACCAGCCCGATCTGGGCGGGCAGCCAATCAGGACAAGCCATCTGGTGAACCCCTCGCAGTGATGTCACGGGGCTCGTAGGGTCCAGGGTTCCGTGGGCTCCAGAAAAGGAGCCAGCGTCCTGGTAGACGGAGCTGTGACTCAGGCTGGACCTCCGGGCCGAGCCGGCGTGCTGCTGGGCCACCGAGCAGCCTGCCAGAACACCCCCCCCCCAAAACAAAACGTGTGAGGCTGAGTGGGCTGGACAGCAGGGGCTGAGGGGGTGGATAATATGGCTTGGACCGAGACGCGGGGCTACTGGAACCGTGCGCGTGTGTGTGTGTGTGTGTGTGTGTGTGTGTGTGTGTGTGTGTGTGGGTGCTTGCGTGTGTGCGCGCGCGCGCGTCGGGCTCACAGTTCAGGTGTGTGCTCGCCGCCCGAGGAGGAGGACTGATGGTTCTTCCGCGTTCAACATGCCAGGCACAGCATGGAGTTCTAATGGGCGCTTCGTGCCGACAAGTTTAACCAGGCCGACTTCCGCGCTGGTCGCTCGGCGATGACAGGGACGTCGCGGCCCGCCGAGGGCACGCGTGATTGACAGCTCTGTTCACTCGAACGCGATTAATATTTCAGCGCCGTCTTCCGTGCGGATGCCTCGGCAATCCAAAACGGTCTCGGGGAGCGGCGCGTGGCGCTGCCGCCCGGGCGGCGCTCACCGCACGGAGGCAATGGAGGGTTTAGCGAGGGGCATGGAGGAGTTAGGGGGGTGAAGGAAGGCAGCGAGGGGGAGTAACCGTGTTCCCCGTGTAAGGCGGTATGGTGTGTGTGGACGGGGTGGACGTCTTGGGGCGTGTTGGGCGAGATGTGGCTGTGACATTTTCTATGAGTGAATATTTCATGCATCTCGCTGCATAGTACAGGCGGTACATGAAAATAGTACAGGCGGTCGGTACCACCAGAACGGTAGCAGAGCTGCATGCAGTGAAGCTCCTAACATGCTCCAGGTACTACACTGTACTGTAATGTACCGTACTGTAATGTACTACACTGTACTGTAATGTACTGTACTGTAATGTACTACACTATACTGTAATGTACTGTACTGTACTGTAATGTACTGTACTGTAATGTACTACACTGTACTGTAATGTACTGTACTGTAATGTACTACACTATACTGTAATGTACTGTACTGTAATGTACTACACTACTATACTGTAATGTACTGTACTGTAATGTACTACACTATACTGTAATGTACTGTACTGTAATGTACTACACTATACTGTAATGCACATGCAAGCAGCCCGCTGGGGGAGTTTATGTCAGTCAAAACTAGCTTACGGTGTCGATGCAAATCCTCCAGCAGTGCCAGGACGCAGCCCTCTACCGTGCTGTGCGTGAGAGGGGGGGGGGGTGATGACTAAGGTTTGATAAGACCATCCTACTCCCAGCGCTTATCAGATGGGCGTCCCGAGGCACGGGCTCCGGACATCAAAGCAACGCCGCCGGGGGCTGTGTTCAATGAGGCAGCGGGAGGACATCAGAGGAGACACGCCGCTCGCTCGCCCGCGTCCGCAACCGGCCGTCTGAGGACAGGCGAGGTGAGGCCGGTGACATCACGGCGGACTCAGAGAGAACGCAGCGCCTTCCCTCCCTCCCTCCCTCCCTCCCTCCCTCCCTGCCACCCCCGCCGTCCTACCCCCAACCGGGTCTCATCTCACATGAGCGAACGCGACAGGGAAGCAGGAGAGGGAGAGAGAAAGGTTCTGTGCGTGTGTGTGTGTCTGTGTGTGTGTGTGTGTGTGCGTGTGCGTGTGTGGTGTGTGCATAGGTAAAGGCCTGGGCATATTGCTAGCTTCAGGTGTCCTTCTCTGAGTCTCCCCTTAGTGTTAATTAGACATAAACACGTGTTGTATTGTAGCTCCCTGCAGTTTTCATCGTGCTCAGCGGCTCTTTTTTCCCGTTCTCTGTGTGTGTGTTCCTTTCTGCACACACACACACACACACACACACACACAAACACACACGCACGATTTCTTTCAAACTGTGTGTGTTTTGAATGACACATGAGATCCCAGGGAGAGTGTGACCAAGGCCATGTGGCTCTGGAATGTTACACATGCTATCAGAGCGTCAATGCATTCAATGCACGTTTGTTGTGTATGTGTGTGTGTGTGTGTGTGTGCGTGTGTGGAAATGTGCGTGTGACCGACACAAACTACAAAGGACACGGTTTTATGATAGCAATCATGCCATAATCCAAAATGAGCACTTGTTTATATTTAGAATTTGGGTTTAGAGTGGATATGTCGAAGGGATTTTCAGGTGGGCACCTCCCTTCCTGGGTGTTTCATTGAATTGAGCCCACAACATCTCCAGAAGGCTCAGCGGTGAGCTTTGACGTCTTATAGACAAACTGTTGGAGGTTTAGAGTTTCCGTGTGTGTTGAGTGATTCTGTCGTGTACAAAGACCATCTCTATTGTTGTGACATTTTGCGTGGGAAAATATCTTTCTCTGCATAACTGTGTAGCCAATTAAAAAACGTTCTCTACGATAACAATTCATTGGATTTCCTTTGTGGCGCTTTTCTCAGGACTCAAAGTGCTTTACAAAATGGTTGCCAATTAGGTACACACAACAAATGGACTGAATGACAGCTATCACTCACAGCAATCAGTCTGGCTGATACCATGGCAGCCAATTTGCGCCAAACTTGCTCACCCAACCTATTGCAACAGACTTTTGCACACACAGATCAGACAGACACACACACACACACACACACACACACACACACACACACACACACACTCCAGTTCTATCGGCAGTGCTTAGTCAGGGCACTGATAGGAGTATTAACGCATGTTAAGGACCTTCTTGCTGTGAGGCCACAGTGCTAACCACTGAGCCGCCCTATGATGAACAAGCTGACTAGAGCGTCGCGGTGCCTTTTCAGGTCAGTGTGCAACAAGTACGCACGGCAGAACAAAAACAGGTCAAGAAGAACTTGTTTTTCTGGAGCTAGTGTTTTTTTGACATGTGCAATAATGTCCCCGAAAGCTGGAAAGAGGATTTCATACACAAGAAATATGACTGTTGAAGAGAGCGTCTTAGAGCGATTTCGAGTCCCACCAACCACGACGATTAGTAAGTCGAGGGACTCTACCCTGTTTTGGATCAGTAAGTAATTCATTTTAAAAAATGGTTAAGCTCTCCATTGTATTCTGATTGTCACAAAGCATGTATAGAAATATAACCAGATGTATGTGTTGGAAAGGGAGGCCCCTTATTTTTTATTTCAGTAATAAAATAGTAGTTCTATTTCCCTCGATATTGTTCATCGTCTTGCTTTCGTCAGGGTTAGTTGATTTTCCTATAATCCAAGTCAGTATAAGATCTGTACCAAGTCAGCATGCTGAGCTGGCATACGGTGTATCATACTACCAATTCCATATGCGTTTATAGCCACATAAAATATCTTTCATGTGATCGGTGACATTGCTGTTGTCAACTCATCCGTCTCATAGCAGCAGATGGCAATTGGAAAAGGCAAGAAGCCTGTGGCCCAGATGCATGGAGTGCAGGGAAAAACTGACGATGGAAACGGCAGCTTTTGGGTGTAGAACTGTACTGCAGCACCCAGCCCTGGACACACCAGCCCGGAGCCAGCTCCTGGACCCTCAAAATGAAGGACGTCAAGGTCCTTGACCTCCACCCCAATGAGCCGATTTCATTTGGAAATTCACCCTGTTTCATTTGAAGCCTTCACTCCAGTAGTTATTAAATTTATTTTGGAGTGTTTGTGGTATCATTATTCTTATGGTAAAAATCTAATAACTGAAAAATACCCTGGCCATGAAGGTAGATGTATACGGTTTGTGGTATTTAAAGTTTGTGTTTTTAAATGAAAAGTTAACACAATATATTTCTTTCATTATTTAGACACCTTGGGACCGTTTGGAGAAGTTCCCAGGACATTGGAAGCCTCCAAATCAAAAATATATTTTGACCGGAGGGTCAAAATCCAATAGCAATGTTGTTTTTATAACTATTTTATTATTAGGATTAATATTTCTTTTGCTTACATAAACGGAATAAACACATACTTTGGACAGTGTAGAGGTTTCGGGACACTTGCAAAGGGCTCCTTTTGGGACCACTCACTGAAGCCCATAAACTTTACATGTGTTAGCTGTATTCGCACAATATTTTACTTCCATGTTGGTGGCACGCCAAAAAGAATATTTGCAACATTTCAGTTTACTCTGCCATATTACACCTGCTATTTTAGTTGAGCCTTAAAACATCTTTTTATTATATACATAGTTATGTGTAGTTTGGGTTGTGTGGCTCTTCCTCAGGTTTTGCATATATCAGAGAAACGTCTGGGCCTTTTCCTCTTAATAATAATATGATTTCAGAATTTGTTCTTTTTAGGCAAATTATTTTTTGTTGCCTTTCAGCGGAAAAGGTTTATTAAGCTGTGTGATATATCCCTGCTCTATTCCCACCTTTTATACCTGAGCAGAATCATCTTTCCCTACCATAGGGATTTATTGCTGCTAACCAAATGTATTAATACATTTTAATTAATGTATCAGTTTCAGCTGTATTCTGGATAAGAATTAATTAAATCCCTGACTGCAGATTTGTCATATGATTTGATGAATTTCTTGGCTTTTAGTGATAACATAATCTACGAAGTTAGATATCTTAACATTAATCAAGTGTGCACACACCAAACATCAATAGCACTTTATTAAACTGAAAAGCTAGATGGGGACTCTAGTTTCTGAGTAATGGCTTTGGGCAAGAGGAGCGAGGGAGAGAGAGAGAGAGGGGGAGAGAGAGAGGGAGAGGAAGACAGAGGGCAGGAGCGACAGTGCTGAGGGAGAGTGCGCTGCTTACTGGAGTGTTTCATGTGGAAAAATGAGAAGTGACAGAAAGCTGACGGAGGGATGAGAACCTTGTTTGTCCTTTACCGGCAGATCAACATGTGTTACGCAGATACGGGTCCCCGAGGTGGACATGGGGCGGCTGATACACAGGGTTCCACGCTCGAGTGGAAATACCTTGCCTGGAAATTAGCATCCCGCCGCGGCTGGCGCAGCTAGCAGCCCCAGCCAGGGAGCAGTGTGTGTGTGTGTGTGTGTGTGTGTGTGTGTGTGTGTGTGCGCGCCCATGATAATGAACCAGCAGGCAGTCGACATCGCCGGAGATAATCCTCGCTCGTTTTGTGGTAGGACACAGAAGCCTGGGAAAGTGCCCCCTGATAAAAAGGAGGGAAAAAAAGCATTTTGGGATGAAGGGGTGTGAGCAAAACAACAACACCACACGCACTCACACACACCTACCCCCCCCCCCCTTACCTTCTCTCCCCCCCCCGCCACACCTCCCTCTCCCCGCCACACCACCGCACAGGCACAACTCACCCTCGCTGTCCTCATGTTTCCTCCTGCTCTCCATCTTACGGGGAGGGGAGGGGCCAGAGGTAGAGAGAGGGGAGTGGCTTCCCAGGTCAAGGGAAAGGCTTGTCTGAAGGCGTCTGCAGCGTGTGTCTAATTGAGCTCTGTGTAGTTAATTGTTTGTGCGTGGGAGGGGAGAAATCAATCTGTTGTCTCACTGCCGTGACTTCTGGGCCCCGGGGTGATAGACTGGAGCTGGCAGACACACACACACACACACACACACACACACTCCTATCTCTGCCAAAACACCCAAAAAGCTGGCCTCGCAAACACACACACACACACACACACACACACACACACACACACACCCAGACCACACACACACACACACACACACACACACACACACACACACACACACACACACACACACACACACACACACACCCAGAAAACAACACAAACACACACACACACACACACACACACACACACAGCCACACACACACACACACACACACACACACACCCACACACACACACACACACACACACACACACACACACACCCACACACACACACACACACACACACACACACACACACACACACACACACACACACACAGAGCCACACACACACACACACAGACACACACACACACACACAGCCAGACTCCCAGGCCCCCGAGGAGAGGAAGAGGATGTGCATGAGGGGGTTATTGAGTCGGGGTGAAGTCAGATCCCTCCATCGATCCGCCGCTCGCTGAGAGAGGAGTCAGGAACGTGAGACCCGAGTGGGGGTCAGAGGGCCAAAGAGACGGAGAAGGGATGGTGGAGGGAGAGAGACGGGGGGGGGGGGGGGGGGGGGGGGGGCGGAAAGTTAAAGTTAAAAGACGACACCCCCAGCCCCGGCGGCTCTTTTGCACCCCTCCCCCCTCTGATCTTTTTGAACGCCGAGACGGGCCCTGGAAAGCCGGCTTGGAAATAGAAATTCCAAAAAAGGAATCGCTCTTTAGCTTCATAAACACTCCGTCGAACCTCATTAAATTAGTCAACTGGGTTTATAGCGCACATTAGTAAATCAATCGGATTAATGTTATCTTCTTTTGCGGTCTGTGTTCATAGCTATTGATTATTGCATCCGCCGAAATACAACCTTATGAGCGCAGACTCCCACACGGAATTAGCATATAAATGCCACCCATAATTAATGTGTTCACTCGCATGTTTAGCTAATAAGCTCATTTGCATTTATTTAATTATTACCCCGGATCCTTGAAATTATGACTGAGTAACTTCGTCAGCGGGCGCGTCTATTTGCGTTTAATCTCTCCCTATCTCTTTTAGGGAGATAAAGGGCTTTTGTTTGGTGAGCCGAAGGAGCCCTCGGAGTCAAAAGGGAGTGTGTTGGTGGAAGGGAGTCTGCAGTCAAAGTGTGTCCTCTAAATAATTGACTACGCCTTTAAATGAGATCAGAGCGCAGGGCTCACTTTCTGATCTCATTGGAGCCCCCAGCCCCGCTCCCATTGGCCGACGGCGGTGACCGGGGATGGGTGTAAACTCCGTTCGGATTGGCCGGGACTTTCTTTCTTTCTTTCTATTTTTTTTTCTTGCGCCCAGCCAAGAAGTGCTCCATTATTGATGGGAATAAAGAGCTCTGGAGGTAGAATAGGGAGCTGATGAAGTGGAGGGGAGAGCATGGCATGACGACTGCGGAGGGATGCTGAGGGGGGGGGGGGGGGGGGGGCGCGGGCTCGGAACAAACGCGCTCGCTCCCCGGTGCTGCTTCAGAGTGACCGAACTCCCGGTACAGAGGGGAGAAAAGGTCACGCGAAACGCCCGGCTCCC
>JAPMUY010005855.1:340000-342500 GCA_026901105.3 Galaxias olidus
AAATAGGATTAGTGTATTGTCTGTTTAGAGGGGAGGAGGGAACAACAGGGTCACTGATGCACCGAGCTGATCTGATATTCATTGTCGGCTGACAAAAACGCCTCTTAAGTTGTTTGTTGTTTCATTATCATCTTTTTATATTTTGTGTAAAAGAAGCCTTTGCTAACATGGCTTTTTGGTTTAGTTTTTATTTAAATTTTTTGTTTGAATGGAAAAGGTGTGTTAGGGACTTGATTGCTGGGGTGGGAGTTGCTTAAGGGTTCTTTTAAAAATCTTGTAAATCATATATGAATCTGGCTACAGGGCTTCTTTTTTTTGCCAATTCTCATTTCCATTATAGCCAGAAAAACTAACACACTCAATATAGAATAATTGAATTTATACTGTGCTAATGGGGGGATTTGACATGCGGCAATAGCCGAGAGTCTGTCAAAATCTTCTCCTTAGTTCATTTGCATAATCATTGAATTTAATTCAACTGTCATACCTTCGCGTCCTGACAAGGCTTTGACAGGTAAATGCGGAGCCAAGGCTTCCCACTCGCTGACAACGCAGATGGCGACGGTAATGACGTTTCACGGTGTGTCCGTTATGTTTCCCAAGGAAAGAAAACTGCTCAAATGCGTTGGGTTCATCAGGGGAAAAGAAACGGCTAATTCAAACTGGGATATTCATCAAGAATGATTACCTTTGGTGAGGGTGAAGATGTAATTAATAAGCATCCGTCTCATCTCCATTTTCTGGTCACACGTTTGCCTGTTGCTGCTTGTTCACACTCCTCTGTCTATGGATTGGCGAGGAAGTGTGAGGAAGCGTGACATGGCCTCGGTGGGGATGAGTCAGAGGTATAGCGCTGCTCCGAGGCCCCCAGGGCCCCGGCGGGGAGCCCGGTGTCTGTCGCTCCTCCTCAGATCCTCTAGCTGGAGAACAGCCTAGCTCCAGCCATTACCCAAGCGCGCGGGTGACTCATAGCTATGATATGTTGCGCTACCCACTGTAGCCAGTGGCTGCTTCCGACCTGACTGGAGACCGAGGCCCAAGCGGACCGTGTCTAGACAGGCTCACCCGGCAGAGATACAAGCATATTTCATCGTTACTGTTTTATTGCGGCCACAGCAGAGAGAATAACCGTCTTGTGTACGGAAACGCGCTAGTATGTATGCTCAGTGCAGTGATTAGAATTTAATGGCTAATGTTGAGTACATTATTTTTCGATTTGTACCAGAGACGTGATTACACTATCAATTCGTGTTGTGGCCCCGCTCGGAGGCAACGGGTTCAGTCGATCGGGAAAGTCAGAGGCCCAAAGTTGCGGTGCCTCTGCCTTGTCGGGAAAAACGTCGGGAGGGAGATAAACATCAATCCTAATGAAATGGAAAAGGACCGCGCCTCATATTAAGATACAATGACTGCTCTGTGCATGAGGTAACTAGCCATCATCCTTCATGACTGTCAAACTCTAAAACAATCAGCCCCCTTTTTTTTTTTCCTTATTTTATTTTTTTTTTCCTTCTTCTCACGCCCATCATATATTTTCTTTTGTCTCCTCACGCTGCGCCCTCCTTTTAGCCCCGCGTCGTTTCGACTTGTTTATAAAGCATATCTCATCCTGAAAGGTATTGAAATGCTAATTAAGTTACGGAGGGTTGCCAGAGCCGGTTGTGTGCGAGGCGTCTTTGGCAGGCGCTCCGGTGTAAATCCCCTCCCCGAGATGCGGCGCCAGTCCAATCACCTGTGTGGATCTATAACTCCCCGACCACAAGCTGCACACCGTGGCGCGCACGCACACACACACAAACACACACACTCACAAACAAACAAACAAACACACACACGCACGCACCCGGGAGTCCCTCTCTCAGACCGCTCCCACCCATCATACTTCCCTCCACCCTGACACCCTGGTCTCCCAGACTAATAGGCTATACAGGAGCGGGAGAACCGCAGTACATCAGCTCCTCTAATTGAGTTGCGTGAAGTGTCGGGAACAGTTCCTTTGTTCTCGCGTCTCTTTAATTGCCGTTCGTGCTTCTTTTGTTTTGAGAAAGGTTTTTTATTTATTTTTTATTTTTTTCTTACGATTCTAGCGTTCCAGCGACAGAAGAACACCGCTATGAACATGTCACTGTCTGCCATCGGAAGCCTCCCCCCCTCCCACCCCCACCCCTTCCCCTCCCCTCCCCTCCGCTCACACCCCCACCCTCCCGCCATGTGCAAAGAAGACTAGTGTCACCCGGTTCTGGATGAGTGTGTGTGCTAAGCAAACAGATAGTAATGATCACGGTGATTATAGTAACGATCCAATACGAGTGGCTAATGAGGTTATTTGCCGGGGATCAAGGAAGCCTGTCTGTGGAGTGAGGAGCTGAGGTAGCAGACACAACACGACAGACAGGGCTGTGTTCAGACACAACACGACAGACAGACCTGTGTTCAGACACAATATGACAGACAGGGCTGTGTTCAGACCCAATATGACAGACAGGACTGTGTTCAGACA
>JAPMUY010005855.1:355000-370000 GCA_026901105.3 Galaxias olidus
CCCACTCAGTCACTCAACATTGTTGTCTGCTCAGACTGTGACTTGTTCTCTCCTCCCTCGGTTTTTTTCCCCCGTCTGTCCATCACAACGCCCCCCCCCCCTCCCTCCTCCACTCCCTGCCTCACTCTCCTCCCTTCCATTTCACACTCTTCCTTTCTCTCCTAGCTCTCTTTTTTTCGGGTGGCACAACTCGTTTTGAATCCTTTGCGACTGTTTTCGTATGGATCTGGGTCTGAGGCCGTCTCTCTCGCACTTCCGAGACAAGAAAGAAGCAAGCAAAGGAGGGAGGACGGAGGAGAAAACAGGGCAGAGAGGGCACAGACGGCGGGGACAGAGGAGGGGAGGAGAGGTGACGAGGAGGAGGAGGAGGGAGGAGGAAGAATATCTGAGAAGGGAACAACAGTGTTGTGCTGCGGCGGCCCCCTCCCAGGGGACGGGGACGGGGGGGGGTAGATATTTTCCCCGGCTCCTCCTCGGCTGCCTTCAGCCTAGCTGCCTCTGCTTTATTTCGGGCCACGCCATCCCCCCCCCCCCCGCTGTGGCACTTTTACCGTATAATGAGGCGCCAGGGCTGTGACGTGGCGTTGACAGTATGAGCACGTCCCGTCTCGCCTGCCTCCCCAACACGCCGCCCGCGCGCGCGCGTGTGTGGTGTGTGCGTGTGTGCGTGTGTGCGTGTGTGTGTGTGTGTGGTGTGTGTGTGCGTGTGTGTGTGTGTGTGTATGTGTGTGGCTCAATAGCTTCATAGCAGCCTCTCCTAATCTGCCGGCTCTGCGCAGTTGCCCCGTGGCTGGTGTTTGTCGGTGCGCAGTGGGGGGGGGGGGGCCGGGGGTGAGGATGAATGAGGCTTAGGGGAGGGGGAGCGGGTTTTGGGGGGGGAGGGTGGGGAGCGGGCTGTGTGTGTAGAGTCTTGTTGTGGCACTAACCCACCGTGCATGTCGGAGCCTCTGTTAGTGTGTGTCAGAGAGGGAGCGTCTGCCTTTTTGTCTCCACGGCGACGGGTGCCTGGTCTAATATGTTCCCCTCGTGTTCGGCGAGACGTCGCGCGCCGGTTTGTCTCCCTGAACGCGCGAGCGTGGCTGATCCAATACAAACTCCACTGTCACATCGACGGTCTCCTTGTTCAAGTAGTTTCCATCTTCTTGTGTAGTTTCTCTCTCTGTCTCTCTCTCCCTCTCTCGCTCTAGATCTATCTATCTATCTATCTATCTATCTATCTATCTATCTATCCATCTATCCATCCATCCATCCATCCATCCATCCATCCATCCATCCATCCATCTCTCTCTCTCCCTGCCCCTCCCCGTCCCGTCTCACAGTGGGTCTCTGTTGGCTCCATCACAGTGCTCCTCTCGCTGCTCTCTGTGTTGACCCCGTGCCTTGGCTGGTGACTCCCCATTCAGTCTCCTCTCATCTCGTCTCCTCTGCCTTCCGCCTGTCTCCCCCCCCCCGGGGCCCCCGCCACGCTCCCAGGCCACTTTTACACGACTGTCCGACAGCGAGCGTCGCACAACACACACACACACACACACACACACACACACAAGATGCAAACACTGCTTGCTGGCGAGCCTGTCTCGGCCAGGGGCTCGAGGCCCGTAGCCTTGTTTAGGGACGTCACTTTGTCACCACTCGGCCTCTTTGATTGTTGTCTGGATGTGACAGCTACGGCTTAGGCACTTTCTGCAGCGACAGGTTACGAGTCGCTACGCTAACTAGCGCGCCGCCGAGCCCCTGCGCTATGCTAATGCATGCCAAGTGCGGCGCACAGGAGGACCTCCGCTCCAGAAGGACCCCCACGGCTAGAACCTCTGTCTGCGCTAACCCGCTGACTGGAACACCGCTCGGTCCTCTCCCAGCCAAGCGTTGCCGCGGAAGGAGGGAGGCCTCGTGGCTTCGCTAATCAGCGGTGTTAGCGGATGACCGCTGGAACAGGCAGCGGGGCTGTTAGACACTGATCACAGTCGAGACAGCCAGTCAGTCAGTCATCCATGCAGTCAGTTAGCCAGCCAGTCAGTCAGCCAGCCAGTCAGTCAGACATCCATTCAGTCAGTCAGTCAGACATGCAGTCATTTAGCCAGTCAGTCAGTCAGTCAGTCAGTCAGCCTGGTGGCGTGGCAAAGCTCCTAACAGTGTAATCTCCTCCCTCAGAGGCCAGACCAGCTCTCTGCCATGACAGGGTCTGCCTGGAAGGCAAAGCCTTCGATCTGAATCAGCTCAGGATGAAGAAGAAAAGCCAGCCCCTCCTCATCCTCGTGATGTGTGAGGTCCAGCAGTCATGGTCAAACACAGGCAGGCTTTGGAATTGGATTTTCAAAAGTGCCTTTCTGTTTGACTTTGAAAGTACACAAAGTTTTTTAGTTTGCATTAAAAGTGCTAAATTAGTTGCAGTAGTTTTGTGTTTTTAGCGTTTCAAATGCTCAGATCTAGTCTTCCCCTAACAGGCTTTGTACGGCCTCCCACTGAGTCGGTTTGGCTCTGAAAATCAAAATGTCTGTATTAATAACTTCACCTTATCATCCTTGACCTTCTGTTTTAGCGGCTTCTCTTCTTCCTCCCTAATAGGAGTGTGTGCGAGCGTGGACGTGTGTGTGTGTGCGTGCGCGGCAGTGTCTTGCTGCTCCTGTTATTGTGTGCGCTCCGGGCTTTAATTACTGAATTGGGATAATGAATCAAATCCAATCAGTCGTCTCCCCTGCTCTCCATTAGAATGGTGCCCCCTGTTGTAAAGTGACCACCAGGCTGATCCGCTCGCACCAGCCGCCCGCCGGTCACATGAGACCCCATGTGGGGGGGAGGGTGGGGGGGCGGGGGGGGGTGATGTGTTGGGTGTGTGTGTGTGTTTGACGGCTGGTGGGCTGCTGAGTATTTGTGTGATAATGATATTTCTGTACTTCATTGCCGTTAACATGATTTCATTTGTAACTTGTTAACGGATAATCATATTTTGTGTTTCACTGCCATTAGCGGTGTGTGATATTTTCAATACGTGATTCAATTCCGTTTTTGTCCAAAAACGTGGCAAATTAACCTCAGCACATCAATGGTGAAGGGGAAAAAACACACGCCGGCTTCCCACTGCAGTCACTTTTCTTGTCTTTTGGCGCGGAGCCTTGAAAAATAATATTCAAGTGTAAATGGCTCACATATAATATTGAAATAGCACCCGGTATCTCAGCCCGCGATATCCACTTTGTGTGTGAACCGGAGTGGAAAATGAACGGCCGCGCCGAGCACCTTGACCTGCCTCAGCCCAGCTCAACGTGTGGGCACTAGACGCGAAAAGGGGGGAGGACTTGAATGGGGGAGTGCTTTTTAATGAGCGGGTTTCTATGCAAAGTGTCCGTAATCCGCTCCCCCCCACCCGTCTTCCCAGCCCACCCGTCCCCCCCACGCCCCCGCCAGTGTGCTGTAATGTGCCTGTGGTGCGAGGCCGCTGTAGGAGGCGGGGTGCGGGGGGGGGGGGGCCCTGCCGGCCCCCCCCCGCCGGCCCCCTCCGTTCAGCTCTCCGCCGGCCCCTCCGCTCGCTGATCTAATCGCCGACCAGCCGTATGGGGCCGTGTACTTACGCCGCGGGGGGAGGGCGCGGAGAACAGGACCACACACTGACACGGCACACACTAATCTCACTCTGTGTGCTGTGTGTGTGTGTGTGTGTGTGTGTGTGTGTGTGTGTGTGGGGAGGGGGGGGGTCTAGACATTTGTATTTATATGTGTGTGGGCGTATATCTGTGGCCCTTTAATTAGCATTCGCTTCTGCATGGAGGCCTTTTGTGATTTGGCAGGAGGAGCGGCGAGCGCTGGCGAGGGGAGAAAGGACTGGGACTCTGTGTAAGCTAGTCTTTAAAGCCTTAATGGCCTTAGTTACACAACTGAACTTAAGTCGGCGCTCCGTGAATGGGGTGGCATTTAGAGGGAAATACGAGCGGGTCTGGGCGCGGCGAGTCGTGTCGCCCCCGGCAGCCGGGCGGAGTGGCGGGGAAGTCGGGCCCTGACGGGCGGCTCTCCTCTCCCGTACGGAACCGCTGGCAGAACCCGCAACGCGCTCCCAGCCTCGCTCCACCTCTGGCTGGGAGGGGCTCCCTGGTTTGCTCCTCGGCTGCCATGGCTGCCCCCGAGCGGGGAGGGCTTGGATTGGATTGGTCAGCGTGTGTCCCCGCCTGTTTACCTCTTGTGTTCCTTCAGAACCCCGGACAGCGCCGTGCCCTCTGTACCTGGCCCTGGTCTGCTGTCTCTCAGGTACAGCACAAAGCCCCCCCCCCCCGTCCCCCCCGTCCCCCGTCCCCCCTCTCACACCCCCGTCCCCACTTGTTGTTGTTCTCTGTGGCTGGAGTTTCTAGAAAAAACAACACAGCACAGCATTTCAATAGACTCCTGCTGTCACTTAGCTCCGTGGACAGCCGCTCTCGGGCTCTCTCTCTCTCTCCCTCTCTCTCCCTCTCTCCCTCTCTCTCTCTCCCTCTCTCTCTCTCTCCCTCTCTCTCTCTCCCTCTCTCTCTCTCTCTGTGTGTGTGTGTGTGTAGCTGCCGGGGCTTTCATCTCAGGGACAGCTCCACTCGTTAATGCCGGCCGTCCTTCGGCACCACAGAGAGCTCCACGGCACTGCCTCACACCGCCCCCCTCCCTTTCTCTCCTCCCTCCCTCCCTTTCTCTCACCTCCTTCCCTCCCTTTATCTCCTCTCCTCTCCCCTCCCTCTCTCCTTTTCTCTCCCCTCCCTCCCTCGGAGCTCCAGCCGCTCCGGCAGCCATTTTGTTTGTGCCAGACCGGCGGTTGAATGCGGAGGCTGCGTGGAAAGCCCTTGTGGCGCAACAGAAAAAGAAACAAGGGAGAGATGGAGAGATGGAGAGATGGAGAGATGGAGTGTGTCTCTCTCAGTGCCTCTCCAACGGGGTCTCCCCCCCCCCCCCCCCCCCCCCCCCCCCCTCTCTCTCTCTCTCTCTCTCCCCCCCCCCCCCCCCACCCCCGCCCCCCCCGCGCCCCCCCCCCCCCCCCCCCCCCCCCCCGTCTCTCTCTCTCTCTCTCTCTCTCTCAGGCTGGCTGCGGCGATTAACCCCGCGTGGCCCGCCGGCCCCCGGCCGACCCTCTCCACACGGAGCCCGGCTGTCAGCCCCCTCTCAGACGGCTGATTAACTGGAGTGGGTCGGTGCACCGAGGCCCCCCACACCCCCCCCCCCCCCCCACCACACGCACGCCCGCCCGTCACAGGTAGAGGGGAGAGGCCGGCGAGAGGCAGGGCGTCTCACTGTGCTGGCCCCAGTTCTGAGGCGCGACGGCGCTTGAACTCCGGCGTCCTCAGACCTTTTTTTCCTTTTGTCAAGGCGCTCCCCTCCCCTCCCCTCCGCCGGCCCTCCCTCCCTCCCGGTTTCCTTTGTCTCTTTGTCTTTCTTTCTCTTTTCCCCCTCTCATCAGGTGGCGCTCTGACGTGGGCTTTGAGACTAGACAGACCGAGAGATGCAGGAAAGAGCAGGCTATTTCCGGCCAGTGCGTCAGCCTCCGTGCGCGATGGTGGCGCGCCTGCCCGCCTGCCTGTGTGTGTCAATATGTGTGTGGGAGTTTGTTAACGGAACATATTATCACAGTTTGCCTTACCGATTGGGTAAATATCTACTCGGGCAGGGCTGCTCCTTGAGAACTTACTTTCTCATTCGATGAAAACTGGTCGCCTCAGTCAATTTGTACAGGATATGGGATTTTCTATTTCCAGTACTCCGAATCACGAGATTCCTAGAACAGTGAATGCCAGGAAAAACAGTGCCCGTAATAAACGCTCTGCAGGGATCCTGTTCTGTGACGTGGCCAATAACAGTCGCTCTTCCCCTCCTTCTCTCCTCCCCTCCTCCTTCTCTCCTCCCATCTCTCCCATCCTTCGTCTCCCCTCCTTCTTTCCTCTCGTCCCTCTCACCCCTCTTCCATCTCTCCCCTCTACCGACTCTCCTCTCCATCGCTCCTCTCCTCCACCCCCACCCCCCCCCCCCCCCCCCCCCCCCCCCAACTCTCCCTCTCCATCGCTCCCTCTCCTCCACCCCCCCCACCCCCCCCACCCCCTCTACCGACTCTCCTCTCCATCGCCCCCCCCCCCAGCTCTGAGCAGGTCGGCGATGCCCTTTGGCCTCATGCGCCGGGAGCTGGCGTGCGAGGGCTACCCCATCGAGCTGCGCTGCCCGGGCAGCGACGTCATCATGATCGAGACGGCCAACTACGGCCGCACCGACGACAAGATCTGCGACGCCGACCCCTTCCAGATGGAGAACGTCAAGTGCTACCTGCCGGACGCCTTCAAGATCATGTCGCAGAGGTACGGCGCTGTGGGAGGGAGTGTCATGCGTCACGCGGCGCGAGGAAGACGTGTTGTCGTCCCTCGCCGTACGTCCCCGCGCCGTTTCGGCCAAGTGCCCCCGCGGCGCGTAACGTCTGTGCGTCTGCTGCGCGCGTGTGTGTGTGTGTGTGAGTCAGAGAGAGCACAGGAGAGAGATAGCATGTGTGTGTGTGTGTGTGTGAGTGTGTGAGTGTGTGTGTGCGTAGGGGGGGTGTCTGTGCGAGTGTTTGCAGGGCACCCTGCAGCTGCTCTGTGACTGTGCTCAGCATCTGCTTCCTCAGCGTGCCGATCAATGGGATCGCTCGGCCCGCCATCCATCACCTCCGTAATGGAGGCACGGGGCGCCGCGCGGCGAGGGGAGGGACGCAGGAGACGGAGGGGGTTTTTTTTAGGCGGAGGAGAGGGCCGGGGTGGGAAGGGACGGAAGGGAGCCGGCTGGAGGAGGGAGGAGGACGGGACGGCGTGAGTGAGCGCCGCGGAGGAAAAGACGGATGGAGAGACGGAGAGAACCAGAGAGGGAGAGGGATAAAAATGCACTTTAAAGCTGGTGTATAGGAATAGAGGATGTGTCTGTGTGTGTGGAGCGCAGTGTGTGTTTGATGGCGCTCGTAGGTTTTTGGGGCGAGCGCGTGCGCGTGTTTGATCGTGCATTACGTGTTCACCTCAGCCGAGCCCAGAGGCCCCCTCGTCCCCTCCTGGTCCCCTTGACTTCCCTCACCCCTAATTACCCCCCCCCCCCCCACACACACACACACACACTCACACACACACACACCCACTCACACACACACACACACACACACCCACACCCACCCACACCCACACACCCACACACACACACACACACGGGGAGGAGAGGCTTCTTACTGTACCTCCCCTCTCCCCGCCTCGCTTCTCTCCTTCCTCATGTCTTTCTTTGGTTCTTCTTTTGACCCCCTCCCCCCCCCCCCCCCCCCCCCCCCCCCCGGGTCCAGCTGTCACATGATCTAGTCTAGTGTGAAATTACTCCCTTCCGAGCTGTTCGCTCCGTCTTTCATCGCCCCAAAGGTGTTTTTTACGCCTCTCCCCTCCGCTCTCTCTTTGTCTTTCTTAGAATGTCATCTGCTTCTTTTTTTTTTTCTTCCCTTTTTCGTCGCCTTTTTATTTTTCCGTCGCCATCCTCGGTCTGTCTCTGTCATGCTGCCATTCTGGCTCCCCTTTCCGAAACGTAGCGCTGTAACTTCCTCCCTCTGTCCTCCTGTGTGTGTGTGTGTGTCCTCTCGCAGGTGTAACAACCGCACGCAGTGCGTGGTGGTGGCGGGCTCCGACGTCTTCCCCGACCCCTGCCCCGGGACCTACAAGTACCTGGAGATCCAGTATGAGTGTGTCCCCTACAGTGAGTAACCAGACGACCCCCCTGTAACCCCCCCTCCCCGCCCCCCGCCACCTCCCTACACCCGTTACCCCCCTATCTCCCTTCACCCCCACTCCCCCCTCCCATTCCCGCCCTCTTTCCACCCAAAGCTCTCTCTACAGCAACAACCAACTGGCATCCATGAGAAACAAACAAACAAAAAACGCACACGCTTTCTTACACACACACACACACACACACACACATCCCCGACACTCACAGCAAACAAGGAAACGCCACGCTCTCCAGCTCTCCAGCTCTCTCTCTCTTTCTTACACTCACACATGCGACACACACGAAACACACTCACGATACTACCCACCCACCCACCCACACACACACACACACACACACACACACACACACACACCCACACAGCGCTAAACTCCCTTTTTCCTCACCGACAGCGCGACGCTCCAGCGGCTGAGAGAGATTTTCACATGGGGAAGGTGCTCCACCGTCCCAACGCACTGATAAGCCTTCTTTCCACCCTCAGCCTACCTCAGTGTGAGTGGGGGGGGGGGGGGTTCAGCTTTTACTGGCGATCACAGCGGTAACACACACCGCCACGCTCACACACACGGACTGACCCGGGGGCCGGGAGGGGCCTTTATCTGGCGCCAAACACCTTCGCTGTCCCTCTGATTTCCAATAAAAATGAAAATTGGCCGCAGTGAGACTCCCCCGGCTGGGGGGCGGGGCGGCGGGTGGGGGGGAGGTGTGTGTGTGTGTGTGTGTGTGTGTGTGTGTGTGTGTGTGTGTGTGTGTGTGTGTGTGTGTCGCGCCTCACAATGGGAATATTAACACAAACAGCGGAAAGGGATTATTTTAGACCCAGATGACCCAGGGCGCCGCACATTTCAATATCCCCATGGTAACGGCGACTTCCGCGGGGGCTGCTCGCAGCTCGGTGGCAGGTGTGACATACACACGCCCACACACACACACACACTCACACACACACACACACCCAAACGCTCACGGAAAGCCGTAGTCTCACGAAAACCCTTCACACGTTCGCAAGTGTAAACACATGCGCCCCCTCTCCAACACACACACACACACGCACACACACACACACACACACACACACACAAGGATTTAAGATATATCTATAGAAATAAACATGCGTGCAGGGAAGAACTGTGGGCCTGTGTGAAGCCGCGCTCCATGTGAAAATCTGTGCTCAGACCAGTTCCCCTCCCTCTCCTCCCCCCCCCCCCCCCCCCTCATGTGCTGTTATTCTCAGCATTGATCCCTTCACTGTGCAGGATTCTTCACCCCCCTCTCCAATGGGCAGAAGCAGGAGTGCTGTGAAGGGGTGGAGGGAGGGCTGGAGGGCGGGAGGGAGGGCTGGAGGGCGGGAGGGAGGGAGGGAGGACGGGTCTGTTCATTGGGGAGTGGGGGGGGGGGGGGGTGGGCAAGCATGGGTGCGATTGATTGAGGGTTGGGGGTAAGGCAGAGGGGTGGGGTGGTCGGGGGAGAAAAGGGGTAAGAAAACGGGGCTGCGTTTCTCCGCTTCTTCCCCAGGTTCCCTGCAGGACGAGGAGCACACCGCTAACCTCCTCTCACTCCTCCTCCTCCTCCTCCTCCTTCTCTTCTCTAAGCACGCTCTCCTTTTCATCTCTCCTATCCCGTGGACTCTGCTCTTCTTCATCCGCCTCTCTGCTTTCTGCTTCTCATCCCACCAATCGTTTAATCTCCGCCCACTGCGGCGCTCTCGTTCCTCTTCTGTCGCTCTCTCAAGTCGATCGGCCACCTTTCGTCTTTTCCATCTCTGGCCCGCTCCCTTCCTTCCTTCCCTTCCTCTCTTTCGCTGTCTCTGTCTTTCTTTCCGTTTGCAGGTGCTGTCTTTTCCCCAGGAGGACGGCCGGGGGGGGGGGTGGGGGGGGGGATGTCGGCTTCTCTCGCGCCCCCCCCCGCCCACTGTCAGGCTCTGAACCTCGTCTGCCCAGCGCTCTCTCTCTCTCTCTCTCTCTCTCTCTCTCTCTCTCTCTTTCTCTCTCTCTCTCTCTCTCTCGACCCTCTGTGTCTAGAGAAGAGTGTCTAAAAAAAAGAGAGTGGTTGAGCCCCGCTCACAGTGTGAGGAGTTGGCCGGGTGTCTGTGGGTGTCTGAGGTGGTTGTCTGGGGCGAATCTCTCCTCCGCAGCCTGTCGAGCGATGTCACGTCCTCCTCCTCCTCCTCCTCCGACTCCTCCTCCTCCTCCGACTCCTCCTCTTGCTTCCTCCTCGGCCATGCTCGCTGCGGTCAGGAGGTTTTGGCCGTCGGTGCGCGGCGGCGTGGGGTCGTCTACGTAGCACACGGTGCCCTTGGTTGTACACGCAGTGGTGGGTCAGACTCCTACCCCCCCCCCCCCCTCTTTTCTCCTTTCCTAACCCTGCCTTTTTCCTTTTGACTGCACACGGGAGCACCTCTGCCTCTCTCTCTCTCTCACGCTCTCTCTCTCTTTCTCTCTCTCTCTTTATCTCGCTCTCTCCCTTTCTCTTTCTCTCTCTCTCTCTCTCTCTCTCTCTCTCTCTCTCTCTCTCTCCCTATCTCTCTCTCTCTCTCTCCCTCTCTCGTTCAGCCAGAAGCAATCAAAGTGATGATTAAATAGCTGCTGACTTGCATTTTTCTTCTCCCTCTATTTCTGATGTGTTTTTTTTTTGTAAACTTTGTTTATTGAGTCTGAAGGGTGGCGGGGCTTTAGAAAATTGGAAGCTGATCCCTCCGTGATGAAAAGTCCCGCCTGTCTGGGAGTGACAAAGAAGAGCCAATTACCTGGGTCCTCAGTCACGCGCCTCTACGAGGGGGACGCGGGCGCCACGGGACAGAACACACACACACACACACACACACACGCGCACACACACTCTGTCCCTTAACGCCCCCGCCGCCCCGCGTGTTTGTGCTCGCCCCGCCTGGACGGCCTCGATGGACCAAGCCCGCCCCGTACCTAGCCACCGTCTTCCCCGCGCCGCCCGCCAACGCGGCCACTTTTAATTACCCAGGAGCGGGCGGGCGGGGGGGGGGGGGGGGCATCGCCCGCCACAGCGCAGCCTCTGCGGAGATTTGTCAAGATTAATTGAATTTGCCGCTGCTAATCGCTATGGTAATGCCCCCATCTTTCATGGCTGGCTGAGGACGCGGGGCGTTCCGCCGTCTTTATGGCCGACATATGTTTATTTGTTTGTTTGTTTGCGTCTCTTTAAAGGGTGAGGGATAGACAGCACAACGTGTGGAAGGGCGCTGGAAATGGCAGCCGGGCGGCGGCGCCGTGTGTGTGTGTGTGTGTGTGTGTGTGTGTGTGTGTTGGGGAGACGCGCGCGGGGGGTGGGCGGGGCGGGGCGAGGGGTGGGGGGACTGACGTGCGTGCGACGTGCGCGCGGGTGCGTACGCCAGCCTCTGACAGGGCCCTCTGTGTGCGTGTCACACGGGCGTCGTGTTTCCCAGCCACCTGAAACGCGGAGGTGACAGCCGGAGCAGAGTCGACACACGCGCACGCGCACACACACACACACACAACGGCGCCGGCTGAGGCGAGAGGCCCCGGAGCTGATGTGTTCGCTGTGTGTGTGTGTGTGTGTGTGTGTGTGTCGAGGGGGAGGTTTGTGTGTCAGCCGAACACAACAACCGCCAACAAGTCATTTCATTTCTCTCCCGGCGGCTAAAATCGCGGCGAGCCTTCTCAGCCCACACAGCCTCCCCTCCCCCCTCGCCCCGGCGCGGAGCGAGACAAAATGGCCGGCGCGGCCGCTCGTTCCCCCGCTGTCGGAGTCCGCCTCGACCCTGCTCCATTACGACGCCGCACGGCGCTACACATAACACCGCGCCCAGGTGTGTGTGTGTGTGTGTGTGTGTGTGTGCTGTGTGTAACCCCGGGGAAAAAGGCCCCGACGCAGCATTCCTAACAGAGATATCCGCACGGCCCCGACGCCCACGGAAGCCTATACCCGCCCCCCTCCCCCTCGCGGCGCGGCCCAGCCTCTACATCATTATTGATTCCCAATGTGCCGTCAGACGGGGCCGTCCGTGTCGGAGCAGGCCAAACCCATTAGGGGCCGCCGCCGGGCCCCTGGGTGGGACGCGCTGCCTCGTCAGCGGCCCTTTAATGGCCCCCGCAGCCCGGGGGAGATTCACAACGGGGCCAGCCCCTCCGCGTCCCTTTCGTAGCCCAGGCAACCCGCCGTCAAACCCACTATGCATCTCCCGTTCAGGTCCGCGCTGTGCATCCGCTACTTTTCCCAAAGACATACACACTACAGACGGAGACTACGATTTTGGACCCCTTCGAAAATGTATTCCGGCCGGTCGGTCCGTGGCGAGGCGGCGCCTTTCTGGACACGAGCGCAGCGGACTTGTCGGGCCGGGTTTGTCGGTGGGAGGCGTGATTGCGCCGTAATGTGACAAGTTTTCCGGGGGGGGGGGGGAGGGGGAGAGGAATGGCTTTGATGTGGCTGGAAAAGGAGGCCCCATTAATATGTATAGGGGCACCATTAGCCGTGGATCCCGGGAGTGTTGGACGAATGACAAGTGGAAGACGACGACTTGCCGGAAGAGCCGGGATGTCTTCTCCCCCTGTGAAGGATACCGACGACGGAGGAACAAGGGAATCGAGAAGGGGGGGGGGGGGGGGAAGAAAGGCCGAAGGCCTGAGGAGAGAGGACATGATTCACCTCACAGCGTGAAGGGGAGAGAGAGAGAGAGAGAGAGAGAGAGAGAGAGAGAGAGAGAGAGAGAGAGAGAGAGAGAGAGACATTCTGGTCGGCCTTAGGTGTCCTTGTTATGTAAGTGTGTGTGTGTGTGTGTGTGGTGCACCTTAGGTGTCCAGGTTATGTGTGTGTGTTATGCGTGTTTGTGTGTCTTTTATGTTTTGTGTGTGTGTGTGTGGAGGTCTTTGTTAGCTCTGCTTGCTGTGCTCGTTAGTGGGGGAGTAATTGATAGGGTTCTGGAGAGCGCTGAGCAGAGGAGGAGGAGGAGGAGGAAGGAGGGGGGGGGGGGTTTATCCTCATAAGGGCCTGCCTGGAGAGAAGGTCTGAATGAATCAGACAAAAAGATCCAGGAGGCCTTAAACTAACCACCGCCTTGGC
This sequence comes from Galaxias olidus, assembly GCA_026901105.3. Classification (NCBI taxonomy): domain Eukaryota; kingdom Metazoa; phylum Chordata; class Actinopteri; order Galaxiiformes; family Galaxiidae; genus Galaxias; species Galaxias olidus. The sequence continues at coordinate 367,781 of JAPMUY010005855.1, forward strand.
GGGGTGTTCGCTGTGTGTGTGTGTGTGTGTGTGTGTGTGTGTGTGTGTGTGTGTGTGTGTGTGTGTGTGTGTGTGTGTGTGTGTGTGTGTGTGTGTTTGTGTGGTATGGATAGGAAAGAGAGGGGAAAAGAGAGAGAGTTTTATCTGTATGTGGTAAAGTATATGTGTTCTATTTTTCAGGAAAGTCAAGACCAGGACCCCTGCTGGCGCCAAGGCTTGTCTTCCACTCTTCCTCCTCTCTTGCTCTCTTCTTCTCCAGCACCAAAGCAGTTTCTCTCTCTCCTTCTGTCTCTCTCTCTCTATTTCTCTCTCTCCTTCTGTCTCTCTCTCTCTATTTCTCTCTCTCGCTCTCTCTCTCTCGCTCTCTCTCCCTTTCTCTCTATCTCTTATCTCTATGTCTTTATATCTTACTCTGTCTCTCTCTCTCGCTCTCTTTGTCTTTCTGTCACTCTATCTTTCTTTCTCTCTCTCTCTCTCTCTCTCTCTCTCTCTCTCTCTCTCTCTCTCTCTCTCTCTCTCTCTCTCTCTCTCTCTCTCTCTCTGAGTCTCCCTTTACCCCCTCACCCATCCCTCCCTCTTTCATCACCATCACTCTTTCCCTCCTGCACTTATCACGTGCACACAACACTCTCCTCAGCAGACCGTGAGCGGTGAGCCTGAGTCACAGTGGGAGTCTGGAGAACGTCCCCCCCCCCCCCCCCCCCCGCACCCCTCCTCCCTCTCCTCCTTTCCAATCCTCTCTGACCCACGTCTGGCCGGGACACGAGCGCCATGGGCCCGGAAGGTCCGCCAAGGCCACCCCTCTCTCGGGGTCAGCCCTGGCCAGCCTAACGTCTGAGCCCCCCACCCCCCTCTCCCCACCCACAGAAGGGGCTTGTTGTTATTATTATTATTCCTCTTTTCTGTACTCGTCCCACCGTCACGTTGCCACTGTGGGCGGCCAGGGGGCGGTTGGGCAGGCAGGGGGGCGGGCAGGGGGCAGGGGCAGGGGGGCGGGCAGGCGGGCGGGTGGAGAGAGGCGGGCGGGGGGGGGCGGGCGGGCGGGGGGGGGGGGGGGGGGGGGGGGGGGGGGGGGGTTTGTGTGTGAGGTGGTGTGTCGGTAACCCGGCGGGTGTGTGTGTCATCACACGGCTCCCCAGGCGGTGACAGGCCTCACGTGCGACACGTTCATGACACACACACGCGCGCGCAAGCACACACACACGTCCGACACACCCTTCCGTCAACACGCCTGCTGCAGTGGCTGCATGCCTTACACTGACACGTCTCCCTCTCGACACCTCTCTGCGGAGACGCACACACACACGCACACACACACACCTTACTCGTCAGCCACCAGGACCTGAGACAGGTGTGAGTGACAGCACGTGAAAGGCAGGCCTGAGATGTCTTTCGCCGAAACCTCCAGCTGCTCCCGCGCCTCCTCCTCCTCCTCCTCCTCCTTGGCGGCGGCGGTATTATCCCGTTGACACTCCCGAGTGTCGGAAGGCGCTCCGCGGACGTCCATGGAAGAGTGTCTGCCTGCCTGCCTGTTTCAGCCGCGCCTCCAAAACACCGGCTCATCGATTGGCACGTCGTGCCTGCCAAACCCCCGTCCCTCGCTCTTTCCCTCTCTTTTCTTCTCAATCTCTTCTTCTTCTTTTTTTTTTATTCCGGTGAAGCGGTTGTCTCACCCTCGCGAACACGTCTGTTTCTCACTCTCTGCCGTGTTCCTTCTCTTTCTGGTGGCTCTGCCTGTGTGTTCTGGTTCCACCGCCCACAAGTCCGTCGTTCTTCTCTGCCGCGGCCTACAGCTCTGGAGGGGCCCGGTGGTTAAGGGGGCCTACAGCTCTGGAGGGGCCCGGTGGGTGAAGGGGCCTATAGCTCTGGAGGGGCCCTGTGGTTGAAGGGGCCTATAGCTCTGAAGGGGCCCGGTGGTTAAGGGGGCCTATATCTCTGGAGGGGCCCGGTGGTTAAGGGGGCCTACAGCTCTGGAGGGGCCCGGTGGTTGAAGGGGGCCTATAGTTCTGGAGGGGCCTGGTGGTTGAAGGGGGCCTATAGCTCTGGAGGGGCCTGGTGGTTGAAGGGGGCCTATAGCTCTGGAGGGGCCTGGTGGTTGAAGGGGGCCTATAGCTCTGGAGGGGCCTGGTGGTTGAAGGGGGCCTATAGTTCTGGAGGGGCCTGGTGGTTGAAGGGGGCCTATAGCTCTGGAGGGGCCCGGTGGTTAAGGGGGCCTACAGC
>JAPMUY010005855.1:372500-380000 GCA_026901105.3 Galaxias olidus
GGACCATTTGACACGCTCTCCCCGTTTCCAGGTGCTTCGGCGTCCGCTCGCTTTCTTTCTCTCTCTCTCTCTCTCTCTCTCTCTCTCTCTCTCTCTCTCTCTCTCTCTCTCTCTCTCTCTCTCTCTCTCTCTCTCTCTCTCTCTCTCTCTCTCTCTTTCTTCGATCAGCCTTTTCTCATTCAGTACCTTCAACGGTCCTCTAACTCGCAGACTCCCCCCCCCCTCTCTCCTTCTTTCTCTCGCTCTCTATCCGTTTGACTTCTTTTTTTTGTTACTCTCCCCTCGTCCGCTCCCTGTCGCTGCCCGGTTTGATCTCTCTCAGATCCTCATCTGGTCACCACAAGCCGACGCGGAGCCTCTTTTTATTCCTGAGCCTTCCTCGCCCTCGGCTCCCTCCTTCCCCCGGCCCCTCTTCCTCCTCCCCTACCCTCCTCCTTTCTTCTCCGTTCTGCTGATTGTCACTGCCGTCCCTCACTCCTCCAGCTCTCATCGACAACCCCCCATCCCCCCCACCCCCCCGTGTGTGATCTCGCGTGCCCCCCCCCCCCCCCCCCCATCATCCTGTCCGTCCACAGGCCTGTGTCTCCAAAGGGGGTAGGGTAGGATAAGGGGGGGAGGGGGGGGGGTGCCCCAGTAGGCCCGGCTCCAGGCCTCGTTAGCCCCTGGGCCCTAATGGTCTCTGATGCCGCGGCTGGCTGTTAGAGCCCCTCCTCTCCAGCCAGACACTCTCTAAGAGGAAAGCAATCAGCCGCTGGCCCCGGGCCCCCTCAATCACACAGAGCCCCGCTGGTGAGAGAGAGAGTGACAGGGAGAGAGTGGTAGAGAGAGATAACCACAGAGTGGGAGAGAGAGTGGGAGAGAGAGATAGCCACAGAGTGGGAGAGAGAGAGGGAGAGAGAGAGCCGGAGTGGGGAGAGAGTGGGAGAGAGAGGAGAGAGAGAGAGATAAAGACAGAGTGGGAGATAGAGAGGGAGAGAGAGAGAGATGACGACAGAGTGGGAGAGAGAGGGAGAGAGAGATAACGACAGAGAGGGAGATAGAAAGGGAGAGAGAGGTAACGACAGAGTGGGAGAGAGAGCGGGTGAGGTGCCCCCCCCCCTTTTCAAGGTCACCGTAAGAGCAGCCCGCTGGACGGCCAGCCCGTAATGGCAGCCCTACTCACAGTCCCGGCCCCTTTCACCTCTCCCTCTCTCCCTTCTCCGTAGCCCCTTCCCCCCCATCCCCACCCTTCACATCCGTCATGGCCGCCGCTGTTTTACTGTCTGCTCCCATGGCCAGGTCCATACGCCGGAGGAATTAACCTCTGCGGCGCTCTGCCATTAACTGCTTTATGACCCCTTCCACTCTCTCTCTCTCTCTCTCTCTCTCTCTCTGACGGAGGTGTAGGCTTCTCGTCAACTCCGGTTCGTTGTTTTCTTCCTCCCTGACGTTTTGCTGCTCCCACTGCCCGCGGTGGGCTAGCTGAGCTACGCTACCGGCTCACCCCCCCCCCCACCTCTCATCCATCCAGCAGGTGGCTCGTGTCCGCCGCGCCTCCGCCCCTCTTTAACAGCGGGACCACCGGCCCTACCTCTCCCCCTAACACCCCCCTTCCTCGGTTCCTTCCCTTGGCTCCTTCCCTCGCTGCTTATCACGCCTCCTTTCACCCTCCGTTGGTTGAATTAACGGTGTCCTCCCCTCTCTAACGAATCCCCGCCGACGTGGATGGAACCAGTCCGTTGACGGGCAGCTCTTCGGGGGAACGGGGGGGGGGGGGGGGTCACCGTTCGCCTCCTCCTCCTCCTCTTCCTCGCCCGCTCTGGAGCTGCTCGGTGGCCAGACAGACTCCCCGATCGTCGTCCCTCTCAGGCTATTTTGAGAGCCGACCACCGGCACCGGTCTCCTCCTCTCGCTCTCCTTTCTCCCCCCCCCCTCTCCCTCCCACTGTCTCTCTCTCTCTCTTTTCTCACCGTCTCACCGTGTCGTAATGGTCTGTCGTAGCCTGCTCCCCCCCCGGGGGGCATCACTCACTTTGGGAGTCCGTCGGCGCGCACCGTGTTGGCCTCTTTCAGCCCGAGGGGAAGGGGTCCGGGGGCGCGGGGGGGGGGGGATTCAGGAGCTCTGGTGTCAGCCTGTCGGTAATGCACATGTCCTCTCTCCGTCGCACAAAAGAAGATGTGGAGGTCGCGCTGCACTGCCGGCTGATTCAGAGTCCTAATGGAGGAGAGAGCGAGGGAGAGAGGGAGAGAGGGGGAGACGGAGAGAAAACATAAAAGAGGAAGACTGAGGGAGGAAGAGACAGACGAGGAGAGGCAGGGCGAGGTAGAGGAAGAGCGGTCGCTATAGAGACGCTCGGGCGGGCAGGCGAGCTTCAGCAGCAGCACCTCATTAGGAATGACCCACCACACACACACACACACACACACACACACCATGCACAGACACACACACACCATGCACAGACACACACACACACAGACACCACACGCACCATGCACAGACACACACACACACAGACACCACACGCACCATGCACAGACACACACACCACACACACACACCGCACATAGACGCACGCAACACACACACACACACACCACACATACACGCACGCAAAACACACACACACACACAGACACAGACACACATACACACACACATAACGCAGCACAGACATCCTATTCAGGGGCACACAGAGACAGGGAGGGAAGTGCGTAGGGCCCTGCCTGTCTGTCTGACTGACTGACTGAGTGACTGTACAAGGGATAGTCAGGGCATTGTTAAAGCTAAAGAGCTGTGGCACGGCCAGGCGTCCATGAATACAAATCAGGCCGGATCAGGGCACCGACCGACGGGTGGGTCTCTGAGGGCAGAGTGTCAGCGACACACAGACACGCGGACACGCGGACAGAAGCACCCCGGGACGGACTGACTCGGAGGAAGGGTGAAGAAAAGACGTTAAAACGAGAAGAGAGAGGAGAGAGAGAGAGCGAGAGAGAGACGCAGCGAGAGGGAAGTAGCCTGAGCAGAGCTCCAGAGTGGCGCGGGCGGCAGAGATGATGGGTGAGAGGAGGCCCATTGTTGGCTCGTCTCCGCGGCTGTCAGCGCGACTCTGTCTGCAGCCGCCGGCCTCTGTGTGTGTCGCCGTGTCCCGACCACCCGGCCTGTCACTCACGGTCAGAGCCGCTAAACCCCCTCCCACCCCCCGACCCACCCAACCCACCTCCTCCGCCCCTCCACTTCACCAAAACCCGATAAGACGTCTCTTTCAACGGGCCCTGCTATCCCGCTAGCCGCGCACCGCTATTAGGTCTCACTGAAGGCTAGTGTCTGTGGGTGAACATGTGGCTTGGTAAAAGTGACAGGGGGATGCCAGCCCCTTTCACACTCTCTGGACCGTGTGTGTGTGTGTGTGTGTGTGTGTGTGTGTGTGTGTGTGTGTTTGCGAGGGCCTCTGTGGTAGGGCGTGCCCGTGTGTTTATGGAAGCCTGTGGGTATTTGTACAGTGTACACAGGTGAATGTGAGTGAGTGTTTGTGTGCCCGTGGGTGGGTCTGTTTGTTTGTTTGTGTGTGTGTGTGTGTGTGTGTGTGTGTATAACATCGGTGCTGTGTTTTTCTTTTCTACTACCATGCCTTGACCCCCCCTTTGACATCCAAAAGGAAGAGGACAGGACACATATTGGGGACCCCCCACTCCTTCTCTGTCCCTCTCATTCCCCCCGCAGATTAACTCACCCCTAATTCTCATTTCACAGGAAAATAACCTTATTTACTCTCTCTCTCTCTTTCCGCATCTCTCTGTCTCTTTTTTTTGCACTCACAAAATAACACTCACACTCTTAAGCCTCCTCTCTTTCCGATTGTCTTTCTCTGTCTCGCACGCACGCACGCACGCACGCACACACACACACACACACACACACACACACACACACACACACACAGACAAGCACACAGACATGCTGAAGAAGAAACACACACACGTCCACGGACACCCCCCATGCTCACCGTCGTACGTTTTGACTTTTAGTTACAGACGATTAGCCATCCAGCTTGGACAAAGCGCCGCCGTGCCATGCTCCATTCTGCCCCCTGCTGTCCGCGCGCTGCTCCTGCCAACAACAGGTGTGGGATTCAATTAGAGCAGCGTGCTCTCTCAGCAGTCGGGCCGTGGGCTGTGGGCAAGGCGGAGACCTGTGCCGGCTGTGGCTCACCTCTCCACAGCGAAAACACACGGCGGGGCGGCCATTTTAGATACAGCCTTTGGAGCGGGAGCCAACATTTAGAGCAACGTCGACCCCGTCGTCAAAAAACGCGCCCCCAGCTCCACGATTCAGACAGCCAAACAACAGGAGTGAAAGAATAATAATAATAATAATAACAAAAAGGCTTCGCCCGGAGCTGTCCGCACTCTTTTTTTTTATTGCATTACCGGTCAATCAGAAACTGTCGTGGCAAACTGAACGCGTGATATTGTTGTCATTTCCAGGCAGATTCAGGGGGCTTTCATCTTTAAAAAAAAAAAAGGGGCCACCGTAATATCGCCCAGTAAAACCTGACCTCTGTCTGGGAGAGGGATTACGAAGATAATGAACAGTCAATTATAATGGCAGTGTTTGGCTGTTAGCAAATCTTTGTAGCAAGCAAACTGGCTCATGGCAGGTTGTGATAGCTCGCAGCCTGCGTTTTTGTTTTAATTCGTGATAAGGTAAGTTTGATTAGCCGTGTGCCTAGCGAGAACTGCTGCTTGTGCGGATGGGTCTTCAGCCATGACAATACACCCCCACCCCCCTTTGCACCCAAAACATGTATAATCTAATAATCTGGCTGTCTCGCGTAATCCCGATTGTGGAGATTGTAAAGGCTAGCCTGCTCTAGCGGGTGCTGGATAATACCTAATACATAATGCTCACCGCCTAATACCTAATACCTCATTCATATTGTGCTGGCCCTAATAGCCTCCTTTGGTCTGAGCTAGCAGGGTTTGGCAGTGCAGGCTGCCCCCGGCTGCGATCAGCCTGCTCATGCATTCAGAGAGTAAACAGAGAGATGAGGTGGGGAGAGAGAAGGGGGGGGGGGGGGAGGGAGGGATGGAGGGAGGGAGGAAAGGGGAGAGGAGACACAGACTTGGTATACAGTAAGGCGCGCAGGTCAGAGTTAATGAAGCCCCATAGGTAGGGTGTGAAGTATCCGTGGCTGGCGTGGGCGTGCGTGTGTGCGTGTGTGTGTTTGTTGGCGTAAGCAAGTTTGTGAGTGTGCAAACACATTTGGGAGTGTGAGTATTGCTCTATGTAAGCGTATATACGTGTGTGTGTGTGTGTGTGTGTGTGTGTGTGTGTGTGTGTGTGTATGTGTGTGTGTGTTCGTGTTTGGGCATATGTGGTTGTGTGTGTTTGGATATGGGCATATGTGGTCGTGTGTTTGGTTGTGTGTGTCTTTGGGTATGGGCATATGTGGTTGTGTGTGTGTGTGTGTGTGTGTGTGTGTGTGTGTGTGTGTGTGTTCCCTGCGTGTGTGAGCTGCTGGAAGGGCCACTGATGAGGTCCTCTGACACCCAGTCCACCCAACGCCCAGCTCATTAGAATAGGGCCGGGCCGCCGCTGTGGGCTGGCCTTGACGGAGGACAGGAGAGGAACGCGGAGGAGGCCTGGTGAGGACTGGTCTGTTCCGTCTGTGGGATTAGTCATGCTGAGGGCAGACCGGATAAAGGCAGTTCACCCAAACAGTTTTGAATAGCATTATGTCAATGTGGTTGAAAGTATATTTTTAACTACTGGAACCATCCGTGTGTTTTCCCCCACTGTTGATCTTTGTCCGATCGACTGACTCGAGATTATAATTTTTTTTCCACGCTGACATTTGAGAAGTCCACTTTTGGACCCAGGGACATTCTGTTCATGAACAAACATAAACCTAGTTGTTTTTTTAGACCGCATTTTCTTTCTGGCCTCACTCGTCAGTGTTTTCTTTGGCTACCGGCCATTTTGTTTTCGCCTAGTCATCTCGGACCCGTCCCTGCCGCGGCGTGCCAGCCGAATATCCGCGGGGGTCGTTAAGCCAGGGAGTTTGAATTCTTCCCCCGATTGGACGTACGGCGGACGGCGCTCTGCCCCGTAGTTGTGTTGTCCTTTTTTCCTACCTTGAGGGAGAACGAGCCGGGGGCTGGCTTTATGGGTCACCCACATGCGGAGGCATCGCGTAGCTCGCTGTTTATTCTCCCTGTTTACCTTTGTATTTTTGTAGCAGTGTCCCACTTTTGATTGCCCCCCCCCCCACCCCCTCCCCCAATCCCCCCCCCCCCTCCCCCAATCCCCCCCCAATCTCGCACGCCTTTGAAAACGGTGCACTTCCTACGACTCTTTTCCGCGGGCCTCCATTGCTGCCGGATCTTGGCGAAGGCTGAACGACGCCGTGCCGGAACCGACAAAAGAAAACACACCTTCTTCGGGGCGAACGTGGCGTCAAGACGGCGCAGATCTCAATTTAGATTGTGCCGTTTCCCCCTGGAAGCCGTTGATAAAAAAAAAAAACAACGGATACTTTGAAGCGCTGCCGACACTCCCACGGTATAAAGACAGCGCGTTCCCATTACCTCTCCACGCTCTTCCCATCGACTACTTCCACAACGGAACGTGATAAACTCCTCTATCGGGAGGAGTCTCTGCTCCCTGTTTGTTTATCCTGCCTGCTTGATTGGGCTCCTGTTTTTTGACGGCAGTCTCCTTCCCCCCCTTCCCCCCCCCGTAGAGTCCCCTCAGACAGAACCGCCTTGTGCCCTGAAACGGGCCTGGCGCAGGCTCGCTACGCGCAGGCAGGGAGACAGACGGAGCGCCGGGAGAGAGAGAGAGAGAGACGGGGAGGGACGTGTCTCCTGAAGCCCCCGGCCTCCGTGTAATGACCCCTCCGACCCGCTCCTCTGCTCTCCCTCCTCTCTCCACTGCGCCGCGTTCAATACGCACGATAGGATCTCAGCGGCTGGGACTAGAATAATCCATTCGTTTGAAATTTGACTGTTGCGATAATGCGTGTGTGTGTGTGTGTGTGTGTGTGTGTGTGTGTGTGTGTGTGTGAGAATGACTGGGTTTGTGGATTTGAATGTGCAATTGTGTGTGCGTGTGTGTGTGTGTGTGTATGTGTGTGTGTCTGCGCGTGTGTGTGTGCAAGAAAGCGTGCATGTGTCATCTGTGTGTCCAAATGGCCCCTCAGTGACCAATTAGAGCATGGATGCGTTCATTCATAATGTGACCAGCAGGTGTCCAGCCTCCTTAACCACCCCAAGCCACAGAGACATACGATGAGGCGAGGAGGGGGGGGGAGTCCTGTGCCACTCCCTGTGCTTTCACACTTCAGCCAGCGACCCACCCCCCCACCCCTCTCCCCCTGGTTCTCCCTCCGTCCCACGCTCCCCCGTGATGTCACAGGGCTGGTGACGGCGGTAGGTTTTTCCATAGATCTCCTGTGAGGCCGACCTGACAAGGAGGCAGTCCCACGGCACTGTGGTGTCTGGCAGGCTTGCTGGT
>JAPMUY010005855.1:382500-413046 GCA_026901105.3 Galaxias olidus
CCCGTAAAGAAAACCCTTACACTCGCTACGTATTTATGTGTCAATGATTTTTATCCGTCGTGCTTATAATGATCACATATACTGTAGTTTGACCTGGTTGCATCTCCCGCAACCCCGTAGGTGAATTCTCACACCATGCTGTATACTTGTATTTATGTGCCCATGATTTTTTTTTATCCGTCGTGTTTTTCAACGACGAACGACTCTCCCCGCGCCCCCCGGCAGGTGAACCCGTACACGCTGCGCTTCGAGGGCACCTGGGAGACCACCTTCGACAAGCGGCTGGCCTCCAACGCCTTCATGGCGTGCGGCGTGCTCTACGCCGTGCGCTCCGTCTACCAGGACGACGACAGCGAGGCGGGCGGCGACCTCATCCTCTACGCCTACAACACCAACCGGGCGCAGGAGGAGCCCGTGCACATCGCCTTCCCCAACCCCTACCAGTACGTCTCCTCCGTGGACTACAACCCCCGTGACAACCAGCTCTACGTGTGGAACAACTACAACGTGCTGCGCTACCCGCTGGAGTTCGGGCCCCGGACCCCACCACCAGTGAGTGCGGGGGCGGGGTGGGGGGGGGGGGTGTTCTGTGAGGGTTTGTGTAAAAAGTCAGAACTAGGTCCAGAATTAGTCAGAGAAGGGGAGAGAGAGAGAGAGAGAGAGAGAGAGAGAGAGAGAGAGAGAGAGAGAGAGAGAGAGAGAGAGAGAGAGCGAGAGAGAGACCGGCTGTGGAGAGGGAGTTCTGCGTGGTCTCGGCCTGTTTGATTGTTGTAAATTTTGTCGCGGGAATGTGTTGCTTTAATGGCGGCGATTCAGCCATTTGTGGTACATTTGATCAATTATGTAGTTGCGCCTTTCTTGTGGTTCTTTTTCTCTCTCACTCTTCTTCCCCCAGTCCCTCTGGAAAGTGTGAAGTAAGCAAGGGACATTAAAGCTTTGAACTGCCTGCAAAAGTATTCCGCCGCTCAATAATTATATTGGGCCTACTTTTGAAGTGAAACTTTTTAAAGGCATCCCACGTTCTGTTTTTTTTTTCTCTCCGTTCGGTACATTTCTTTCAAATCTAAAATCTCTCAAGTCCCCTTTTCGTCAGACTCTCACTCCCCCCCCCCTCCCCTCCCCCTCTGTGTTCTCTCCTCTCCCAGGTTCTCTGACCACCACCCAGGTGACCAGCACCACGCCGGCCCAGACCTTCACCTCCAGCACCGGCCCCGCCACCGCCCGCCCCCTGGCGCCCACCGTACGCCCCATCGGCTCCATCAACATGGGGCCCGCGCTCCGTCCAATCACGGCCACCGTGCCCGTGACCCGCCGCCCGCCGCGGCCCCCCCAGGGCCCCGAGCCCCTCGTGTGCGAGGCCCGGCTGGCCAGGGGAGTGCAGTGGCCCGCCACGCAGCGAGGAGAGACGGTGGACCGGCCATGTCCCAAAGGATCGCTAGGTAAGGAGAGGCGCGCCTGGGGGGATACGCCGGGACTAGCGGCGGGCATCAGTGTGGATGTGTTTGTGTGCTGCGGGGGTAAAAAAATGTGTGTGTTTGCGCTCTTTTATGTATGTGTGTGTGTGTGTGTGTGTGTGTGTGTGTGTGTGTACATGTACACACAACTTGATATATTTGTGCACACGCTTTTTTTCCCTTTTTTTATTTTTCATGACTCTTTTTCATGTTGTCATGTCCCGTGTCTGTGTGCTGGTCTCGGCAGCGAGCAGCGGGGTCCCTCAGGACCCCCCCATGAAAGCCTCTCCTCCACAAATGAAAGCCTCTCCTCTCCCACTGAAACAGGGAGAGCCAAGCCAAAGTGGCGGAATAAGGAAATGAAAGCGCCAACTACACAGGCTACACCTCCCTTCATGCTAGCTTCTGTGACGCTACACATGCAAGGAATCAAATGGCTTTCTTTAGACACTTAAAACGGTCTCTTAGTCCATCCCCCCCCCCCCCCCCCGTCCCCCGCTTTTTCGCTTTTTTTTTTCCTCCCCGGCGTTTGTTCTATGAGGACGACAGTAAGGCTAAATTAGCAGCTGGCTTAATTGCCGTGTCTTGGCAGGGCTTTCAAACCCAATCTGCAGTCGATGGAGGAGAGAGAGAGAGAGTGAGAGAGAGAGAGAGAGAGAGAGAGAGGGAGAGGGGGAAAAAAAACGAGGGAAGAAAACAAGGCGTGTGAAATGCGGCGCCGCGTCCGCTCTGATCCCTCCGCTGTTTACCGAGCGCCGCCGCGTTGTCCCTGTCATCTCTCCTCCTCCGCTTTGTCCCTCCCTCCCTCCCTCCCTCCCTCCCTCCCTCCCTCCTCCCCCTTTCCCTCCTCGCTTGTTGTCGCGTGGAACTGTTTGTGCGGGCGGCGGAGGAAAGACCCTTCCCCGGGATTGATCCCGGCGCCATGTCCTCTCTCTCAACTCGGCTAACCAAACAGAGGAGGAGGGAGAAGGAACGAGGAGACGGAAGGAGAACAAAAAAAATAAAATAAGATAAACTTTGCTGGAAACGAGGGGTGGAGGAAAGGTGTCTCCCTTGAGGTGTTCCTTTCCACCACTAGAGACCGTGTCTGATGGGGCTGTCTTTGGTGCGTCGCTGACTGTAGAAGTGTGTGTGCGTGTGTGTGTGTGTGTGTGTGTGTGTGTGTGTGTGTGTGTGTGTCTGTGTGTGTGTGTGTGTGTGTTGGGTATGATTGCATTTGCATTCTCTTAAAGCCCTGTTCTTACAGCCAACTAGCTTAAAAGCCTGCCCCTCCTCTCGCACTCCCACTCTCTCCCCGTCGCACACTCTATTATTGAACCTTTTCCACTTCTGCCCCATTTTCTTTCGCACACCCTCCCCCGTCTCCTCGTCCCTTTTCTCCAGTTTTTTTTGTCTCGTCTCCGAGCACTCGAGAGTGCCGTGCGTCTTTAAAATTCATTTCGTTTTCACTTTTTATACCCTCTCGAATCGATCATACTTTGTACTTTTGTCCTCTCTCCTCTACATATTCCTTACTCTATAATTGCCAACACCTAATGCTTATTATCTCTCCATCCCCCACCCTCCTCCCTCCTGTCTGCTGGTCCTCTCCTCTCTGCTCCCCCTCTCCTCCTCCTCCTCCTCCTCCTCCTCCTCCTCCTCTCCTCCCTGCTCCCCCTCTCGTCTCCAGGCATCGCCTCGTTCCAGTGCTTGGCCGAGCAGGTGGTGTGGAACCCGCGGGGTCCTGACCTCAGCAACTGCACCTCCCCCTGGGTCAACCAGGTGGCCCAGAAGGTGAGACCCCTCGCCCCGGGCCCTCGCCCCCCCCCCGGCCCCCCACCCCCACCCCACCCGCGCCCACGCTCCCCTCCACTCCCCCTCCGCCACGCACATTAGCATAGTTCCGGCGCTCCGGCCCAAAGCCCAGCGTCCCCACACCTTCTTCTGAACCGGACCCTTATTAAAATGCATCCGCTTCGCCCCTTAGATATGCTAATTGGCTTTGACCTTTCAACGACGCGGGTCCGATCCAAATTGCGAGAGCGACCCGTTCCCGTGGGCTTAACAGGATAGAGCGCCCGCGCGGGTTAAGGAAAAAGTTCTGCCGGTGACCGTGTTGATGCTGGGTCGTCTGTGCAGATAAAGAGCGGGGAGAACGCCGCCAACATCGCGGGCGAGCTGGTGAACCACACGCGGGGCCGCATCCACGCCGGCGACGTCAGCTCCTCCGTGCGGCTGATGGAGCAGCTGCTGGACATCCTGGACGCCCAGCTCCAAGCCCTGCGGCCGGGCAACAAGGAGTCCGCCGCACGCAACTACAACAAGGTACAGGCGGCTGAAAGAACACACACCCACAGTCACCCACACACAGTACCAGTCCAAGGTTGGGACACCCTTGTCCATCCCCTTCAATAGGAAAGTGTGCTCAAACTTTTGACAGGTACTGTATATATCTTAAACCTAGCGTGGAGAGAGAGAGAAAGAGATGGTAAGGCGAAAGGTTAAAATGAAACTCAAACAAAGAAAGGTAGAAGCTACCATTTTGCAATGAATTGGTTTCTGGTTGCTCAGTAACTCCGTTGCCTTTGTTTGGCCTCCTCTTCTACCCCAGCTGCAGAAGCGCGAGCGGACCTGTCGGGCCTACATCCAGGTACCTTCCCCCTCTTCTAACTTTGCATGGACCCCTGGTCGATCTCTCCTCTGCCCGCCTCGAGCGCGCGGCCTCTGTATTCTCTGACTCGATATAACGCAGGCCAGAGAACGCCTATAGCCCTGGGTGGACTCATGGCGCTCTCCTTGATTTCTTTAGGCCCGCAGCGAAGTGCTTTGTGATCTGTGCTGTTTATGATTTATGCAGCCGGGGTTATCTTGCGGGGTGTTTACAGTATTTCTAGGTGGTGAAGGATTGCGTAATAATTCCTGGCAGATGGATACTCATTTAAATGTTGCTGTGATATTTCCCGAGGCTGCCGGTTGCTTTGTACTTTTTATTGTGGCTCAGTGTATGTATCTTGGAAATATGGGTCAGGCTAATAGAAGTTTTTATTTTTATTTTAAAGTTATCGTTCTTCTTTTTTGTGTGTGTGTGTGTGTGTGTGTGTGTGTGTGTGTGTGTGTGTGTGTGTAACATAATCTCTCGCTTTGGCTTGCGTTCCTATTGAACATAGCTTCCCCCCGTTTGTTGCTCTGTTCGATATCGCGCAGTCTCTCATGGCTGAAAAAAAAATGAAATGCGCAGTAGTCGAGGAGTCTGAATAGCAATCCGTGGAGGACGTCGCTACTGCACCCTGACGTGCTGGTTCAATATTTCTGCCTCACCGTCGCTTCGGAGAGAGGGTAATTCGATAGCACGAAGCAGTGACAGTCCCTTTGCTGTGGGGATGTAATTCGGTATCGTGCGGCAGTGCTTTTGCCGCACGCGTTCCTTGAACGCTCTGCAGTCTATCGTAACCCGAGAGTTCCCCCCTCTGAACTCCACGGCGACCAGGGAAACGTTAAAGCTGTTGTGTCGTGTGTGACCACACCGCTACTCAGCGATCGGTTGTTGTGCGGCTCAAAAACAGCAATGTTTCTGGAGTGGTTTAGAGACATTTTTCTCTCTGGTATGGGGGATACACACACTTAGCCAAGATTCATTCATGTAGCTTCAATGCTCTCGTGCTCGCCGCACAATCAATCCCACGTTTTGAGCTCTGTGCCGGGGGGGGGGAATTACATGATTCATCAAGCAGGCTACTCCAATGAATCGGAAAGCCGATTAAACCATCCAAATTGTCATTCGATAAACTGTCAGCGTGAAACGGAACGTGCAAAGTCGAAGTTCGAGCGAGAGCGAACGCGGGGAGCGCGCCAGGCGAAGCCGTCTAAACGAGGTGGCCCACGTCGTGAACCCGCTGCGCCCCCTGTGTGCCGCAGGCGGTAGTGCAGACGGTGGACAACCTGCTGCGCACCGAGGCCCTGGAGTCGTGGCAGGACATGAACAACACGGAGCAGGCCCACACCGCCACCATGCTGCTGGACGTCCTGGAGAAAGGGGCCTTCCTGCTGGCCAACAACATGTACGGCAACCGCTTCTCCGACCGAGCCCCTAACATCGGTGAGAGACGCTACAGCCACCGTCTGTTTGTGTGTGGAGACTCAACTGCTTCTTGTCTGGCCTTGTATGGTGTGAGATCCCAAACGTGTGTGTGTGTGTGTGTGTGTGTGTGTGTGTGTGTGTGTGTGTGTGTGTGTGTGTGTGTGTGTGTGTGTGTGTGTGTGTGTGCGCGCGCATAAGTACATCCATGTATATTAGTATGTTATTTCTGCGCGACAAGCTGTAACAGAGGTGTCGCTCTCTGTGTTGCGCCCCCCGCAGACCTGGAGGTGCACGTGCTGAACACTGAGATGGACCTGCAGGACCTGTCCTTCCCCCAGAACTACGCCAGCGACAGCACCATCCAGCTCTCCGCCTCCACCATCAAGCAGTACAGCCGCAACGGTCAGTGAGGCCCCCTCATCACGTTCAACAGCCCCTCCCCATCCCCCGCCCCCTCCTCCATCACTCTCTCCCCGCTCCCCATAAACCCTCCCCTCCCCCCCCCCCCACCAGGCTCCCAGCATTCCTGCTGGTCAGCGATACGGGCTCTGGCAGCGGGAGTGTCCCTCGGAACGACGCCATTTGAATTTGCATGCGAGCCTTAAAACAATCTGCATGCAGTTGACTAAGTTATTGGTTCATAATAATGGGCTAATCAGATTAGCAGAAGCGCCGAGACAATTCCTTCCCTGATGGTTTCTTAACGGCGGCCTTAATAGGATGGCTGGGAAAGGCGTGTAGATGGCTATCGTCCCCCAGTCTGACAGAGCAATCTCAGCCCGCGCTCTTGTCCTCTCCTCCTCCTCATCCCCCTCCTCTTCCTCCCCGCCCCCCCCTCCTTTTGCAGTCCGCTCTCCCCGCTTCGCCTCTCCTCCGCCCGCCATCTTATCCCCCTCTCTCATCTCTCCCTTCAGCTTCAGCCCCTCCCCCACTCTGCACCCCCCCCCCCCCACAGTTCTCTAGCCTTTTCTGTTTTCTGTCGGCGCTCCGCTCTGCAGTGGGAACCAGATTAGAATGATTGAAACAAACGCACATGAAATATTCATATGGAATAATAAGAGATCTGTGAATGCTTGAGGGATGAATGTTCCATTGCCCTCCACATTAAATCTCGCTCTCTTCCACCAGTCAAAATGAAACGGTCCTTACCATCATTCTAACCTTCACTAACTCTCTCTCTCCGTCTCCCTCTCTCTCTCCCCGTCACTCTCTCGGGCCTTGTCTCGGCCTCTCTCTCCGCCATTACCATATTATACCCCCCCCCCCCCGTCACACTCCTGTCTTCTTTCTCCTGTCTGTCCTCCCCAGCCCCTTCATCCCTTCCCTCTCTCCTTTCTCAAAACTCCCTCATTTTTATATCATGCTTTTTGCTGCAACATTTTTCTTCCCCTTTGAGAAAGCTCGTATTTTTTAACAAAAGCCCGACCCCCTCTCGTCTCCCCCGCAGGCCAAGTGAAGGTGGTGTTCGTGCTCTACAAGAACCTGGGCTCCTTCCTGTCCACGGAGAACGCCACGGTCAAGATGGAGCTGGAGGCGGGGCCGGGCCAGGGGGGGAGGGGCCTGGCCGTCAACTCCCACGTCATCGCCGCGTCGATCAACAAGGAGTCCAGTAGAGTGTTCCTCACGGAGCCGGTGGTGTTCACTCTCAAACACCTGCAGGTACGCACACCCGGCCTGCTGTGTTCCCTCATCCGCCATGGGCAACTCCAACACACGTTTTTCTTTCCCTCAACCAGCATCATTAGTTTCCTTCACCAGCACAATAACAGGAGAACGGAGAGCCAGCCTCTTAGGAGACGCGCGTGAGATGTCGGCTGGCGGATGCTCTTTTGTCGACGGGGGGGGGGGGGGACGGGGAGAAAGAAAAAAAAACGCATTTAATGAGAACATGTTGTCTAAGCCTCATCTGGTGGTTCCCCCTCTCCCAGCTGGAGAACCACTTCACTCCCAACTGCTCCTTCTGGAACTACTCGGAGCGCTCCATGACGGGCCAGTGGTCGTCGCAGGGCTGCCGGCTGCTGGACACCAACGGCACACACACCACCTGCTCCTGCAGCCATCTCACCAACTTCGCCGTGCTCATGGCCCACCATGAACCAGACGTGAGTGGACGTGGGTCTCTATGGACACACATTCTGGCACACACACACACTTTCTGGCACACACAGATACGCACACTCGGGCACGCACAGACGCGCACACACACACATAGGCGGACAGCGGTATCCATCCTAACACGCATTTTCGGAGGCACACACACATGCGTTCTCACTCATCAGGCACACTCCTATTCACACACACACACAATCACACACACACACACACACCCCCACACACACACACACACACACACACACACACACACACACACACACCCCACACACACACCCCACACACAAAGCACACACACACACACCACCACACACACACACCCACACACACACACGCACACACACGTGGGCCAGCGTGAACACCCTCCCTAGTCTTTCCGTTTGTGCCATTGCATTTGAATTTCTCCTTCGCTGTCTTCCTCACACACTGGTGGGACCGGCACACTTACACATTCCAGTCCTGCTACTCCAGCTGGCGTTGACTTGAATTTGAATGTCATGTCTGTTTTTTTTCCCCCCACAATGTCTTGTCTCTTGTCTCAACATTTTAGCTTCCGGAATATATTTACAAATATTAAACAAGGCAATTGTATTCTCCCTGTCCCTCCTCTCTCCCCTATCCCTTTCCACCTCGCGTCTCCCCCCTCCTCCCTCTTCTGACTATCTGTCTGTCTTTCCTTGTCTTTCTTCCCCGCATCACGCTTTGTCTCTCTCTCTCTCTCCGTCCTCTCTCTCCATGCTCTTTCTCTCCGCCCCTCCTCCCTTTCCTCCTTCTTTCTCCCCGTGCCGCCACGCCTAGTATCCCGGGCGGATGCACGAGCTGATCCTCTTCGTCATCACCTGGGTGGGCATCGTCATCTCCCTGGTGTGCCTGGCCATCTGCATCTCCACCTTCTGCTTCCTGCGGGGCCTGCAGACCGACCGCAACACCATCCACAAGAACCTCTGCATCAACCTCTTCATCGCCGAGCTCCTCTTCCTCATCGGCATCGACAAGACCCAGTATCAGGTGAGCGGAGGGGGCGAGAGGGTGAGCCCCGGGGTCGAGGGGGGCACGTGGTCCCCGGAGGAGGGCCGGCTGTTGTCGGCCGGTGAAAAGGCTCCGCTGTGGGCTCCGTTATGATTCCGGCTCTGTCCCGGCCGCCATTTCACACGTCTCTCCCTGTTCTCTCCGGTCCCCCTTCCCGTTTTCATTTTCTCTCCTGTTATTTCCCTCCCCGGCGCTTCCCTAACCCTTTTCTATTTTCTCTCCCCTGCTTCATTCTCTCTCTCTCCCTTTCCCTCTCTCTCTCTCTCTCTCTCTCTCTCTCTCTCTCTCTCTCTCTTTCTCTCACCTCTTCTCTCCCCCCCCCCCCTTATCCCTGGCTCTGCTGTTCTCAGATTGCCTGCCCCATCTTTGCTGGCCTGCTGCACTTCTTCTTCCTGGCCGCCTTCTCCTGGATGTGTCTGGAGGGCGTGCAGCTCTACCTCATGCTGGTGGAGGTGTTCGAGAGCGAGTGCTCGCGCAAGAAGTACTACTACCTGTGCGGCTACTGCTTCCCGGCGCTGGTGGTGGGCATCTCGGCGGCCATCGACTACCGCAGCTACGGGACCAAGAAAGCGTACGTGTGAAACCAGGCCTTTGTCACCTGCAGATTGAGACGTGGGACCGGGCCCCGGTCCCCCCAGCGGAGGGCCCCCCCCCCCCCCCCCGCCGCGCGGGAGGCAGTGTGAATGGGGCTCCGGCACCTCCCCGCGGGGAGGGCCCACTCCTTCTGAGCACGCTTCGCCAACGCCTGATGATTAGCTTCCATGAGATAATCCACCGAGGCTGGGGAATAGTTTCTCAGTGGGCGTGAGTGGGAGGGGGGGGGGGGGGATGGGGGGGATGGGATGGTGAGAGCGTGTGGCTCTGAATTAGCATAATCGTGCAGGTTGTTTTTTTTGGGGGGGGGGTTGGCTTGTTTTTTCGAGTGTCGCGAGTGTGTGCGCGTGTCGTTTCGGTGCCCACTTATATTTGTGTGTGTGTGTGTGTAACCGACTCTCTTCCTCGCTCCCCCCCCCTTCCGTAGATGCTGGCTGCGAGTGGATAACTACTTCATCTGGAGCTTCATCGGGCCTGTGTCCTTCGTTATTATGGTATAACTCTCTCCCTCTCTGACGGCATTACGTCTCCCCGGGGGTATGGCGGGGGGGCCGCCATGCAGTCAAAGCTAATCCATTTCCCCCTGTCCATCGTGAGGCGCTTATAGCATTATTCCTCTCTCTCTCTTTCTCTCTCTCCTCTCTCTCTTTCAGCTCAACCTGGTGTTCCTCATGATCACCCTCCACAAGATGATCCGCAACTCCTCCGCGCTCAAGCCCGACTCCAGCCGCCTGGACAACATCAAGTGAGTTTCTGGGCGGGCCCCCGTCACCGTCACCGTGAAGTCGGGCGGCCTTTCCTCTCCGCAGTGCCCCCCCCCCCCCTTTCCCCCCGGTCGAGGCGTGAACGGCTTTGGGCTCTGGCTGGCCCCTGGACGCCCGTCCTGAGTAGCGCTCTGGTTTAATGTCCGAGCCGGATCGACCGGGGGCCAGCACAGT
Source organism: Galaxias olidus (assembly GCA_026901105.3). NCBI lineage: Eukaryota > Metazoa > Chordata > Actinopteri > Galaxiiformes > Galaxiidae > Galaxias > Galaxias olidus. Next base: position 392,685 of record JAPMUY010005855.1, read on the forward strand.
TGGCCCGTCATTAGGTTCAGTAGTGAGATGAAACACTGTCTGTGTTGAGGCCGTGTCGGCTGAGTCACGTTTGAGGCTGCGCTCAGGGCGAAGGGGCTGAACGTTTGGGCGGTGTGCTAAGCCTTTAGTGTGTCCCCTCCCCCCAGGTCCTGGGCTCTGGGGGCCATCGCCCTGCTCTTCCTGCTGGGCCTGACCTGGGCCTTCGGCCTCCTCTTCATCAACGAGAACACGGTCATCATGGCCTACCTCTTCACCACCTTCAACGCCTTCCAGGGCATGTTCATCTTCATCTTCCACTGTGCCCTGCAGAAGAAGGTACCGCCCCCCGTACTATCTACGCCATAAAGTGTGTGGTTACTGAGGAAGCATTAACTATTGATGTCCGCACTATAGTAAATAAATGGACAGACTGGAAGGTTGTCTGCGCGTGTGTGTGTGTGTGTGTGTGTGTGTGTGTGTGTGTCTGTGTGCGTGTGCGTGCGTGCGTACGTGTGTGTGTGTGTGTGTGGGTCTCACAGTTGTTTATCCTCCACGCCAGTCCACAACCCACCAGCGTTTATGTGTCTGCCACTAAAAGGCCTCGCTCCCGGTGGGGCGGGGGGATCTGTGTTCACAGGTCCACAAGGAGTACAGCAAGTGTCTGCGTCACTCCTACTGCTGCAGCCGCACCTCCACCGCCAGCTCCCACGGCTCCCTGAAGAACTCGGCGCTGCGCACCAACAACCGCTACTACGCCGGCAGCCAGGCCCGCCACGCCGCCGCCCACCGACAGGTCTGAGCGCGCACCCCCACCCCTCCTGCCGCCGCCGCCGCCGCCACCAGCCTTTAACAGGCCAGGCCGTCGGAGCCGAACGATGGAGCGCGTTTTGTCGCGCCGGGATAAGCGCGGGGATGGCGACGCGAGGAGATTCGCCGTTTTTGGCGTCCCGATGATCTCTTCGCGATCGTTTCACGTTCTTTTAGAACGCCTCTCTTCGCACGTGCCCCCCCCCGCCCCCCCCCCCCCCCCCCCCCCACAGCATGTGCCTATAGATGTGTTTCAGAGCCACAACAAAAGCCTTATTCCACACGGTCCTTTTATCCCACACGCGCTCGTCGCGGCAACAAGTCTCGCACGACGCACGAGCAAAAAACGATTGACTCGCCGCGACGCAATCAAGGCGCGTTCGCCTGACGCGCGGGGACGGGGGTGTAATTATCCCCCGTCTGATTGGGTTTGTGTGACAGTGCATTAGCACGCTCGTGTGAGACCCGTCTCCCCGGCGGTGAGCCTGTTTGTCTTTCCGCCTCTCTCTTTGTTGTTTTCCCTCCCTGTTTATTTGCTCCCGGGGATTTACCGGCGGAGGCTCGCGGCGCTGATTGCGGTCGCCCCACTGAGTTCCAGCGTGGCGCGCGTCGCTAGCCCCCGCTATATTTACCTTGTTGTGCTGTCTCGTCGCTGCGTCTTGTTTTGCCACCACGCTCACTGTGCGGCCCGGCTTCCCCCCCGTGTGTGTGTGTGTGTGCGTGCGTGCGTGCGTGCGTGTGTGTGTGCCCCCCTCGCTTCCAGAGCCGGATCCGCAGGATGTGGAACGACACGGTGCGGAAGCAGACGGAGTCGTCGTTCATGGCGGGAGACATCAACAGCACGCCGACGCTGAACCGCGGTAAGGACTCACCCCCCCCCGCCCCCTCCTTCCTCCCTTACCCCTCGACACCCTCTTCTGTCTGACTCGACACTCGCAGACGACACACACACCCCCCCCCCCACCCCCACGCCCCTGCCATTTATTCACGCGTTGGTTCACACGTTCAGTCACACGCTCGGTCACACACTTGCGCTCTCAGTGCTTTGGATTTTGGGAGAAACAGAGAGTGAATGGGAAGGAAGGAAGGGTTGAGTGAGGAGGAGAGGCTGGCGCCATGGCGGCATCTCCACGGCAGCCATCGCCATGGGGAGGAGGAGAACCTCAGCAGAGCACTGGGGTTCGGGGGGTGAGAGGAGAGGGGCGGGGGGGTCACGGATGATGACAAAGAGGCAGTCGCTTAATCAACTGTCGCTCTGTATGCTAATTTCCTCCATTTTGTTTTTAATGAACTGATTAGTGTGTGAGTGAACAGGGGGTAATTAGTCTAATTGAGGAGAGTGACAGGAGCCGGGAGGAGGAGGGGGGCGGAGTGTGGCGGAGGGGTGTGAGGAGTGAGCACGGGGGTCATGAGGTGTGAGCCGGTGGGGGGGGGGGGGGGGGATGCGGGGAGAGGGGGTGGGGTCGTTCATAAGGAGGGAGCCGACAGGCGGGCTGGCAGGCAGGCAGAGATGAGTTAGTGGGAGGACGATGGGCGTCAGACAATAGCCCGGCTCGCTGACGCAAACAATACGGACGCGACGCTGGGGGAGGAAAAAAAAGAAAAGTTGAACGCCGTTTTTCTGCGACTGTCAGAAGGCGAAAGGCGTCGTCTTTGTCTGCAGGACCGAGAGGAGGCGCCTGGGAGAGGCGCTATCATGGAGGAACAATTAAACGGGACGAACGCGGGCGTCGGGGATGGGGGGGGGGGAGAGGCGCTGTCGTTATCAGTGGCATCTCCCGTCTCTCTGATGTCCCCACTTCACTTCCTTATGAACCGGCTTCTCCACAGACAATTGTGGTGATCTGTCCAGGAGACAAGGAGGCGTGGAGCGAAGCAGCGCGCTCCCCACCGCCTCCCTCCTCTTCCTACCTCCCTCCCTTGCTTCCCACTGCCCTACTTTCTGGCCGCACTTAAAAACTGGTTACTTTAATTTTTCCCGCAGTAGATTCCTTTGAGGTATTTGCGGGCAGCTAATCCTGAGTAATTTGGAGAATGTTTGGAGAGGGCTGTTTATTACTGAGGGAGAAATTGAGTCAGAAAAAAGGATAAATGAAAGAAAGAATGAACGCAGAGAAGGAGGGTGTCGGTGTGGCAGGGAGATAGACAGCACACTCAGGAGAGTTCCAGAATCAGTAAATAAGTGTGCCTCGGTTTGGTTGTGTGTGTGTGCGTGTGCGTGTGTGTTGGTGCGTGCCGAGGTCTTTGTTGCGAATGTCTTTCTTTTCTGGGTCTGTTTGATGAATAGTGGGAGCGAGGTCTGAAGGTTGCACTTCGCCTCAGACCACTCTCCGTCATGGTGTCCTATTTTTAATTTCATGGCATTTCTGCTCACCCGCCCGGGGGCTGGGACCCTACGCGGGGCTTTCTAGAACATTCTCAATGTGCCATTTCTTTGAATTATATTTTGCCTGGCGTTGGCATTCGCATTTCACTGTGAAATGAACTGTGTTTCAATGACTGCCCCTTTCAGGGCTACATAATGGTATGCATTACGCTCCCCCCCCCCCTCCTTCCACTACTTTGTAGTGAGACATGGAATGACGGGGAGAGGGGTGGGGGTGGGGGATCTCGAATGGCAACGCTCCAAACAGCACCTTCCCGTGCAATTGTGTTTTTACTCAAAGGTTACATTCACCAGGCGTGAGCATTCCGGCTAAAAAGCTGTGAAAATGCATTCCTCCGTAATATAAAAAAAAAAGCATCAGCATGACAGAAATAAGCCAGTCTGAAAAACAAAACCAGTCACATTTTTATTTACATTTTTTTTTTTACGATGCCGAATATGAATAGGTTGCCCGCCGGGAAAAAAAGAAATCTTGGCATGCTCGTGTTCTTGCATTGAACGTCTGCCAGTAGACACTCACGGCCTCTGGATGTTCTTCTCTGCTAGCGACCATGGGCAATCATCTGCTGACCAACCCAGTGTTACAGACCCGCACCGGTACCTCCCCGTACAACACGCTGCTGGCCGAGAGCTTCACTCCGCCCTCGCCAGGGGTCTTCAACTCCACCGGTAAGCTCCTCTACACTGCCTCAATGTGTGTGTGTGTGTGTGTGTGTGTGTGTGTGTGTGTGTGTGTGTGTGTGTGTGTGTGTGTGTGTGTGTGTGTTTGTGTCGATGGGCGTGTGTGAGTTGGAGTAATTGGATGCACTTTTTGGGCATGTCTTGTGTGCACGTGCGCGTTTCGACGCGCCGTCGGTCTGTCAGTGTTCTCTGATGTGCCGTCTGCGTGTGCCATGCCGGAGTGTGTGTGTGTGTGTGTGTGTGTGTGTGTGTGTGTGTGTGTGTGTTTCCAGGCTGTCAGGCTGATTCAGCAGCAACACCGAGCCGTGCTTAGCTAGCCATCTGGCCGGGGTCTCTGAGCCTGCCTCCTTGATATGAACAGCCACAAATTGATTCAAAGTTGAACTACATCTGTGACAGCCAGGAGTCTGGAGGACAGCTTCCCTTGCGTGGAGAATTCCCACCGTGAATGTTAGTCCATTGCAGTCTGGATGGCCGTAGTAAAGCGTCGGACAGCTCACACTGCCCAGAGGCTGCCCCGAGTGGGTTAAAAAAAACACACACACACACACAGGTGTGTTTGTTTGCTTGTTTGTTTGTGTGTGTGCGACGGTGTGCGTGTTGTGTGCGGGTTTTTCTTTGCACGCTTAATGGGGTCCAACTTAAATGCGTTGGCTGTCGGGCCTCTCGACGCTTTCCCCTTCATATGGGAGCATGAGATGAATGTGTGCGCACGTCTCTGCGTGCGTAGCCCGGGCGGCTGAATGAGTAGTTGCCAGTAGTGGAGTAACAGCCCATTGGGTATAACAGCCCTTTGGGATTTGAAGGGCTGGAATTGAAGACGGCCTCTCTGTTTAATATTTTAAACCCTCCCTGCACTATGCGTCAAGGCTGGCGGCCGCGGGCTCGACAGCGGGGACATTTTTAGACGGCTTCTGGAGAGGAAGTAGGCAGAGTACTTCATTAGCATGTCTAATTAGCTTCCCGACCACCAAAGAAGGGTTGATTAAAATCATACCACGTATTAAAATTTAAACGCGTGCGCGCACGCCGCCATGGCTCTGGCGCGGGGCGACGCTCCCCTCGCTTTGCGACGTGACAGCAAATTGGACGGGAAATCACAACATCTTTTGGTGTGTTGAAGGCGAGTCGTAAAATAAACATTACTGCTACTTTATGAGGTGGAGCATGAATTATGCATACATCACGGGCTCGCCTTGCAGACAGCAGTAAATAAATATCCAAAGGGGGTTCTATGGCTGACGCTCCATCGGGGGGGGGGGGGGGGGGTGTCAAAGATGCAGGTTACAGGTGTGTGCCTGCATAAAAGACTTAAATTACCTCCGGTTTGGTCTTTGTCTCTCTCTGTGTGTGTGTGTGTGTGTGTGTGTGTGTGTGTGTGTGTGTGTGTGTGTGTGTGTGTGTGTGTGTGTGTGAAAGAGAGAGAGAGAGAGAGAGAGAGAGAGAGAGAGAGAGAGAGAGAGAGAGAGAGTAACAAAGGAGTAAAAGAGAGAGAGAGTTTTTAGAGAGAATGAGAGATAATAGTAATCCGCTCTGCTTTTTGTGTATGTTGTTTTTGGTTGCCAGTGAATAATTTTTCTTTTGTTAGCGACAAAAATAATTACAGTTGCAAGAAGTAAATTAGCCATAAGGCCTTGCGCAAGACATTTTCTCTCTTTGACACATCTCTCTCACTTCTGTCCACATGTCCTCGCCATGAACCTACAGGAACATTCAGGGACCCAAGTAAGTCCGCCTCCTCACGCCAGCATGCACATTACGAATCCTTTCCTCCACACCTCACCCCAAGGTGATAATGACTGTTCTGACCTCCTACCTTGGTTTGTTCTCTGTGTGTGTGTGTGTGTGTTTTCATGTATGTGTATGTGTGTGTGTGTGTTTTCATGTATTTGTGTGTATGTTTTCATGCATGTGTTTGTGTGTGTGTGTGTTTTCATGTATGTGTGTGTGTGTGTGTGTGTGTTTTCATGTATGTATGTGTGTGTTTTCATGTATGTATGTGTTTTCATGTATGTGTGTGTGTGTGTGTGTCTTCATGTATGTGTGTGTATTCATGTATGTATGTGTGTGTGTGTGTGTGTGTGTGTGTGTGTGTGTGTGTGTGTGTGTGTGTGTGTGTGTTTTCATGTGTGTGTGTGCGCATTTCTAGAAACCACGTTGTCCAAGGCCCGTGACCCCTGTGGGATGGAGACCCTGCCCCTGAACGGCAACTTCAACAACAGCTACTCCCTGCGCAGTGTGGGGCCGGGCGGCGGCGGAGGAGGAGGAGGAGGAGGAGGAGGAGGCAGCTGTGACTTCCTGGGCGGGGGGATGGGAGGGGCAGACAGCCCCCCTCCGCTCCTCAACCCCCGTGGCTCCGAGACTCTGGGCGGCGGTGGCGGCGGCATACGACGCAACCTCTCGGACGCGGCGGCCTTCGAGAAGATGATCATCTCCGAGCTGGTGCACAACAACCTGCGAGGAGGCGGAGGAGGCGGAGGAGGAGACAGGGTGTGCGGCAGCCTGGCCAGGGGGCGTCCGCACGGCGGCGTGGGCCGGGGGGGCCCCTCCGGCGTGGGGGGGCCCGAGCCCTCCATTGGCCTGGACGAGGACGAGGACTACGGCAGCCGGGAGGGCGGGCGGCAGGCGCACACGCCGCAGGACGTGGAGCTGCTCTACAAGGCCCTGGAGGAGCCCCTGCTGCTGCAGCGCGCCCAGTCCGTCCTCTACCAGAGCGACCCCGACGAGTCCGAGAGCTACACGGCCGACCTCACCGAGAGCCTTGGCCACAGCGGCCACAGCGGCCCCAGCGGAGGCGGGGGGGGCCAGGGCCCCGGCGGCGCGCCCGACTCGCCCGCCCGGGACTCGCTGTACACCAGCATCACCAACCTGCGAGACTCGCCCTACCCGGACAGCAGCCCCGAGCCCCTGGAGGTGGTGCCGCGCTCGGCCCAGCCCCCCGAGGAGCTCTACTACAGCTCGGGCCGGCCGGCGCTGGGCTCCCGTGGCGCCCCCATGCAGACCTTCTACCAGGCCCCGCCCCGCCGGCCCAGCGGGGACGCCCACCAGGGCCCCGAGGCCCCTGCCCACAGCGAGGGAGACGGACAGATGCAGCTGGTGACCAGCCTGTGACTGGAGCCTGGAGGATGGGGGTGCCGAGCGACCTGATGGCTGGGGGGGGGGGTGTGGGGGTCGGCTCCCCGCCGCCTCAAGCTGGACCGGCTCCTCCTCTCCACGCCCTGCTTGTTTCTGTTGCCTTTTCTGCCCCTCTCTTTGGACTGATGTGCAAACACGTCGTCCGCATCCAGGGGGAGGAGTTCTAGCCGTCTCCCAAGGCAACGGTCCTTATCTCTGGCCCTCTCTGTGTGTTTTGTTTTTTGGAGATGAACAATGGCTGGGTGTTTTTCTCCAGAGCATTCACCTGCTCCTGTCCTTCTCCCAGTCTAATCCCTTCCCTTGGATCCTTAAGGCCAAGTCCAGCACTCTGAATGTACCTCCCCATCCCAGATATTTTAAACATTTCAAACTTTGTTAAAAGTTTTTATGTAATTTCTCTGAATTTCCCCAGACTTGCCTCTGGAGATAGGATTCTTATTTTCTAGTTTCCCTCTCCCTTTCCCTTTGTCATCTTCCATGTTTTTTTTTCAGTCACTATTTGATGGGAGCAGTTAGCTGTGGAGGCTGGGAATATAGTGCGCCATTATACCACAGGAAAAAAAGCTCTTCAGTGTTGCCAAAAATACCCCTTTTCCGAGCCAGAACAGAAACTGGAACATTCACACAACACACACATCACCGCGCTCGTGTGCGCGCACACACACAAACACACACAAACACAAACACACAAACACACTCGCACACACTCCACACGCTCACAGAAGTGCTTGTATGAAGTATCAGAAATTGAAAACAACACTCCATCCAAGTAAAAAGGAACAAGAACTATTGTTCTGTGCAGGCAGTGGGAGCTGCCTCCTTGTAGTTGCCTTTCTTTCTCGCTGTGAACCGTCGGCTATGTACAGAGGTGGAGTCGAGCCGGAGACTGCGGAGGTATCCGGGCTGCGCCCCTCCAGACTGGGAGGACGCTACTGGGGGTATTTTCTGCCTGCTAGTGGGGGTCAGGGTGACCGGAGAAGGAGTCGGGGACTGTTGAACAATCTCAGAGCAACGGATGAGGACATAAAAGATACGTTTTGATTTTCTTTCTTTGTGATTTTCACACACACAAAAAAAGGCATTTGAAAAGTGACGGATAGCCACGCGGCCTGCGGGTGAGAGTGTCTATCTTGTTGACTTTGTGTTTGCGTTGGAGGGGGTTGGGAAAGGACAAGTTCAGCCCCGTTTTACTGATAGATGATAGCCAGTGGATTTTGAAATGTCTTCTGTGTGTGGTTGTGACAAACGAACTCGAAAGGTTACAACTTAACGCTTCTGCCGCTACGCAAGTCTAACAACCCTGTACATACAAACCACACAAAAACAAAAGTACTTATCCTAGTCCTACTGTGTAAATAGAAACCAGACGATCAAAAGCAACAAAAAAAAGTAACGAAAACCGACTTCTTGTACTGCAACAAAACGACAAAAGAAAAAAATAAAATGTTTTTGGAGTTTGTTTGACCTGAACGACACACCCTCCTTCTCTCCCGGTTTGTTCTCTCTCTCGCTCTCTCACCACCCAGTGCCCTAACGCTGTGCCATTCGAAGAGAACCCCCTCTGAGAGACACAGAGCCAACAAGGGAGAAAGAGAGAGTATAATGGGTGGTAGATTTTGCATACAAATGAAAAAAAAAGAAAAGAAAAAAAAAAAAAGGAGAAAGAATTTCCTGGCACAATTTTTATGTAATATACTCCATGACATGTTGTTAATGTTTGACCTTTGACATTCCCAGACAGGAAGTGCTCAGCGGTGCGCATCGAGAAGGGCGAGGAGTAGATGTCCTTAAATGTCAAGGTGGGCCTCACGGGCACAGCGACGCATTGTGTCTGAAGGACGGCGGACATATTGAGATCGTGGTTCTTGTATGGTTTGGAAGAGATCATAGATATAACTAGATTCACTTATTTGAATACGATGGGTTTTAGCATGTACGATAGAGTATTTGATCTATCAAACGAGTCTTGCATTTGAGATCGTTATTTTTTTTGTTTTGTTGTTGCATTATTCCAGAGCCTAACGTGACAACTCCCTGCGTGATTGTGTAAGTGTGACAAAAGGGGCGAGTGTGCGTCGGTGTGTTTAGGTGCACGCTTTATAAGCCTGCGTAGAGGGAGTTGAGCTCACACGAGATGAGGATGAGTAATTGTAAATCTATCAGAGCCTATATTAGCTTCCATCTCACAGACGTGGCAGTTGCAGAGAGTGCTGTTACCATGGTGTTCAGGTACAATGAAAAGCGGGCGACTAGGAGTTGGCTGTCTTGGAGATGAGACATGGCAACAAAGACTGTACCCGTCAGAATGACAAGCTCGGTTGACCGATGAGATAAATATGTTTCCAATGTGCCACCATATGCGAGTGAATCCTGAGAGGAAAAATAAGCTGTCAGAAGAGAAGTATTCATGAGAATCCTTCCCCCTGCAGTCTGTCCCGACCTTAAGAAGACGAGAGCTATGCCTTCGCGCTTTATTTATACACGTTTCTGATGGTTTATTTAACTATATTTATTTATCCAGTTTGCATATTTATTTACTACATGCATTTATTCATGCATTTTTCCCCCTATGATAATCTCCCTGTATGTTACCCGAGCGCTGGGTACTGGGAATGAGTAGGCGAGTAAATAGATTTAGTAAGCAGTTGAACCTGGATTCTACAACATTCCCTATGGTGGCATTTTGCTAGGCACTGTACGTGCCACATCCGGAGGACGGTTTCGTTTTTACATAGAGGAGGACATGGAGGTAGAGGCATACAAGGATCCACTAATTTAACCCACGGTGCTTGGCATAGAGGTCAGTTTGTTCACTTGTATAGAGAGCCAAGCGTCCTTGTACTGTACTACCATTCAGGGCATGGGGGTGGGGCATGTGTGCAATATCAGTTGAGTTTTTATTTGAATTGGTTATATTATTGTTGTTAAAAGAGTGTTGCGTTGCGCTGTACAGGGTCTCCATGCACACGCATATGTCTGATACAAAATGCACACCTTATTCTGCTTTGCTGATTCTTTGCTGTCTCAAATAAAAAAAAACATATCTCATGGCTTAGTTGGTGGTGCGGCAGCGTTGACAGAAAAAAAATTATTAAAAAAGAATAACAAGGACAATTGAATGTATTTTGTTTAGAGGGCGGGGGAGGCGGGGGGGTGGGTGGGGTGGGGGGACACACACACAAAAAAAACGATCTACTCCAGAGCGGATCATTTAAAGCGCTGATTGCCGTCATCACCGGCAACCATCATTCCGCTCACCCACCCTTGAACTCGGCCGACGAGAATAGAGGGATGTTGATCCGGAGTGCTCAGGCGGGACCACCCCGGGGGGACGGGCGCCGTGGCGCATGCAGGCCCCGCGAGAGGAGGGACGTGCGTCACCTCACGGCCTGCCGTTCTCCTTTCAACCAATCCCTTCTTCTTCTTCTTCCCCCCACCCCCCACCCCCGTCTCTCGTTCTCCCTCCTCCACACGTTCACATTGTCCTCAATGGGCTCCATTAGCGCACGCCGGTTCTTCGAGAGCGCTAATTTGTTTTTGCAGAAAGCGTTTGTTTGTTCCAGATTAATATCTCAATAAACAGGGAGGGAGTACGGCGCGGCGGTAATGATAGTGATTATGCCGTGGAAAAGCACCGTAGGGCCGAGGCCCCCCGCGCGACGGGAGGCGCAACTCCACGGCGATGCCTCTGTAACCTCTGATTAGGGTAATAACATGGGAGGCTCAACCGACCCACTGAGCTACCTTCCTTCTTCGCTAAATCTAATTTGGTTCTTTCCCCCCGGTTCCGCGACTCCCCCCGCTCCTTGCTCGCAACCGCACGCGTTTTCCACGGCGCGGGAGGTCAATGAAATCGGCCTCGGCGCCTCCCAGTGCCTGTGCCGGGCTCACGGAAGGGTGACCCGGTGGGTGAGAGGTCGTTAGAAGGTTGCAGTGGAACCCCCTCCGCCCGCCCCGTGCAGCTCAGTGTCAACAGAGTGCGCGTGCTCGGCCGTCTCTCAGCCGAGCATTGCGCCGCGGAAGTCTGCCAGTGCCCGCTCACAATGCGTTGACCCACCGTTGGCCTCTCTCACACGGAAAGGCTGTTTTTTTTTTCTCCCCGAGATTGGAGTGGCTCAAACCTCCCCCTTCCTCGCGTCGTGGGAACAAAACAAACATGCCTGGGCTACTCCAACACACCAGCAGAAAGAGGCCGCCGAGTCCTCAGGGATTGGCCAGCAGGGGGGGACAAACCGGGGACAATTCTGCTGTGACGTCACGGCCCCGGGCGTGGCCTGGGGGCGGTGATTGGCTGGCTAGCGGGAGGGGGGAGGAAAGGAAGGCAGGAAGTGGGCTGACTCTGGGCGGCGCCGCGTACGACACAGAGATAAGGACAGGGGGATGTGTCGCTGTGTTTCGCGAGTCGCACCAGTGCCAGCTAGGGGGTCCAGAGGTTATCATAGGACGGTGGATGCATCAGATCCACTCCACTGCCCCCCAGCACGACACCGCAGCAGCAAAACACAGTCTGGAATGGAAAGGATTATGGCCGCGCTTTTTCATTTCCTTTATGGGCGATTTCTTACATAATGTGAAAAACAAATCAACTGCCACCATCAGCTTGACAAGGGAGACTTTTAGAGTGCTGAGCGAATTCAACGGGACTTTCCTATAGAGATTTATAAATCAGAACTGTAACTAGTACTATTTTGTTATCGGTCTCTTGTTACTTGTGTCCACATGACTATATACAGTACCTATATCCTAGTTTTAATAATATGTAGGAGTACGATATACAGTAAGCCCTGTGATCAGGATTGTGCTGTTTTATTTTAGTGTTGAGTAACTGTGAAGATTAGCTGGTGGCACAACGCCGGCGGTCGTCTTTGACGCACAGGGTGGCCCCACAACCAGGGGGCTTCTGGGTAAAGGCTCCAAAAAAAAAAAACGCCGGAAGTGTGTGGGTGCCTTTTCTATATTCAGAGCTCCTGGTCCAAAACCAAAACACACATATCTGCACACACAGACTCGACCACAATGTTCGGCCAGATGAGGGTAGTGCTATCTACTGTGTACAGTGAAGTGGAGGTAGGGACTCGCCGTCTACACGTTCCGACGTTCATCCCAGTCGGAGCAGGCTGAGATTGACCTCTTTGTTTCCGTAGGCATGCTTTTTATTTCTCTCTTTTCGGGCACTCCCCAGCGCTCGGCCCACCGACTCCCCCCCCCCAAAAAAGGGGGGGGGGGTGCTGCTGCATTGTGCCTGCATGTGTGTCCCCCGCCAGGACGCCACGGTTTTTAGGGACCTCCGTGTGACACCCCCCTCCCGCGCGCCCACGCTCTCCCCCACGTTGTAAACCACTGCAGAACAAACACCCGTCCTGCACGACGTCGGGAGGCGGCAGGATGTGGACGGGCGCGCTCGGTTTCTACTGTAGCTCAGTGCACCTGCTTGTTTTTCTGGCCAGACAGTATTGAACATTAGGGCTAATAACGGACCCGGCCGGTGGAGGAGGTGGAGGGGCATCTCGCCGGTGGCGGGCACCATTAACGGTTGGGAGGGCAGCCTGTGGTTTTTCATGGGAAAGGATCAGGGCGCTCTGACATCGTGCCGTGCGGGGTTCTGTGTACAACACCATTAGACAGTACTTTGTCCCTGGGTTTTCTTTCTGTGGATTCCTTCATTTATTCTGTACTGCTGCAGCCTCTGTAAAGGAGGTATATGTAAAACCTGGATTGTTTTTTCCTTTTCTTTACGTTTTTTTTCCCCTTGAGGAATGATGTGTTTTGAATTCTGTTCTCATCGCTTTGACAGTGGTCAGGGCCAAAGGGGATTTTTATTGATTTCTTTTGTGAGTGTTTGCGTCATCGCAGGTCAGCGCGACCCTGTATCAGCACATATTAATAAAAAACAATTCAAAATCTGTCCATGTCCAATTTTGCTTCAGGGTTTCTGAGCGATCTTCTGTGGCGGCGTAGACAGTGGTGTGTGTCTGTGTGTGTGTGTGTGTGTGTGTGTGTGCTTGTGTAGGTGTGTATGATGAGACAATCTTTACAACATCGATGGCCTAAACTGTACGTGCGCTGCACGATTCAAGCAGACCCACACACACCCCAATGGCACTGTAGGGCCGACGAGCTCACCGTGCACAGCTTGTATTTGAAGCTGGACGTGTTCATATCCGCGCTGGCCTTTAGGTTACGACAGGTGAGGGTTCAGCTCTGCACCCACGGAGTGAAGGGAAACGAAAACAATCAACCCCGTTTCTCGAAGTTAGTTTGGTCCTATTCTGAATCCACATTTGTTTACGAAGACGTGATTGGTGGTTGGGGAGGATGACAGTGTCTCAGGTTGTTGGCGTCTCTCCGGGGCCTCTATAGAACACAACTGAACAAAGAGAGGCGGAGGACGGAGGAGGTTTCGGGTATGGATCATGCTCCCAGGCTCCCCTTAAGAGTTGGCTATCAAAGCCCCTACTCTCACACTGGTCATTGAGTACATTTGATTTATATAGCACTTTTCTAAAATCCAAAGCTGCTTCACATTGTAAACAGCAAACATGGTTAGAAACTGACGAGATGAAGTGAATCAACGTTATGATGCTAAAGAAAGCTCTTTATATCCACATAGCTACTTTGATATGCTGCTGTAATACTGCACTTTAGCTTAATGAGTATTTTGTAATCAGCATTGTAAATCTAGGCTCGTTAGAACTAGTATAGCAGACATGGAATATGAATTTACTAACCAAACACTCACAAGCATGTTAGTGCTGGTCCTGTCAACAAAATAATTTCAAATGTTACTTTCACATAAAGAAAAATGATTACAAAAATGACACTCGTTATAAATGTGATAAGGGCATTATATCAAAATGATTGGATTGTTGCAACACATCCTCTTGCCTCCCAGGAAAGCCACTCGTCAAAGGTACGATGTCATCAGCGTTTGATGATTACCCCCCTGTGGCTTGGCTTCCTTGATTGCTCATAATCCGAGCCATTGTCGAGTCGGATCACTAGCTAATTAGCTCTTGGCTAATTATTATGTGCATTAGAGCATCTTACTTCATAATAACATGGCCTCCTTGTGACATCGTACCTCCCACCTCTGGTTTTTTACCCTGTCCAAAACCCATTATGTACGGTTTGTGTCGATGTTTGGCCATAGATGTGGGGTACAAGCCCATCCCTATCAAGCCAACCCCCCCCACCCGCTCCATCCCGGTGCAATGCTCTTGTCCCTTCCGTGGTACTCCCTCGGAGGGAAGGCTTTTCAGCCTTGACCGTTCAGTCACCCCACACATCACCACTATTACAACAACATATGACACACACTGGCTCACCAGACCATCGTTCGCAAAGCGGCACACCCCACCACACACACTCACACTTTCTACAATAGAACTTAAACACTCTTATCCATTCGCCATTTTAAGATTCAATAAGAATAGAGACTGTTCACAAAAATGGGGCATAACATAGCAACAGTTTATGTAGAACTGCACCGATTAAACTCAGAATGAACTGGTGTGTGTGTGTGTATTCAGTCGGTGTGTACAGGAGATATTTGTGTTGGCCGTTTCCTACAGCTGACTATAAGTCTATTACTGCCCTCCTGTGGTTGTTGAGGTTTTCTTAGTTTTGCAATTTAATGTTTTCGTAACAAAATCTCACACTAGTAACACATTTTCACGTTTCATTTTATTACATTTTTATAACATTTACAAGGTCTTCTAATATATTAAGGAATATGTTATTAGTAAACATTCCAAAAAGTGACCTAACTAAGTATCCCCAGACAAATATCCCAATATTAAAATCTTGATCATAGAAATCATCTCAGCAGTGTTTGTTTTTGCTCAAACCTACTACTCCATGTGGTAGGTTTGAGTGCCATTGGCCAGTGCCTCGGTCTGGTAACTACCAAAATAGTAACTAACTTAAAGCTCCAAATCTAAAGATTGCAATGCCAACCTCAAAAAAGTAGCCTACCAATGGCAAACACACTATACTACTTTAACAGAAATAGAAATCAAGCATACAATTCTAATATCATATTATAGAGTACACTGAAAACTAATGATATGGATGAGTTAGTTATGAATAAGGCATTCATGACAAAGGTTAACATAAGATAATAATAACATAAAAAAAACATAAGTAAGGCAAATATAGGACGGACTGTGCATTTCTGGATCTAAACGCCCGACTGCGGAGGTGATAGGGCCCGAGGCGCAGCCAAGGTAGGGATGCAACCCATGTGCATTCAATGCCAACATTAAGAGGATATTATGTTCCAACATCATTGGCTGCACTGACATAGCACCTGAGTAGGACTTTGTGGTAACTCTTACAAAGCCGGGCCGATACGCAGGGCATTTCACGAAAAAGAGAGCCAAATGATCGACCATTTAATAATGCCATTGTATAAAGAAATAAAACACATTAAGGCTATGAGTACACCCCATAGAAATAACCTGTCCTGGCCCATCTTTTGCTTTTGAAAAAAATACATTAACAAAACAAAGTCAAACTAAATATAGTATAACCTCAAACCTACTCAACAAATTAAAGTCTACAATCTACTTTTAACGACAATTAAACAGAATTAAAAGAAAATGAACACACGACTCCCTTCCGATGGTGGAAATCTAAAATGCCCATGATGTATAATCGCGGAGTATTGAGTCATCTTTGCCCAATTATTCTTGATTTTACCTCCACTGTAACATTCTTGATCTGGACCAACGAGTTAATCATGACAGTGACACAGCAGAAAGGCATCCTGGCCGCCCATTAGGGCACCTGTGTGTCATGGCTGTCACACAACCGTTTCAATATATAATATATTATAATAGGCTAAATTAACACCAATAAGTTGGTGCATATGAAATTATATTATAGGGGCAGTCCCCCTGGTGCAACTTAGGGTAAAGTGACTTGCTCAAAGGCACACTAGTGCTGGTGTTCCCAGGTGGGCTTGAACTCATGACCCCTGGTCACCAGGTAGCAGTTCCCAGAGGAAAAATACTGCGTCAGTGTCGTCTAGGAGCAATAAATCAGTTCTTAATCTTGTCACTTGCCACTATCCCTATGGCATTACATTTATATAATCTAATGGACTACATCCATGGTATAGTTATATTTCGTATATTTAGTAATATATTTCGTATTTCTATATACTATGTCTAAGTTATCATTTTTACGTACTGTATAATTATATTTATTTTTTATCTATATTATCACATTTATTTCCAGTTGACTCCACGCCACTGGGTGTTTTGTCCTGAAAAAATAAATAAAAAGGTTACTAAATAATGGCGTACTCCACATTGGAACACAGCACTACAAATGTGTCTTGTACATGTTGATCCTATGGGGCTCACCTGTTCACACAGTGTTCTGTGGCGGGGTCTGGATCATGGCCGTGCCCATTGACCAGTGCAAGGGTCTCCTCGCCGTTTGGATGTTCCTCCAGACTCTGGTCACCAGGAGTCTGGACACCAGACGGGACTCTGACGCTGCAGGACAAACGGTGCGGTTCACAAAGAAGAAAGGGCGGGGTTGGATGACCTCAAGCAGACGCACACGCTATGACAGTGCCATAAAAAAAAGCTGGTTTGCCAGCCTAGAGTGTAAGCGTTTTACCTGCTTTGCAGTGGTGCTCCATTGGTGTGCGGTTTGGGAATAGCCCGAATGGTCCTCTCCTTCGGTCTACCCGAGAGAGGACTTTGATCTGCACGTTTGGGAGTCGGAGTTTCCTTTCCTAGCGGACTGTTGTCAATAAAGATAAACCTTAACATGAAACCCTTTAGGAGGTCTGAGGCTTTAAGGACAGTGAGTGTTTTCAGTAGTACAGCAGCACACAGAACCGGAGGGATACCTGTTGTTTGTCGGGTTTAGCAGGGTGTCGGATTCCTTGTCCCTCTCCGCTATCGCACCGCCAGGGTCATCCGCTGTGCTGGCCCTGAGAGGAAACGATCCACGCACACGTAAGAAAAAGCCAGTCGTTGGAAAAAAAGATGATACGATTGAACTATAGCACGTCTGAAATAGTCTCTCTCAGTCCATTCCGTTACAGCTAGGACGTACCTGATCCCAGCGTGCCCATTCGAGGCTCGCTCGTCATCCGCGATAGGAACGGCCACATGGCTTCTCTGAGGTGGAACCCTGATAACGAGACAGTTTGTCAGACTCGTGCTCTCAAATGTTCTGACGTCATTCTCCCTGCTTCCACGTGGATGGGTGCGCACATAATCGTACCTCATGAAATGACATTAGCTTACCCGTTTGGCAAAGGGGCATCTCCGTTGCTAAGCCGATCACTGGGCCTGGAGAAAAGAAGGACACCTTAAAGTTTAGTCATGTTCTTTTTAGAACAGAGCCTTCTACATAGAACACAAAGGCCCGTGACCCATGGGAGGCGTTATCAGTGTCAGTAGGTCAGACTACATTCAGTAGACCTAGTGGAAATGAAGTAGAGTATAAGTTGGAAAACTTTTTATTCAAACCTCTGAAGAGGGACTCCTTGAGGTGTCTCAGAACCCGTCTCAGCTTCGGTACACGGTCCAGTAAGCCTATTAGCCGGGACAGAGATGTTCTCCGCGTTAACTGCATACCCTCCAAATACACTGTGGCGCTCATCTTTCCTACTATAAGCAGACGGTAATCACTAACACCATCTAGAAGAGGACCGTCTGGATTTTTGTTGTTGTTTGTGGATGTCTGAAAGTACTGTAAGTTGTTTTTGAACCTCGAGTTTCACTTTGACTATGAGCCTTGAAAATACATTGGAGTTTTACTGTAGCGTTATTTTAATGGCTGGTTTTAATGGTATATATTGTGAGGTCACTTTCTCAATCACTGTATTCCTCTAACAGGAAGAGAATGAGGAAGTCAGGAAAAGGGAAATCCCACACACAGCAAGATGCTTTGCTGCTCTCTCACTCAAGGAACAACTCAGTAACACATTTTAAAATCTAACCTTGGCATCCACAACAATTAACACTATTACTGGATAGATCAATAAAACATCTACATGTATGCACTGTGGAAATGTACTCACATGCATCTCCTGATGGAATCCCGCTTGTACACACCAACACCAACACCAACACCAGCGGCCAGGGCAACTACACCTCAGAAACCCAGAAAGAAAAAATGCAGTTCATTTAAGGTCCGATTTTAACAGTGAAATTTAAAAAAAATTGTTTTAACACTGAGGCAATGTCTGGTTAATCCCATGATGAACAAATTCCAACTCACCAATAATTAATATAATTATCCAAGGATTTGTATTGTTTCCCCCCATTTCATGTGGTTGTTGTTTCTTCTTCTTCTTCTTCTTTTTTTTCTTCTTCTTCTTTTTCAGCTAACAATCATGTAGGTTAATAACATGCAAAGAATACAACTGGCTCTATATCTATAAACAACTAGCTAGTAACGTAAGTTTGAAAGGTAAAGAGGTAAAGAATGCATAGTACAGTAGCCTTAGCCAGTAGCCTATGTTGCACATGTCTCACCTCTGACCACGAAGTGATAATACTCCTCTTCCTTATTATCCTGTGAAGAACATGAATCAAAGCACATGCAAACGTTCATTCCATTACTCTCAGTAACTTGCATAAAGAATCACAAGTTAAATCAACGCATCATCGTTTCTTTCAGGAAGACTCAATGTCATTCTCATCTTGTTGTGAAGTTGATGAACATAACAATTTTGTATGTTCAAAATGCAAGATTCTACAAAGGGTCAACATCACTCACGTCGACACATTTCACTGTCAGATTCATGCAGGTCTTAGTAATGAGTGAGTTGTTGTCCATTTTAATTACCACGTCAGATTTTGTAAAGTTGCAATTCTTGTCAGAATGTGCAATCATGATCTACGTTTTGGCACAGGAAAAGAAACATTATTTGACTTAAAAAAAATCTAATTGTTTATATAAAAAATGTGGATCAAATTAGACACATTTTCCTTCGTTGTCTTTACCCCATTACTGTGCACCTCCAATTCACATGTATCCGGAAGGTTGTAGTCGTACTTGTAGCCACCTTCAGATTTGAGATTTCTGCATAGAAACTCCTTCTGAGTGGACCCTATTTAAAAACAAACCTTGTGTATCAAATCTGTAATCTCTGTACTTTAAAGTGTCATTTCTAAATCCCCAGAAGGCAGGTTTGTCAAAATAACACGTGCACATAATATAACGTACAGGCTACATTCCAGGCCCCCAGGCCTACCAACACACTTTCTTTGCACTTTTTTATTTTGCGACAAGACTTATGTGAAACTGTAGTAAAAGGTTAAATACCTGTATGCACGGCAGAAAACGTCTTTAACAAAACGCAGCCAACAATCCAAGCGATTTTGATATGCGCCATTGTTTCTCTGTCAGCTGGGGGAAAAGGCGGAAGAGGAGGCGGAAGGAAGCCTGTGGATGTCTGGGAGGAGTTATGTTTAGAAACCGAATGTTTTTTTTGTTAGTTTTTTGTTGCTGTTTTTTTCTCTCTCCAAAATTTGGATTCTATACTTCCGTATCAGCACTTAGTTGATAGTACACAGCCACTACTTCCTGAAACATTTATAAGTACATGCAATGGCACAAACCAAACACACGAGGACATCCTTGCCATACAAGTCTAATCTACCCTCTGCTATTTCTTACAGAAGTAATTGTGTTGCCCTTCGGGTCCCTCATTCGGATGAGTGTAGGCCGTCACGTTCATTGGGGACCAAGTTAAAACAAAGAGAGCTTAAATACAAAAGGCAGACATCACAACTTGCAAATCAAGTTCATAGTCAATGCTTTAGCAAAATAGGCTCCTTAGTAATTATTTGGTTAAAGCTAGGAAGACAAAGGCATGGATGTTTGTACATAAGGTCTCCTTGTATGTTTCTGCTGACATAAGTGAGTAAGTGTACATGGTGTGTGTGTGTGTGTGTGTGTGTGTGTGTGCGCGCGCATGTGTGTGTGTGTGTGTTAGCAGCAGGAGGACATCCTGTTGTCTTTGGGAGTCGGGCAGTTGAGAGAGCGTGGCAGTCCGCCCATTTGATCCTGGCCAGGAGAACAGAGGGAGAGCAGGTCTGTGGCCGCTCAAAGAGCCCTCTGTCATCTCCCACTCCAAACACACACACACACACACAGACCACGGGGCCTTCGGGAGCAGCACGCTTCGTTTACAGATTCATCTTCTCTGGTCCAGCGAGAAAACACAGACAGGGGCCTGTGCCACTCAACCTGGGCCCCTCCGTCGTTCTCTCTTTCTCCCGTCTCCCCTCCTCCCGCTCTCTATGTCTTTCTCTCCGACTGTCTCCTCTCCTTGCGCTCTCTCTCTTTCCATATTTCTCTCGGTCCGTCTCCCCTCCTCCCGCTCTCTCTTTCCCTGTC